>JASSRZ010000007.1:20032307-20048519 GCA_032164315.1 Malacoctenus gilli
CCCCCCCCCCCCCACCCCCCCCCCCCCCCCCCCCCCCCCCCCCCCCCCCCCCCCCCCCCACATTAGCTTCCCCCCTTCGCCTCGGTCGCCCTGACAGTCTAATTAGTCTTTCTGAGCAACAAAGAAACGCCTCCGCGCGCTGGAGCGTGTATACGTGTGTGTGTGTGTGTGTGTGTTTCAGTGTTTGTGTGTGTGTCTGTGTGTCGGGGTGCTCATAAACAGGTATGTGGGAGCATGAAGGACAGAGGGTTTTACAGAAGGGCGGGGAACGGGGCGCATGAGGAATGTCCTGATGAGTCGCGGGTCATCAGCACTTTTCGCGCTGCTAATCAGCGCCGCGTTCCCGCCCACCCTCACCGCCCCCCCCCCCCCCCGAACCAGCAGCCTTGTTGCTTCAGACGGGCGCCGAAAACAGAGCGCAGGCGTCTTACTCCTTTCACTGATCCGCAGAATTTAACCAAAGGAAGCGATGTCGGCCTCACAATCACACATTCGGTGGATTTGAAGTCACAAACGACCAGAAGTCTTCCCCTCATTTGTGTTTTTGTTTCCTGCTTCAGTTTCTCTGAGCCGTTTGTTCGGTGTGAGCGTTTTTCTCTGCGTTTGTTCCTCATGGTGTCCGACGCTGGAAGGCTACTGCCTCGTTCCTGGTCTAACAGCGTGTTTACATGGGCCACAAGTAATCTGATTGACTGATCAGATCAGAATCTGATCATGTGAAGTTTTAATTGACCAACAAGTCGACCGGATCCTGATTTGGTTCCTGATCCGACCAGCGTTTATGTAAAAGTGTAGAACTGTTTTGGGGATAATTTGCTCCTAAAAGAGTGATGTCATGGTGCAAAGCATCAAGGGAGTGAGGCAGCGGCCAATCAGAGAGAGATGAGACCATAAAAATGCAGCTTTTGTGTCCGGTTGTTGTTCCACTTTGTTGTTCCTCCTGTAACATGTTGAGTTGTTTGTTGGGCCCAGTGTTTCTTCCCTCATCTGGCTCCACATCTGCACTCCGTCTTCCCCTCACCTGCTCGTTAACCTCGTCCGTCCCGTCGAGCCCCCCTGCCTCACACCTGCTCTCAGTCCTCAGTCTGTCTTTGCTTCTTCGTGGCGTCGTCTGTTTCCTTCGAGCTTCGTTTCGTCTGTTTAATTTTCCTGCTTTTTCTTCGACTGCCTGGTTTTGCGCTTCGTCACAAGGCTGAAAATGAACTAGTGATCAGGGAGAACATGGAGACCCCACAGAGACGCCCCGGAACTCCAGCGAGTCTGAAACCTTCCCGTTGAGAGGCATCGGCGCGGCCCCACCATCCCTCCGCGGCGCCCCCATTTAAGAAAAACATTCTTTAGTAGAGGAGCAGAAATGCCACCAGAAAGGTCCCGCAAAGGTCGACGCCTCACTTCAGACTTTGAGCCGAGATCAGGGCTCATATTTTCCTTCTTTTACCGGAGTTTAAACAAATATGTGAGCTTCGACTCCTGAGAAAAATGTGTGTGCTTCTCTGTAAGAACCTCCTTACAGCTCGCAGCCTTTGGAAGCCAGCGAGGTTTGGGCGGGTGGGGGGGGGGCACAAAAAGACCACGGCTCCTTTGTCGGAGGGGTTTCTGTCGAGCGGGTGGGGGGGCTTCCTTCAAGAGACCCCTTTCGCTTCACTTCTGTGCCTCCACTGCAGCTGGAGCCAATAACAGTTCGGGAGTTTGAAGGTGTCGCTCTAGCGTGTGATGAGACAACCACACAGATGTTCTCTGTAATTTCCTGCTGCGTGACTGAGTGGAGCTTGGGATGGATATTGGATGACGGGCGGACGTCTTCCACGGCTGAGAATATTGAATCTGGGGGTCTTTTTTTCGCTCTCGCTCGCTCCCACCGAGCTTCCTTCCACCACGTAATCATCTCATTCTGGCGTTTTATCAGTTTCGGAGACATTCGGCGGTATTTGCGCCGAACTTTATCGCCCGTTTTGACCCCGATCGTCTCCTGCGCCGTTGGTCATTTTGATAGAAGTGGACTCTGAGCGGTGTCGGGGGCAGCGTGACACGGGGGGGGGGGGGGGGGGGGGGCCTGGTGTGTCACCCAGGAGGAAAAAGTCAGAGTGTCATGTGAAGTAAATAGCGAGCTTTTACACGGATGCGTAAAGTGATTTAAGGCGCAGTGACTCCGTTTGGAGAGGAAAAACCTGCTGTTTCCTAAATCCAGACCAAGTTTCGGTGGGAGAAAAGAACAAAAATGAACTGTAAAAACCACAAAGACTTGAAAAGTAGCAAATCTCTGTGTGCGTGGATCGTTTTTTGCACTTAAAGTACAATTAATGGTCAGAAAGTTGTTGTTATTTTCATCACTTCACACCAAACTTCACAGTCTAAAGTGTTAACATCAGGGACACTGCGGATATCTTGGATTTCTACGAGACGAAAGCCCTCAAAAATTTGGGACAAACAACTTTCATGTGTTTAATATTGAATGGGGAAGCAGAAAATGTTTTGTCTCCAACGCAAACATCAAAATGTTACGAGTGAGGCTGATCGGGGCGAGTTTAACACGCAAAATAGTCGAGGAGGCCGAGAAGTTTGTATTGCGTGTCTTTGTCCTCTTTTTGTTCATGTCTACACACACACACACACACACACGCGCGCACACACACACGTGCGTGCGCACACATGCACTCTCAGAGTTGAAGTCTTCCCATATTGACACCAGCGTGGTGCCGGGCAGAAAAGCGCCCAGAAGGAGGAGAACTGGCGGGTGCGTTTAGTCGTCAAGCAGATGTTTGTGCAGATGGTATCAAAAGATTTACTGTCAATTTTTATCTTTCATGTGCCGTAACAGTTGAAGGTGCCGCTTGGATTTCTGCTCCGCAGGTTTGTTTGTTCCTTCCAACAAGCTGCTTCGAGAAATATCACCGGGTTTAAAAGTGGCCCGAGACTTTAGTCGAGGAGATCTCACTGGAGAATCTGGTGTGTTTTGAAAGACCCCATCCTGGTGGTCCGGGACCCTCGTGTGAGGGGGACGTCAACATTGACAAGACAGAGCCTGAGGCTTCACCTGCTTTCAGGTTGTCGAATTTAAGTAGTTAAACCACAACTGATGCATTTGTTTCCTCATAAATCAGACCTGGAAGGCTCAACACGATTATTATTATTATTATTATTATTAATAATTCTAATAAATAAATGTGATGGTGATAATAATAATAATAATAATAATAATAATAATAATACTAATAATAATAATAATAATAATAATGCATTTTATTTGTAGTGCTTTTCAGGACGCTCAAAGTCTCTTTACACAGCAATAAAAACAATAAAATCAATAAAATCAGTAACAATAAAATACCTAAAAGCGCATTCATTTTCACATTAAAAGCAGTTTTGATCAGATGGGTTTTGAGTTCTTTCCTGAAGCAAGTCACTTTTATTTTGAAGGCTTCTGCTTCAGTTGGTTTGGCTGTTTATCTTGACAGCTATTTGTTGCAGGTCTGGGTGCAAGCGGGGGGTCCGAGCGGACTCGTCTCCCCCCTCAGATCGGTCGTGTTTCAGCGGTTCTCTGTTGTTTGCGCGGATCTCTGAATACACCCGCCGTCTCCCTCCTGACTTCAGATCAGATCCTGTCTGCTGGTCTGGATCCAGTTTTGGCTCTCAGGTCGGCGGAGCTTCTCAACAGGAGTCGCTCGGCGGAGGCTGATGCCACAACGAGCCGTCCATTCATGTTTTATTGGCTCCGGTATTATCTTGACATTCGGCTGACATTATTATCCCGACAAAGTACGACTCGCGCGTTCTGCATGTCGGCTCGGCTGGCGCTGGGCTCGCGGGCGCTCCTGGCTAACCTTTCCGGAGGAAAAGTGATACGGAGGCATCAGACTTTTATTAACGAGGCCGATATTTGACTCCTGACTCCGCCGTCCAAAAAAAACATCAATATTGCCAGTCGCTGAACAAACAGCGAGGTAAATTTTTAAAAAAAAACACACGCGCACGCACGCATACGCGCGCGCACACACGACCCTCTGAACGCTTCTCGCTCTGGAGGCGAAGCAGACGAACGCTGTAAAACATTTAATCGCTGCTCTTTAAAAAGCTCCGAGATTTATTCACCCCGCGCCGGAGAAGGCTGGAAACGCTGCGATCGGATCTGTTTAAAATACCGCCCTTGATCCGCCCAGGGCGAGAGGGCCTTTCTGGCTCGTTTTGTAACGCGACTCTCACTGTTTAACTGCCCACCAGTGATGTGGAGAGAGACCGAGGGGGGGGGGGGTGAGGAGGCGGGCAGCGGAAGGTCAGCCCAATGTGAGTCGCCGATCCTGGCTGGTAAACATCCCCGGGGAGGCGGTGGAAGAGGGGCCGTTTACCCGGCCCCAGCCCGCCGCCCGCCGGGCGCTGCCCCTCCCTCCACCGGCGGTCGCCGAGTGAACCGGCCAGATCTCCCACCGACCTCCTCACTCCCACTTAAAAACACCCCCCTCCTCCTGGTTCGTTATTCGCTTGCCCCCCGAGGGCTCGGTGCCTGCCGATCGACCGCCACGCCGGCCGCTCTCTCCGTCCGTGCCACCTCCGCGGACCAGTGCGAGCTCGTGCACCTCTTGGAGGGAACTCGCTTCGCCTCCGATCGGGAAAGAAATAGGAACGGAAAAGAAAGCGTTCCCACAATCATGCGGGCCCGACCTCGCGCCGTGGGGAACGCCCGGTGGAGAGTTTCGTTCACGGGGGCCCGCTTTCGTGACTGGATACCACGGCGTAATCCCTGTGACTAAGCGAGCGCCCCGGGGGGGCCCGGCGACGCGTCACGACTCAGTTTGGACCGAATCCTGATGACGAACGCACGACGGCGTCGCCGGAAAAGCCACGTCTGCCTCTTCCTGCTGACTGACAGGCGACCCGAATGAGGCCCCTTTGTTTGTTTACACGATAGGAAACGCCGCCTCCGGCTCGCTTCTTTTGTCTCTCACGCACAAAAAGAAGGACGTCACGGAGACAACGGGGAAGCGAAGCGATTAGAAAGCAGCCGCTGGAGGTCATGACAGTCGCAGGAGGGTGATGCTGGGTGGAGGAGGCGATGTACCCGGGTTGGCATCTTGCACAGAAACAGCAAACACTGATTTATTAACAGGGAGCACTGAGGATTTCCCTGACATTTCAGACGACACGTGGCCACTCCAACGCTCCGTCCAGTCGCTCTACGGACGCCGTGACGCACGCAAAACGTTCATTTTCCTTCGCTCTCTTGCTCCAAGTACAAACTTTTCCTGCTTACCTGCAATTTAGCGCTTTATCAAGTCCGGCTCCTGCAGTTTCCCACCCTCAGCCGTCGCTGGAACGAATCCTACCCAGTTGGAAATCTGATCAAGATCTGGTTTCAGGGTAAAAAAAAACCTGGGTTTTCCAAGCGTCCAGCGTTGCCTCACGCTGTCCTTTGACCCTGTGGTGTTGCTGCGAACTGTCACATTTCAGAAAGCTCTGCCGAGACCTGCGGCGCTCAACGAGAGCGGATGATGCAAAAAAAACCTTTGATAGGCGCTTTCAATGCGAACCTCCACACTTCCCACTTCCCTCAAAGGCTCGCCGCTCGCCGTCAATGGCTCGAAAATTGCTCGTGAAAGTTCACCGCGGTCCAGCTCCGCCGCCGCCCATTCACAACCGGCGGAACTCGCTCCTCCGGCGACACCTCGCACCGCGCCGGCTTCAGTCGGATTTCATTGATTTGAACGAGAAGTTTTCGGTCATTTTGAGTCCTGTGATGGAGCCTGAACGCCTCACTGTGTGAAGGATCCGAGTGTGACTGTCGGCAGAGTTTGGGATTGAGTTTCTGTTTGACTTCCACATGCAGAGCTCCTCGGCGTGTGTGTGTGTGAGTGTGTGTGTGTGTGTGTCACGTGGAAACTTTCTGCTGCGTGTGCAGGTGCTGTTTTTGCGCCCCGGATCGGCTCGGAGCCTCCGTGAACTCTCGGGCAGCGCTGCGGGTAATAATCCCTGAAATCCCGTTAACCGTCGGGCAGATCCGCCGACGCGCGAAATCCCGGCGGAGGCGAAGATGGCCGCGCTTCTCCTTCCTCCGTCTCCACCGGTAATGGCGCCATTTGGGGAAAGGGGGGGGGGGCGTGGAGTCGGGGTGGTGGGGGGGTGGCAGTGGCCCCGATGACTCTGCGGAGATAATCTGGCGCTGTAATCCTCTCGCTCTGTAAATTGGACCCTTTCGACTGCCGAGACGACGTTTCTCCGAAGTGCCGTGGAGAAGCTCCCGCCCGCAGATCGTTTTCCCCCAATTTCAGCCACTTTTCATGTTGTCACTTCTCCGCTTTGTGTATTATTACTTTTCCTCTCTCGCAGAAGAGATTGTGATCTCCTCAAAGACCAGACGGCTTTTTTTGTTTGTTTCTCTCTTCTTCTTTTTTTTGGCCTTCTTTCCTCCCTTTTAGTGTTTCCCCCTCCTCAGTCTCGTGAAATCGAAGCGCCGCCGAGAAATGTCAACAAAGTGCGGCGCGCGCCATGTGGAGGCTGTTGGGGAGATTATGATTCCTCATAATAATCAGCGCGCCTCCAGGCGCGACTGTCCTCCGACGCTCCGTCGGGTACGGAAGGGTGAGGGAGGCATTCGGAGGGAAGCTGGAGATCGTATTTGGGAACGATGATGATGATGATAGGACGGCGCTGGAGCGGCTTCGCGGACGGCAGCTCGAAGACGCTGCGATCCAGCCTATATTTTTTGATGCTATCGCTCCCCGAGCGCCATATGGGCGCCATAATATCGCAGCCAATGGAAATAAAACGGCCGTGCCGCTCCGGTTGGGCGCCGGCTCGCAGGTAGACATTAAAGGAAGGAAGAGGAATGTGTCGCATCATAACTCGGCTGCCTTTTACATTTTTAATTCCCCTAAAGTCCCCCCCGAAGGAGTTAAGACGGCGTGCCAAAAATTGATCTATAAACTTAGTATTACAATGACATCATTTGAGTTATGGCTGCGCCGCGTTGTACTGTGTCACGGCGAGCATTCAAATATTAAACTCCTTGTAGGAGGAAAAGAATCCATCCATCTTTCAGCGCCGCGCCGTCCAACTTGGTGACGATCCGGCCTCAGGTTTCGCGGCCAAATTGGAGCCGCCGTTTACCGGAGATTAACTTTCCCGGAGGAAGGTGACGGCGTGACCTGCCGCCGCACCGCGCCATCACGGAAACACCGATGAGAATGAGGTCGTTTCTCCAACTTTTACGGCGGAAGAGGCCCGAATTTGGGACTTCCACGTTTTCTTTAAAGTAACGATCGTATTTAAAAGACGGCGTCAAAACACAGTGAAGTACTGCAAACAATCGGATGTTTGTGTGGGATTTTTTTCATCCATGAACATCAAAACAAACTGTGACATTTGTACGCATCTCTTTATGTAACATAACATAACTCTGGCCTTGCATTATTGTTTCTTTGACCTTTTGAAGGTACTTTTTTACCTTAAAATCTTATTTATTTCACTTTGTATTTTTAAGGATTTTAATGTGAGCTCACGATAAAATGTGTGAATTTTCCTTCTTTTTTGTATTTGTTTTTGTAAGATTTCCAACAAATTGACGTAACATTTTAAATCCATTTTTATCACTTCAATATTTTAATATTTGTGATAAGGAAAATGCTGAAGTGTTTTTTGCTTTTAAATTTCTATATTTAAGTTTTTTTTCTTGGTTACTTTTTGTGTCGTTTCAGTTCTAACAGTTTTTTTCTCCCTCATAAAAAAAGTATCCAATTTTAAGAGCAGAGCGTGATCGTTTGCTCCCAACTTAATTGAATAATTCAAAACACACAGCCGGTAACAAAAAGTTCACGACTTTTTGAGTCACGTCTTGGAGCCAAACTCTTCATCTCGGTGTCGGAGACGCTTTAGTGAAAGTTTTGGAGCTAGAATAAATCGGAGATAGCCGACTTCAGGCTATGTGTGGCGGCGGGCCACCTTCGGACCTCCTAATGTGCGGTGATCTTAGGAACGCTCGCCAGGAAATTTTCCCGACTGACGGCGGCGGCGGCGGCAGTGGTCTCCAAGCACCTGATCAGAAGGTGTTTCTGGGACAGAGCGGCAAAGTGCTCGTCTGTCCCTCATTACCTTTGCAAAGACAACATTAAGCGAGGCAATGGACCTCCGAGCGGCCGCGGCTGAACGGCTCCACGACCGCCGCATCGGACAGACAGCGGCGGCGGCGGCGAGCAGGTGCGAATGAGCGCCTGGCGAATGTCCCTCGATGAGGGAAACTCAGCATCCGTCACACGTTTCAGTCTGCAGCTGTTCGAAGGCTTTTCAGCAGAAGTGAGTGAAGAGACTCAGCAGGAGGTCTTTTTTAGGACGTCTTTGTTTTGTCGTCTCGAGGTTTGATGCTTAAACCGACGTTTCAGGTTCGATAAACTCTCTTGTGCTTGAACTCGATTTCCTCGCCGTAACTTCCTGTTTCTTCTTCCTCGAGTTTTTGGCACCTGGGCCGCCTACAGGCCTGTTTTGGTATTACACCGTTTTCAGCGTCGCCATCTTCACAGGAAAATGTCTCGAAATCCGTCTTTTATTCCTCTTTGGGTGGACGGCGCCTCGGAGCAGAGTAGGTCGGCCCCTCTGGGGGTCCGTTGTCTCGCCCGGGCCTGCAGTCTTCCCCACCTGTTAGCAAGCAACACCTGAGATCACAGCTGTGATGGAAATTGCTCAAGTTTCGAGTGTTGGAAGTCCAGAAAGTTTTTTTTTTTTTGGTAAACAGGAAGTGCTCCGGACTCAGACGCGGGATGCTGGAGGTGTTGCTGTGGCGCCGCCGAACTATTGGAGTGATTTCGCATGAAGCGGCGGCGGCGGCGCCGCTTGCGAATTGATGCTCTGCTTCTCGCCGCGGCACCTGCCTGCTCATCGATCCGCTCGCGCTCGGCCCTCTAATGGCGGGATGACCTTCCTGTTCCAGCGGTACGGCGGGAGTCACGCCTGGCTTCCTTTGTCGAGCCGAAAAAACTCATCTCAACCCCCTGCCTCCACCCCTCCACCCTTCCTCCTCCTCCTCCTCCAAATATTGAATCATATCCCTTCGCCACATCTCTGCGCCGCTCGCGCTCATATGTTCTCATCAGGAACCTCTTGTCTGGCCCGCTTAGCCTCCATCGCTGCTCCTCGCCACGTTACATTATTCTGCGGGAGCGGCGCTGCGAGGGCGCGGCGGTTGTAACCCTTGACCTTCTTAGTATTGGTTTCTTGTAATGATTGTGATATACTGTCTGGAGGGAAGTTCAATCTGCTTTGGGGGCTCCCTGGAACGCGCCAGCGAAAGGTCTGCGCTGTAAATGAAAATGGATGATAGAAAAAAGGCCCGAGGGCTAAAAGCACCAGATCCTGTGGTGCATTTGGTGTTTTATTGGACGGAATTCCACAATAACCGATGCAAAGACACAGGGAGTCTTTTGAAATGATGAACGTTCAGCGTAGACTTCCCTTTTTTTTTTTCATATTGAGGGATACAAACGAAAGAACGCGACACATCCGTCATTTTGATGCACTTTTTACGTCCTCAGGTGAGAAAAATCCCCGTCCTCGTTTCTGAGAGGCGACGCCGTTGCACAGTTTGCATGTTCTCTCTGTGCTCGTTCGGGTTTTAGACGACAGAGATCGACGAGAGAGAGAGAGACAAAAAATGTTGCAGAAGAAAGAGACTGGCTCTGCGGCACCGTTTGCACCCCGCTGACACATTCTTGTCCGTTTGCTCGACAAATTTCTGCGACGCCGACGACTTCAGCAACCTTCAGGATTGTTGGGATGTTTTTGTGTTGGGGGTCTTTTCTGGTTTTTTTTTAGCTGAAACTATCACTAAAGATATGCGGTCTGAAGTGGAGTCAGACACAAAGCGAGTCATGTGAAATGTAATCGAACATCTCATACATAAAAATCTGATTTGGCTCTTTTACACGAGAGTATTTCAGGCGAAACTCTGTATTTAAAGTGTCCGAACGAAGCACTCGGAGAGCGCAAACCTCCTCCAAGACTCTTGGTTGCCTCTCCTGCTTCGACCTTTAACAACTCAAACTCTCTTAAAGCGCCCAAAAAACTCTGACAACAGAAATGTCATTTTTCATCATTTGGTTCCTTTCGCCACCGTTACGACTCCTGCAAATATCACAGAAACAACTGAAGCTCCTTTTGAATCATCCTGTCGACAGACAGGAAACAAATCAGCTCACAGAGGAAACCAGGACTCAGCAGCTTCTCCGCGCTGGTCCAAACGTTTCTGTGTTTCCAACCCTCAACCTACTCGTTTCTGTGACGTGGTTTGTGTCTCAGAGTCTCTCGTCGCTACGGCGCTCGTGGCATCGAGTCGGGCGGCACGAGCGAGAGATAAGAGCTGCTTCTTAAAGAGCGATAGCGGCGGCTGGTCGAGGTACCAGCAGAGGCCGCAGCAGTTCACTCAGTCACACCGATGCTTTCCTTGGAGTCACATCAGTCGCCTCGTCTCACAAAATGAGGCCCCCAATGCTGCAACAAGACCTGTCGATGAGTTGTGGGCTGTTTTGGTGCGACGGCGAATCACTCGAGCTCACGTCGGCACAAGTTTTAAGCGAGCCGCCGCACGAGGAAGCCGAGTCGACCATAAAACGGACGGCAGACTGCGATCAGAGTCTCGCACGGGTAAAAAAAAAGAGCGGACATGTGGCCACGGTTCAGAGAGCGGAGGCCAGACGATTGCCGATTTCTCTTCGACTGTCTTGCCTTTATGCGACTCGATTTATTGGTTCTCATAAAATGCCGTCTTGCCGGAGACGGAGCGCGAAGCGGCGCGCTTTCAGGCCTGGAAGAAGATGTTTGCAGCTGTGAAACCCAGTCATTCAGGTGGTGTTAATGCCTCTGTCATGGTGGTCTGGCTCCCAGCAGCCCCAGAGACTGCATCCCCCTCAGGGGAGAGAGAGAGAGAGAGAGAGAGAGATTGTGTCACTTCCTCACCCATCGAAAAACTCTCGTTATCTGTGTTTCATTTCGTACAAACGAGCCAAAACGAGATCCAGAAAACGACCCACGAACACTTCAGACGATTCTTCTTCTTCTCTGATCGGTTTTGATTCATTTAGTTCCCTCTTAATGACGCCTGTAGCTCACAGTCGCGACGTGTTCTTTTGTTCTGGATCTTTCCGCGGCGGCTTCACTGACAGCTCCCGAAGCCTTTTAATCCGCCGTCACGTCTTTCTGGAACAGCGGGAACCGACACGAGTGCCTCCAGCGTCGTTATCGGTTAGTAAAAACACAAATCACACAAGAAACAGCTGCTAAAAAAGTCCCCACGACTGGTTCTGTTGCGTCACACCAGATTGTGACCAAATACCACGAGTTTCCTCGTGTTTTTTCTGGGGTTTTTTTTTTATCATCCTCACATAAGTGGAAAAAAAAGTGACGGATTTTCAGCCGGAGAAGGACGACCGGCCGCCACGATGACCTCAGGCGTCAGACTCTGCGTGCGTGCATGTGTGTGTGCGTGTGTGTGCGTGCGCCCTTGAGCCAAATGACCAAAGTTCAAACTGCAGTATCAGCAGCTGCCCAGTCTGCCAGAGTGACCTTGTGTCACAGAGTTCAGTGACCACCATTAACCCCCCCCTCCAACCTCCACCCTCCACCCTCCCCACCCCACCCCACCCCTCCCTCTCTCCATCCCACCAGTGATTCAACAGATGAAACACAGAATTAGCCAAATGAATCGCTCCCATTGACCAGCACAGTAATCTGATTATTTCCATCTTGAAATGTCAAAGTCGGAGATGAAAACAAAGAAATTCACCAGGAAGAGGGGCGAAAACTGCAAAACTGCAGTTCAGTAAAGTAGGAATAAGATCGTAGATCACAAGTTCATACATGTTTGCATCGACGTTGCAGCTTCTGCATTTTATTTTCTTGCTTTTTGCATTTCTCTGTTGTGATTTAATCCCAGTGTTTCTTTGTGTTTTTACTGTGTTATTGTTGTGGTTTTTATTTTTGCGGGTTTCTTGAAAAGTGTTCAGGACTTTTGCAATTTGTTGCTTGCCGTGTTGACCCTTTCGGGCCACCGTAGCTCATTGGCAAACAGCGTCCCTGCTCAGAGTTTGAGCAGGAACCTGTCGTCTCGCTGCGTCGTCTCGCTGCGTCGTCTCGCTGCGTCGTCTCGCTGCGTCGTCTCGCTGCGTCGTCTCGCTGCATCGTCTCGCTGCGTCGTCTCGCTGCGTCGTCTCGCTGCGTCGCTGCTCTAAGACGATCGATTGTAAATCGTCGATACTCGGCCGATTGTTCGTCTCTCCGTTCGTGTCGCCGCTCATCTTTTCCTCTCCGTTGCTGCAGAAAAAAACCCTGATTGCCGCTGCTCTGAAACTTTGGGATGTTCCCCGAACGACCGTCCGCAACCGAACGGGCGCCGTGACGCGAGATTAACATCGCGGCGTGATTAAAGTGTTGACTTTAAACGCCGGGCTTATGAAAACAAACAGGAGGAGCATTTGTTATCCGAAGATAACGGAACACACGAAGACAAGATAGCAGCTTGTTGTCTGAAGATAATAAGATAAAGGAGCCATAAACTGCAGATAACGGACGTGAAACAGTATCGATAAAGCCGCCGCAGATGTTCTACAGCAGAACGCGGTTAGGCACGGTCTCGGGCCGTTGGTGAGCTCATCGCATTGGCGCTCGGAGTCGCAGTCGGCGCCGCGTTATTTAATTATTAGGTGCTCCGTCGACATCAGCTCCAACATATGGCTCCTGTTTGAATGTTTGATGGCGGCGAATTATCGCCACGCAACGGAGGAGGCGAACCCTCGAAGTGTGTCATGTATGATGTGTTGCAGACGGCCAAGTGCAGCGAGTGCACATTTGGTACCAGCTGCGGGCTTTCGGTCCCCAGCTCGGCGTCTTGGCAGCGAAGCAGGAAGTGGGGGAGACGGGGGGGGGGGGGGACCGGGGACGACGGCGACGACGACTCTTCAGCCGCTTTCTGTTCTGCCTCCATTTGTCCTCGAGACGACCTCCGACATTCGCCGCGATGACAAACAAACGCCCGAATCTCCGGCTAATCTTTGTTTGGTGGAGGAACCTGCTGGGGATTACGCGTCCCAGCGTTGGATTAAGATCACACAAGACAACAGGCACACACGCGGCGTCGCCCTAATACGGCCAAATGGCCGGACATGTTTCCAGTTCCTCCTCGCGGCGGCGATGGAGCCGCTCTCGGCCGGGGGGGGGAGACGGGGACTGGAGGGAGGGCTTGGGGGTGGTATGAATGCATCGAAATTGACATTTAGCCCGTTTAGCTCAAAGCGGCAAAGTGTGTGTTGTGCTCCCACTTGATGTGGAAATGTAACCTTGGCTTTAATCTCCACCTGATGTCATCGGCGGCGCAACACGTTCCAGTTGTTTTGGCTCTGAACTCCGCCGCATTTCATCTCCAAAGAAGCACTAATGCGGGGAAAGCGTTCGGTGTCGCCTTTAATTTGGGGGCCTTTACATCCATATTAGATGGGCTGTGTGTGTGTGTGTGTGTGTGTGTGTGTGTGTGTGTGTGTGTGTGTGTGTGTTTTGGAGTTCTGCAACTTGGGAACAATAAAGCAAGGCCGTCTTACAAACGTATACACAACACGATAAACACACACGCGCGCAGTAGGAGGTCGTTTACGTCCCTGGAGTACAGTCGCATCATTGTGCTTACTCCATGCGGTTAATAATAGGACCTCAAGGTAAATCATGTGTACCATTTGGAGGGGCTGAAACAATGGGCCCACTCATCGTTACACGCACACACACGCTGTTTCTTTAACCGCTCATACACGCGATCAGACGGCTGCGTGTCGGGTCGAAAGGTCAAACGGTTCACGTGGCGTCGCGGCTTTTTTTTTTCACACCTTGTCGTCAATCGTCTGCGTCGCGGCGGCACTCGGCTGCTCGTTAGATGAGGAATTACGATTATTAATTGAGAGACATTTAAAACAAACATAAAGACCAAAACAGGAAGTGAAGTTGGCCACGTAAATATGGGACACAAACCTTCGCTGGATGTTTCCTCGGCAGCTTGTTTACGTCCATTAATGAAGGCTGAGAGGCGAGCGCGGCGTCGGGCGGCGACTCGCCGTGGCGTCCAGGCGGTCCTGTGAGAGGACGCGTCTGGAAGCGCCCGGTGGAGCGCCGTCATCGTTAGGCTGGATTCATGGCCCGCGCTCCTCGCCGTCTGTTCTGCAGCTTTGCGGTGCTTTTGCCCGGCTCAAAGAGCCCCGCGGGACCAAACATGAAATATATATAGCCTGCGCGTGTTCCTCATAATTGGCTGGAAGGTGACGCGAGCCGTCCCCGCCGACACCATATCGGGCCGGGCTGGATTCTGCCTTTGTGGTCGCGTCCAGGCGTTTGAAGACGTGCCGTGGCGTGATCGGCCTGCACGTGGTGACGCTGGGTATCCATCAGCGTTTTCGGTATCTCCATCTCCTTCACCATCAACCGTTCTCGTCCTTTTTCCATCAATACGTCCGACGTTTTTTTACATCAAGCTCTCCAAAACAAGCCTGCGATCTATTCTCGAGCAGTTACAACACTCGCCGCCACGCCTCGATAATCCTTCACGGTTCGCTCGTGTCATTGTTTGTTGCCGCGTTGTGCTTTGAAACGCTGAGAGTCGTTTCCCCACATTGTTTCCAACGTTCCCTCCTCGTGGTTTGGTGCCACGTGTTGTCGATCCGCTCGTGTTTCCAGCGTTTCGTTTCTCTCCAGGGACTCTGAGGCGTCTTTACTCGTGTCCGTGCGGTCTTGAACGTCTCCTGTGACGCCCTGACAGCTCCAGGGCGCGTCCTGCTGTCCCCTCTTTGTGTCCGTCAGCGTTAATCCACTTAACGAGTTGCCACACGTCGAACCCGGAGACGCTGAATGATGTTACGCCAGGTGTTACTTTATTAAGGGGCGGCGTGTCCGGCTCGCAGAGACCACAGCCGAAGAATAAATACAAGCCAAGAAAATCTGGTTTGTTTTGGACATTCTAACGTTACCTGTGTCTTTGTAGAATATGTCCCAAAAAAACCCCCACAGAATTTGAAGTGAAACTGCTGTTTGATCGGACCTGGTTTGTGTTTCTTGCAGTGAGACTTTAATTTGCAGGGCAGAGAAAAAGAAGAAGCCTGAAACGGCTCCGTATCTGTTGCGCTCGCACACACAGTTTTCTTTGGCAGACGCCGGGTTTTCGGAGCATCCTGCCACATTTTACTCTGTGTACTCAGGCTCCGCGAGTGGCTTCAGTTTCCTCGCGTAATCCCCGACTGGCTAAATGAAGTCGATATCGGGGGGGTAGTGGTGCTCACGCAATCTGTCCTCGGATTCATTTCGCCGCAGCTTCGAGGGTTGCAGGAGGCGGCGTCTCTTCACACCGCCGTCAGACTTCTGCTAATGGCTAAAAAACAATCACAGCATCTTAAAGTCTTGTTGCAGATTTCTTTTGTGTCTCCGAATCGTAAAAAGAGACAAAAAACAGTCTCTGTGTTGGTCGACGTTTACGTGACCAAATGTCTCCGCTTCCTCGTTCCCAATCAAACAAGGAAGTGCCGTTTTCGGAGGGGGTGACGGCGGCCCGGAGCGTCGGCGGCCGTTTTCTGAGACGGTCTTTGTGTGTGAATCTCCCAACAGCCCCGTTGTTTTGGCCGAACGTGTGGTTTTGGGAGATAAGACGCCAAGAGCCAAGGAGTTCACTCCCCTTTTTTGTGCGCTGAAAGTCACCGAGTGAAAGTGACCGGCCTTTTGTTGTGAAATGTCAGCACCAAGCAAACGCTGCATCCCAAAAAATACAGATCACACCTTTTTTTCCCCCCTGATAACATGGGATGGAAATTTTGATCTATTCGTTCCACTTTTAGATGCAGATTACTTTGTTTGTTTGGGGTTATTCTGGGTTTATTTTCTGATTGGAGGAACAGTAAAGTCTCCTAATTTAACAGCTGCAACTCAGTCCACCTCTGCTTCATTGGAACTGAAAGATTATGACTTTTAATTTGAAAAAAACGCAGTTCCTTTCACCCACTCGTTTTCTATTTTCCACTTAAAACCACTAGAGGTTGCTGATGATGATCCTCCTTTATGTTCAGCAAAGTGAGGGTCACCCAGGGGTCACACACACACACACACACACACCTTTTGACATTTTAGAGTCATCAATTGACTTGATTGTGTGTGTGTGTGTGTGTGTGTGTGTGTGTGTGTGTGTGTGTGTGTGTGTGTGTGTGTGTGTGTGTGTGT
>JASSRZ010000007.1:20057162-20068148 GCA_032164315.1 Malacoctenus gilli
TGTGTGTGTGTGTGTGTGTGTGTGTGTGTGTGTGTGTGTGTGTGTGTGTGTGTGTGTGTGTGTGTGTGTGTTTTTGGACTGTGGGAGGAATTGCCTGGGTTCGAACCCAAGTTTTTACGTTATTCTGGTTTAATCTAACCTAATCGGATCTAATCTGATTTATTCCAGTGAAGCCAACCCTAACATTTTAATCAAACCTGTGTTTAAGACACAAGGCAAGAATCAATTATTCTCGTATAAAAAGTAGCCAACAGGTAAATTATTTTTAACATCTCTCACTGCCCACCTGCAGTATTGCCACAGTCCACCAGGGTCAGAGGCCCACTCGTTTGGAGTCACTGATCGAATCTAATCTAATTCCAGTTGGTGAAGCCTGAGTTTTAGCAGCGTGGCGACGACTGTGACCCGATTTAAAAG
Organism: Malacoctenus gilli; assembly: GCA_032164315.1. Classification (NCBI taxonomy): domain Eukaryota; kingdom Metazoa; phylum Chordata; class Actinopteri; order Blenniiformes; family Labrisomidae; genus Malacoctenus; species Malacoctenus gilli. The sequence goes on from JASSRZ010000007.1 coordinate 20,057,580, forward strand.
ACCCCAAATGTGGAAAACGTCCGGGGTCTTCCTGGTCTTGTTGAGATCGCAGCACTCCAAACTCCCCGTTTGGAGCAGGGACGCTCTCGTTTTGGGCTCTGGTGAAATTCCACTGAAACAAAAATCTCAAAAGTCACAAACCTAAAAACGAACCTTGTGTGCTGTGCGGCTACAAGGCGTTAAATGCAGCGTAACATCAACCGCGTAACGTACTGGCTGTCGGAGCGCCGCCTGCGCTTTGCACCACAGCCGCCGCCGCCGACAAGACATTTGCATTAATGTCGCATCCACGGCTTTGTTGCTCTCGAGACAGTTACAAAGCAAACACACCAGCTCGCTTTTTTTCCCCTGCCAAGTCGTTGGCGGCTTGTTGTGGCGGGAGACCAACCAGGTCCGAGTGAGTTACGAGCCACCGAGCTAATGACTCGTTTCCGCGAAATCCCGAAACGTGGCCGCATTTTTCCTTTCGGCGCTCCTGCCGCTCGAGGACAAAAGAAGATGAACAAGGATGAGCCGACGCGAGTCCCTCTAACGACCAAAGTGGCCCACAGCGAGCGTATCATCGCCCCCTCGAAGAGGCCACTTGAACTATTGTCCGGCGTGTAACTCGGGAGCGTTTTGACGAGAATGACTGACTGAAATGGAAATGCGGGAGATGAAGGTTAGAGATGAATGAGTCAGTGAGTCCACGGCCGCCTATCAGATTAGCATCAAACGCGGACTGCCTGAGTGCCGCCGTGGCTGCACAGGTGTCTTATTAGTGTTCCTGGCAACGCCGCGCGCGCCATCATCAGCAGGCGATTAACTGCTGGTAATCGACTCCGTCCTTCCCTTTCAAACTCTATTTTCTTTTGTGGGACGTCTGCGGATGAAATTACACCAAACAAGTCGTATTTAAAGGCAACCGAACGCGTTCGCTCGCTCGCTCGCGTTGCGAAGAGATTTGGAAATAATTACAAGCCAATTGTCGAGACAAACACCCAAATCAGTTCAATTTACAGTAATTTCTGGAAAACGAATATGCATCTTTGGAGTGTTTGTGGGACAGAAAGACAGAACAGTCGGCAGAGATTATGCAGGCTTCTCTGAAGTTGTGATGACTATTTCTTTTCTATTTTTTTCATGCATTTTACGGACAATTAATCACAAAAAGCATTTCATGGACACATTTCTGTTTTTGTCTAAATTTGCATGCAAATGAACGGCAGCCTGTGCGAAGTACAGAACGAGCCGCGGCGCTTCAGTTTGATTAAAACTGTGAGTGACACGTGTGTCTCCCACAGTAATAATATCCAGACCTCATAACACAGTCGAGTCCGAACTGGATCCCCGGGAGTCAAAAGAAGAGACACATTAGCATACGACTTGTGGATACACAGTATGTCCAACGATTGCTACTCACAGTGTTACTGCAAAAGAGAATAGGTGTCCCACAACACAGGAAAAAGACAAACGTTAACGAATCCAATTGTTGGTTTTTGTTTGTTTTCATCTGATGTGGAAAATTACGAAACAAAAAACAATTGTTTTATGGCTATGCTTGTATGCCTGAAAAATATTGTTTTGTTTTTTTTTTTTAAACATTGATTTTTTTTTAAAGAATTTTTTAAAAAATATATTTCTTGGAATATATTTTTTAAATGAATTTTCAAATTAATTTTTATCATTAATTTTACAAAAAACGCTTCAGAATCACTTATTTTTCATTGGATGAAATTTGTTTGTTTTGATTTTTCCCAAAAAATCTTATTTTATATTTATCTTTTTTTTAAATCTCTTTTATATGGCTATTTTATTATTCTTCTTTTTTTAACATCATAAATAACATCTTACAAGATAGAAGTAGTTTACAAAATCCAAGATCCAAATAAAGACAACTTTCTTTCAGGCTTTCTTCCTGAAGTTTGAAATAATAATTCAAAATTATTGCTTTGTTTATATCACGAAACAGTGGAACAACCGCGTTTCCACTGCAGTTCCTAATCCGTTTAACTCCGTCCAACCTGTCTAATAAAGTCAATGCGCGTTTAAATCCGCCCACCGGCGCTCTGATTGGCTGCTCGCTTTCAGGGGCCCGAAAAGTGTCGGCGTCCAACATCTGGAAGGAAAAGTGAGCCGTTGTGGGCGGCGCGCGGGGCGACAAAAAACACCCCAAACTCCCCCTTCTACATTGCTGACCAATCAGCGGCGAGTCGATCCGCGGAGCCGCGCCGCGATTGGCCGGCGCCCCCGTCGCGCTCCTCCGCGGTGGGCGTGTCTCGGGCGCTGTTGTGATTCCGCTGTGCCAGGCTCCAGTTCTGCCTGTCACACTCGCAGCGGTGAGGGGCGCCTTTCCGCCGCACCGGCGCTCTGGGAATACTAACCGTCCGTCCGAACGGCCAGCGACCAACAACCGACGGCCGTTGGTTCTTCTTCTTCTTCTTCTTTTGAGCGCTTTGGCTCCGCAGAGAGAATAAGAGACGTTTATTTTGTGTTTTTTCCCCCCCTCTTTTCGTTTCTTTTTCTTTCCCTCTCTCGCTTCGCGGTGGAGATTACGAAGGAAACAATAAGGTAAGAAGTGGCCCCGCTGCCGCCGCTGCTGCTGCCGCTGCCGCCGCTGCTTGTTGGGGACTTTGGCGATGCTGCCGCCGCTGCAGCTGGGCTCACTTTGCAGGAGTCTGATGCTCCGGGTTTCTCTCGAAATTAGTCCCACCTGGTTTGATTTAATCATCGAGCATTAATAAAACAACAACCTTTCTCTGTGCACGAACTGTCTGTTAAGTTGAATTTGAAGCGGAGCAGCCGTTTGGTCCTCTTGTTGTTGTTCTTCTGAGCTGTTTTTTGTGTTGTATTGGAAGAAATGACACGCGGTGCTCGGAGCGATACGCACTTCGCGGCGCTTCTCCGCGCGTTTGGCTTTTATTGTTTACAAGATATCATCTGGCCAGTTAAAGGGGAGTAAATGCCTCATTTGTGTCCGCCCCCCCCCCCCTCCTTAAACAGTGGGCTTATGTCCCTCCTCACCCCCTCTCCCCCACCCCTCCTCCCTGCAAGAGTCTCCGGCAAGTTCTCACGGATACGCGGCAGATCGCGGCTCCTTTCTGGACTGGCGTCTTTCCCCCCCTTTTCCACACTGTGATTGATTTATTTTGCAGCAGGAAAATAGAGGGAAAAAAAGGTTGATTTATTGTCAAAGATTTTGCAAGTGATGGAAATTTTTTTTGCTGCTTTAACATGCACAAAAAAAACATCTTGTGGGAAATATACCGAGTGAATTTTGCTGTTTGTGCTGCGCTGCAACTGCACGTTTGACCTCCTCAGTCAAGCTCACTTCATCTGCAGTTGTGTGTTGATGCCAAACTCGGAGGGTGAAAACGATGAGCTCATTGTTCTAACAGGTTTCTGCTCCTGCATGCAGACTTCCAGCAGCAGCAGCTTGCCTGCCTGCCTGCCTGTGTGTGTGTGTGTGTGTGTGTGTTGCCCACGAAGAGATCACCAGCCCCAGCGACCTGCTGCCTCTTTATTTCATTATTTCCCTCTACCTCTGTGCAGATTCTCGCGGAGCCGCCGCCGATGCTGCCTGTTTCTGCCGATCTCGGGCCATTTTCCTTGCAGAAACGGGACCGCGATCGGTGCGAGCCTGCTGTGCGTTAGCCCCCTCTCATCTCCCTCAGTGGGTGTTGAGTTTCAGCTGAGGCTAAGAACACTTCAACAATAAATAAATCCCTCTCATGCACAAACAAAGACAGACTACACCACTGCTGCTGCTGCTGCCCTCCTCTTCCTCCCCCTCCTCTTCCTCCTCCTTTTTTCTCTCTCTCTCCCTTCGATTCTGGCCTGTTGCGAGGTAATATCGAGCGTGCCCTCTGGCCTGGCTCGCAGGCAGCCTCGTACCCTCATCTCTCACTCTAATCCATCACCAAAAAGCGAAAGTTTCACAGGCGTCCCATAAACGTACCTGCAGGAGGAAGTGAGGTTGTGATGGAGCGTTCGGCCTCGTCCCGGACGCGCGCCCCCCCCCCCTTTTTTTTTCTTTTGTTGTTTTGGCTGGCAGCGCAGGAACCGCCGTGCATCGCAGTCAGATGTTTAAGTGGAAACTGTGTGGTCGGATCTTGTGATTTTCTTTGGTTTTGCCCCCCCCCTTCCTCCCCCTCCTCCTCTCTCGCTTCTCTCAGCTGCTGCAGAGCTATCATGGGATGACACGGGGAGTGTGGTGGGGGGTTGGGGGGGGGGCGGGGGGCTGATGGCTTGCGGTTTCCCACCGCAGCTGCACAGTGACTTAGCACTCTCTGCTGCTCGTCAGACGTCGGCAGCGTGGCTTCGGGTCGGCCGGCGTGACGCGACGTGTCGTGGCGGCGGCGTGGCTTCCCGCTCCCGCGTGTGGCCTTCATGATCCCTCACGGAACAGGTCCGTCCGTGCTCCTGCCCCCCCCCCCCCCCGGGTGCCCCTCGTTCCCGGCGGTCGCCCCTCGCTGGCTCTTTTGTTCTTTCCATCCTCTTTTTTTACACATTAGCATCAGGACAGTCACGTTCTGCTGACGGCTGGCTTACAGTTGCGGCGGAGGAGAGCGCCGGGCGCGCGCTCATTTCCGCCGCCGCCGGGGGAAAAAAATTGCCCGCTCTTGGTCCAGTTCTCATTTTCAGCGGCTGATAGGTCCATCGCTCAGTTAGCACGGTTAATGGTGCATTTAGCCCAGTGTGTAATTTTATTTCCGATTTCCATTTCGGCGCTTGCTTTTAGTTTGAAATGACAAGAGCTCGGTGGCGGTGGCGGCGGCGGCGGTGGCGGTGGCGGCAGAGGGGCCCAGTGTGTGTGCAGATGGCAGCTCCTTAATGGTCCTCAGGGTAATGATGGTTGAAATAGGCTCCCTAACCAGGGGCTGAGGACGGTGGCCCTTGGGGGACATTCAAGCAAGCCTATTTCATTTTCATCATCAAGATAAAGTGCTCAGCGTGAGATCCTCACTCCCTCCGTCTATAGATGAAGACATGAATACATGTGCGCACCGTCCAGCGAGACCGCAGAGGAAGACACAGATTTTTGGAGGGACGGACGACGAGCTGGGGGTCTCTGGACTCGCTGCGCTCCCACTCCCCCCCCCCCCCCCCTTCATCCATCCTGCTGTGCGCGTGGATAATACATTTTGGAGGGGGGGCATTGTTGTGGCACCTCAACAACCGCGATTTGTCTGGAGTGACTCAGAGCCGGAGCGCACGTGCGGCGATGCGGCGCCGTGCTCCAGGAAGCAACAGTTAATCTCCGCCTCTCAACCCGCCACGTGCGGGACTTTGTTTGCACCCCCCCCCCCCCCCAGGCACCTGAGAGGGGCTCCGCTCGGGTGGCACCTCATATTTCACTTCCATAATGGCCGGTTACCCGTGGCAACTGTGCAGCCAATGGGAACTTTGCGTCTTGAAGGGCATTGTGGGGGGGGGGGGTACGAAGATGTGCGCTTCAAGGCTGCCCCCCACCCACCCACCTCTCTCTTTCCCGCCTGGTCGCCGCACCGTGTCCGTCGGGGGGGGGGGTGTTGGACCCCTGGGGAGTGAATTATTACCTGTCAGACCTGCAGGCACCCCGTCATCCATAATCCAGGGGCTGACACAGCACAGGGCCGGGACCATCGAGCCCCCCCGGCCTTCGGGGTCCGGCCCCATTTGGCCGCGGCCGGCGAGGAATCGCATTAACATGTTGCATCAAGCGTCACGGTTAAGAGCGGCACCCGGACCTGCACGGCTGGCCCCTCGCGGCCCCCCCCGAGCGGGTGCTCCATCATCCATCTGAGTGGGCGGAGCTCCTTCTTCGACGTTTTTACTGAGCAGAAACGGCTTCTTTCGCGTGCCTGGAAGTGAGGCGCTGCTGATTCAGAGTCAGAGTTGCTGCCCCCCCCCCCCCCCAGCTGTGTGGGTCTGCAGAGTTTTTAAAGTTCATTTGCGCGTCGCCTGCAGCACGCACATTATGTACACTGCCAATTTAGTTTAATCTGTTTCCTTATTATTGTCGCAGCTCATTGGACGTAAAGGTGAATGCAGCGGCAGCGGTGGCTGTGCCCCCCCCCCCCCCCCGGTGCAATCATCAACTATTACATGGGAGTCCTTGGCAGCCTTGTAATTACTTTTGATTCCAAAAACAGGCGCGCAGTCGCGGCGCTCCTGTGGTCCTCGTGCGGTCGGTGGCGGGACTGGAAATCGCGGCCCCGCTGATGAGCGTGTCAGTTTCACGAGGAAGAGTTTTGGGTTCAGTGGGAGGCCAGAGGGGGGGGGGGGGACGGGGACGGACCCCAAACTGGACGAGTGACAGGCCCGGGTCCGTCCGTCCAGACTGGCTGTCTTCCTGCACCTCCGTTGAGCCCCCCCACCGCCCCGTCCCCACTCCATCGGCGTTAACCCCTTGTCGAAACGCGCAGCCGGGCTCGGCTGGCCAACCCGCCGCGGCCACGAGCGGCGCGGTGGGAACACTGGATGACTGTCTGGTTACGCTCGGTGGAGCGCGGTGGATGGAGTCCAGCAATTAGACGGGGGGGGCGGGGGGGGGGGGACTGTAACCTGTAGCTCGCAGTGTCAGCAAATAGCCTCAGATTTATATTTCGACGCAGGAGTTCGACTCGCGGCTCGTGAAAGAATCCTTGTTAGGGTTTCAAACCGCCGCCGCAGTTTCTGAGGTTTTCATTCTTCTTTGTTTGGTTTCCACGTGGAGTCCGGCTCCCTCCGAGGCGCTCTGTTATTTCTTTGTGGGTTTGTTTTCGAAATTGCTGCAGTAATAATACTTTCAGACCCCCCCTTACTCCCCCCCATCTCTCCTGCGTCAGTTGCCCTTTACATGAAGGGCAGAATACCCATCGTTTCATATAGTATCACACACACACGCTTTGATATGTGTAACAAGAAGGCAGCGTGCGCTGCCCACAGGGCAGCTTGGAAGCAGCACAACACAAAGGATCCCGTGAAAGGAAGGCAAATGAACCCCCCCCCTCCAAAAAAACAGCGTGTCACTGTCATTTTTCCTGACACGAACGTGGCTTCGTAGCTGCGCGGATTCCCATCGCTTTAACGGATTATTATTAGCCGATGACTAAGCAGGACGATCTTGCGAGGGTCCCGTTTTCGGCATCCAGTTTATTTGAAAACACCAAAACAAACCCAACACCCGGCAGCACGCGGATTCCCCCCAGAGCGGGCTAATAAAGCCATCACGAGCGGCTCCTTCCCGCCACGGCGGCGAGCCCGGAAACAACACCTCCCCCCTGAATCCGCGTCGATTCCTCAGCGCTCTGTATTTTAATGCTAGGAAGCGACTTAAATAGGGAAACAAGTGTCTGCGTCAACAGCTGCCGGCCATACATACCAGCCATCGATCGTTAGACTCCAAGTTGGTCGGGGGACGGCAAAAGTGCAGCGGTTTGTTGCACCAAATGATCTCTTAATCACTTCATAATGTGGGCAGACCTCCCGCGCCATTGATTAGTTAGTCAGGCTGAACATGGTGCAAATTGCCCCCTGACTTGCCCGCCTCCTGCCCTTCACTCCGCCACAGGAGAGACGAGACACTTTAGCAGCAGGTTAAAGTTGACTTTTTCACACCGAATGCAAATTTCCCGAGAAATTCCTCGTTTGTTTCGTGCGGTATCGTCGTTTTTTTGCGTGTGTGTGTGAATAAATTTGTCAGGGGAAGAGTGAAAAAACAGCAAAGTGCGAGCGGTGAGGACCTGATGTATCGATTTTCGAATTAAAGTTTTATTGTGCGTCTGGCAGAGATCCACACAAAGCTGCATTGTTTATGGGTTGCAAGCGCCGCACGAGTGACACATCCTTCATCTGAGGAGCTGCAGATCAATGGGAAGCGCGTCCGAGACGAATACTGATCCAAACGCCGCCTCCGACGCAGAGTTTGGGACAAGTTGCGGTTCGGGCGTCGCGCCGGGAACGTCGAGGTGGATGGCGTTCCAGTTATAATCACAGGAGAAAGAACCGAATCCATGGATGACAGCAGAAACCTCTGATGTATGAGTACTTAACGAGGAGTTTCTTACACAAAAATACTTAGTAAAAAGGTCAGTTGTATATTTTATAGACGCAGTACAAAATCTCTTTGCCTTCTGATGTAAACAGACTTTTTTTTTATTCCTTTTATTGTACTTTATGTTGATGCATCTGCCTGAAGTAATGAGAATATTGGATAACTTTCTGCTTCTTCGCTGTATTCCTCCGTAATAACTTTTCTCTCCTGGAATGATTAAAATAAATGTGCTTTTTAATGGTGTTTTTCAGAGGAGATTTAAACTGCGTTGGGATTCCACGGATTGTACTTTCTGATGGCGAGCGTGTTCAGTTCGACTGGTTTAATTCGACCTCTCCGGGGTCGCTTTTTTAATCGCGGCGGATCTTCGCGAGACCTTTTTTTCCTCCGTCTTTCTCTCGGCTTCTTTCGCTTTTTCTGTCGCAGCGAGAAGACGTGCGAAATGATCGTTCAAACTGGCTCCAGCGAGCGGGTCCCTGTTGCCAAACTTGTGATAACTCTGGCGAAAGCAGCGGCCATCTTGATCAACGGCTGCCAGTTAATCAGCGCCTCCCAAACGAGCCAGAAGGAGTTTCGACCCGTTTCTTATTTTACAGCTGCAGTCCAAGTCGGACGCGTCTCGGTGACGTTTCCAGATGTCTCCCTCGGTCGCTATCGAGACCGTGGACACGCAAACGCGTGATCGTCCATTCCAGCGTTGAAGTCAAGTTTTTAAGTCAGTTTCTTGTCATAAAGTTGTTTTTTGAGGATATAAAAAGTAGGACAAAAGTTTAAATCGTGAAATTAAAGAGTTGTCAGGGAAATGAAACCTCCAGCTGGACTTAAGCACAGTAACAAACCATTTCCTTCGCCTCACCTCTGGGTGTTCGCTGCACAATAATCCCTTCAAACAGAAGGTTGTTTGCTCCGAATGTTCCTGCAGGTAGAGGCAACGTTTCCTGTCGAATCATTAAAACAGAGCTCCAGTGGCATCACGTCTGCGTTCACTTTGAGGGCCAGAAAAACGTCGAGTCACTTTCGTCGCTTCGCTTCATTCCACGCTCGTCTGACGTGCGACGGACTCCGCCGCGGCGATCGAGAAACATGGCGTCTCCCGTCCGGATGAGTGGGAAGTGAGAGGGCGACTCCACAGCAGAGCAGAGCTGAACGTAAATGCTGGCAGGTGCAACCAAAAAAACAAACGCAAGCGATTCCTTCCGTCACCTGAAACGCAGTTTTAGGCGGCGCCGCGAGTGATGCTTGGCCAAGAGGAGACGCTGGCGGAGTGTCACGCGGCGTGACGTGCGGGCGCTCGCAACAGTTTGTCACGAAAGCTTCGCTAATGCGAACACGCACCCCGGAAAGCAGCCGGCGGTGGAGCGAGAGGATGAAACCGCAGACGCCTTCATCAGACCCAGTTTAGCTCGTTGTGATCCTTCTCGTAGGCGAGGGACGGTCTCGCCGATGACGTGCGCGGTCAGCACACACGCACAAACGCACACGTACACACACACACTCGATCAGGTAGGAAGCAGGTGCGTCTCGATCCGTCCCAGGCAGCCGACTTTGAGGCTCCGCCGCTCCAGCGGAATAAAAATCAAGGCTGCACTAAATGTTCCCGCTCTGATTGGATCAGTCGGTCCCTTTGTGAGCGCACGTGAAAGAGTCTGTGCACGTTTCCTCGCCGCGGCTTAATAAGTGCAGTGGCTCATGGCTATTTTCTCCCTTGGAGACCCTCTTAAATTGCCTCCTAGAAAGGCAGAGAAACCCCCTCCTTGATGCTTGATTTGCCACACACACTGAGAGCAGACACCTTCAAAATAAAAGCAACGAGCTCTTCCCTTTGTCGAGATTCGTGTCATATCTCGGAGTCGTCTATTACACTTAGTTTCCAGTGTGCGTTGGATTGTTTTCCTCGAAACGCGCCACCGAATAACCCCCTCGTGTTCGACATCGATACGGGCTTTTATCCACTCCGCCGTCGTCTTTACTGCCGCCGCGGAGACGGAGGAAGCGATGTTTTTATGGCAGCCGAATATCAGAGATCAAAGGAGCGCCGAGGACCTGACGACGCCGTCGTGAATGATTGGCCGTTCAGAGGGCCCCGTCTCGCTGCGAGCGGAGCCCGCGAACCGCCGCGCCGCCCGTCCCACATCGCCGTCACGTCACCATCATGTCCCGATAATCGGTTTCGGGCGACGCTTCATTGCCGCCGCCGCGGCTTCGTGTTTCCTTCTGCGCCGCTGAATGTTTGTTACCTTTTTTTTTTTCTCTTCCCGTCTTCGCCGCCTCATTTCCCAGAGATTGGCTCTCAATCAGGCGCCGTGGGCGTCGCCTCACGTTCGCTCGCCGCGATTTTTCAATTTGCGAAAGTTTTTGTTTCTCTAAGCGGAGTTATTTTCTTTGTCCGCCCGGCCGCGCTCGCTATCGCGCCTTGTACCAACAGCTCGGTTACTCTCCCATTTCCCCCAAACAAACGGCTGTTGTTTCTGGAGGAAATGTAACCATCCATCTTCTTGCCAGAGGTTATTTCCCTGGAAAGGCCGAGCAGACACCCAGAGGGGGGGGGGGGGGGGGGGGGGGGGGGGGGGGGG
>JASSRZ010000007.1:20079370-20093380 GCA_032164315.1 Malacoctenus gilli
AAAGGCATCACTTCAAAGGTTGCTCCATTGAAAGAAATTATAATGTTGACCGGTGCTAGTTTGAGGCTTTTATTTTGAAACCATTTATTAAATGAATCATGGTTTTTGTTTTGTTTTTTTACTGAAATTTCAAGTTCTGAAGGCTTATTTATTCATTCGTGCAAATTGGAAATGTATCTGCATAATTTTGAAATGGCGAAATGTTCGATTAATCGTGATTAATCCACCTCTCTCGATTAACTCTTTGGCTGGTCTAACGGTCTCCGAGCTCGTGCTGTTTCTCCCCTCCTGTCCCTCGGGCTGCATCGCCCCCACAACGCGTTCACGCGCCCTCAGACGTCACATTCACCCCCTAATCTCTCATCCGCAGATCGACCGCCGGCCGAGACCGAGGCCTCCGCCCGCACGGCGTCGCTTCCCGCTCGCTGGATCGCCGCAGACCGCTGGGCACCGAAGGTAAGAGCGGCTGCTTCTTCCAGTTAAGGCGAATCCCGTGGAAATGAAAGCGTGGGATTATGTTTCTATCTGCGCTCGCTGACCCCAGAAATCCATCTATTGAGATGAAGCCGATATACGAGGCGACAGACGGAGCCGGGTCTGCTTTAAGGGGACGTCCGCAGAGGGCGGCTAATTAATGGATCCTTTTTTAAAGGGAATCGCTGCGGCTGCGGCTTATTTAAAGGCAGTAATTGAGTGGAGGACACCTGTCTGCTCAGGGAAGCGGCGAGCTCGCCGACCCACTTCCTCAAGGACTTTCTTTTCCTCGGTCCAAGGACGGATTCGAGTGAGACCCTGGAAACGTCGCAAATGGCCGTCACCGATCTCGGGCGTCGTTATGCAACCGAACGCCCCTTTTAAATGGACTCGAGTATCATTTTCAGATTGACACACTTGTGTATTCCAGCATCAAAACGTCCTTGTGTTTAATAGTTTTTGTTGACTTGGAAGTACTCGAGTTTGAAGTCACGTGGAGCTTGTTTTTCCAACGCGTGTCGCTGCAGACGGGAGATGCGCGGTTGCGTCAGCGTGTGCGACGCTCTCGGAAAACAGCCGCGAACGCGTTTCTTTAGATTAAGACGCGCCGTCGCTTGTGTTGATTATCGCGAATCATCGCCGCCGATCGCCAAACCGGAGCCTTCGTGCGAGACGGCTCAGTAAAAGTCCACCGCGTCCGGCCAGACGTTCCCCCTGCGAGCGTGGACAGTAGAGGACGGTGGCCGAGGAGCGCTAATGACAAGCGGCCTCGCGGGAGGCGCCAGACAGATGGCTGGCCAGTTGCAGGCCTGCTGTGACCTTGAAAGCGTCACAAGTGAAAGGTAAAATGTCTCAAACAGAAAACGGACGCGACGCGACGGGCCGGCCGGCGAAAGTCTGGCCAACGCTCGTTCTTCTTCGCTTTTCCTGGAGGTGCGCCTCGTCAGAAGTTTGGCGCCGTGATTCGTCGCGTCGGCGCCCCCGCTGTTCGAGTGATTCGTGGCTTGTAAACAAAACGAGAGTTTCCCCCCCGACTTGCGAAGGTATTAATTGGAAAAGCAGCAACCTGCGGAGCTGGAGATGCGCTGATCGGGGGAGGTCCGACTATTAGGATTCCAGTCGGCGGCGCTGCTTTCAGTCTCACTCTGCTGTCAGCGAGACGCTGCGGCGGGATAGAAACATCAGCGTTATCGGCGCCTCATGGCGCTGCGTCTGGACCTTTATCCAGCAGCATCTGGGAAGCGTCAGATGTCAGCAGCCATGTTTTAATACCGGCGGTTCAGCTGCAGTTCACTTCCCACTGCTGCTTTCTTTGAGGCTCGAAGTCCAATAGAGGAAAACTCGATTTCAGTCGATTGTTGAGTTCCAACTCGATTTTCCAGGCGTACAATTCATCCAGCCGCTCTGATTGTTTAGTTCTCCGTCTATTTTTTAGCCGCTGGTGTCTGGGCGTGAACGGGTTAATCCGACGGTTCGCTTCGGGTGTTGAAGGTGTCAGAAAAGTGGCGGCAAATTATCGTTTTAATCTGCGAAGAGATTTTCACTTCGGCTGACTCGCCCAGAACGCGTCGTCACCTGAACGGCAGCTTGTGAGGGAGGTTTGCTGAAATAAAAAGCTTCAGAAAATGACTGAAAATGGTGCTAAATGATTTGAAGAAACACGAAAATCCCAGAAGGAAACGAGGAAAATGAAAAAGCGCTTAAATTTTCCTGCATAGTCGGTTGTAAATCGAGTCAAAGATGATTCAGCCATGAGGTGTTGGGCCTCAGTTTGGCCATCCGTGGAGAGGAAACGAAGGAATCGATGGCGTTTTGGGGGTGATGTTGATCGGAGTGATCAACCTCCTTGTTGTTTTCAGTCCTAATCTGGTTCAAACGCTCCTCCGCCGGTCTGGTCCGCGGCCCGTTCACGACTCCCAGTTCAAGCCGATTCCCTGACTCCACAGAACACGGTGCTCTCGGTCAAAGATTCGGTTCAGACTCCGAGTTCGGTTCACTCAGTCGCCGACTCGCCGACGGCGATGTTGCGTCAGCGCTCCAAGCGGTACAGTCCTGACGCAACGCAGGCGGGAGGCCGCGGAGCCGCCGGCGCCGGCAGCTGGCCGACACTGAGCAGGCCTCCGGCTTTGTTTTTTTGTTTTAAGCGCAACGATCAGAGCTGGGAACGGGACTTAATGGGGGGGGGCTAGAGGAGTGAGGGGTGGAAAAGAGTAGAGGGGGGAAGGGGGGGGGGTGCTGTGAGGAATAAGAGGAGATGGAGGCGGGTTGAGGTGTCAGGCGTATAATTGGGGTGAGGAGATCTCCGGGGTGGATGGAGGGAAGCTTTATTAAGACCGCTCAAGTCTGATGTGCTCGCCGCACGCCTGCCGCCCCCCCCCCCGCGCGCGCACGCCCACGCCAACGGGCCCGGCCTCCGTTTCCACGAGAGACTCCGGAACAACAAAGGGATGAAGGCCAAAGTCCTCCAGCAGCTCCCCTCAGTCACAGATAAGACAAAAGACCCCCGTCACTTGAAGAGCGCTGATGGGGGAGGCGGCGGCGGAGGATCTGCCTCGTCTTCAGAGCTCCGACCCGTCGCTTCACTTCTCCGTCTCCACTTTAAAGCGGCGCTGCAGCTGATGGTGCCGCTCCGACGCGTCCTCAGATGTTTGGAGTAGAGCTGCGTTTAAACACGAAGTCGGTCGTGCGTTTTGGTTGCACCGCTGACGAAAATTCGCCGACCTTGCTGGACCCTGCAGGCTCCTCCTCCTCCTCCTCTTCTTCTTCTTCTCTTTTTGCATCTTCAGCTAACATAATCAACTCTTTGAGCTCTTCTTCGCATCCTCCTTTTTTTCCCCTTGTTGTTGTTTTATTCCCTTGCTCGCGACCCGAACCCGTAGCCAGAGCAGAACGTTTATGAAATATTTACGACCAAAGCAAAGACAAATATCAGGGAGGGGGGGGGGCGAGTTTGGATAAAAGAGGAATAATCTCTGTTGTTTGGGCTCGCCAGGGAAAACAAACTTTCCAGGGTGACTTCTCCCGTGACCGATCGTATCGAGTCCTGACGGCGAGATTAGGAGCTTAACCGCTGATTTTTTTCCCCGCGACTGCGAACGCTGCAACGCTGCTTTGGAGGCAATGAAGTTCCCCCTATCGGTGATTGGATCCTTCTGGTGGAAACGTGCGTCCGTCTCGCTGGGTTTCTTTTTTTTTTGGACTGACACAACAAAGATGTGGAGCTGAAACGGGAGGCGGTTATGGGGGGGGAATTAGCAGCCCCCCCCACCTCCCCTCCCCCCGGTTCCTCGGCCGTAAATTGGTTTCTGAGGAACTCCTGGAGAAAAATAAGAAATAAATAATGAAGAAAAAAAGGGCGGGCTGGAGGTCTGTTCTCAGCTTCCTTAGTAGCTTGTTAATCCCCCGCAGCTCTGGCTGCAGGCAGCGCTGCCTGCGCGTACACGGCCCCTTGTGGAAAATGGCGCGACCCCCCCCTCCCCCATCCCCCGCCCCCCTCCCAGCCCCTCTTTCGTCCTCTTTCCACCGGGTCCTGCAGGGGCTTGGCTAATCCTCTGCCTGGTCATGGCAGAGAGATTGCAGGCGCGCTCTCCCTCTCTCTTTTTTTTCAAAGCTGGCTGGACTTCAAAGTTCCAGGGATACAGGAACCTCGGGAGGTGGGAGGAAATTAGGTCCACCGCAAGCGAGAGACTTGCGAGGGGGGGGCGGGGTTCACCTCGGCTTCTCCCTTTTTACCATCCCGACGAGCAAGAAGAAGGGAAAGAAAGCAACAACAGTGTGGCCTCACAGCAGAGACTTTGTTGGTTTGGCAGGGGGGGGGGGGGAGTACAAGTCTTTGAACAACAATCCTCTGAGGGTCATTTGGTGTTTGTACTTCTCGAAAAATGACATTAAACATTGTGAGAACCAAACGACATTAAATAGAAACTCAAACAAGACAAAACGAAAGTCCAGACTGACGGAGGAAGAATCAAAGCGGCTCAGATGAGCGTCGGCGACTGAAACAGGAAGTGCCATCGTGTTGAGGTGACGACAAAGCTTCTCAAAGGATCAGTATGTAGTGTTAATACTGTATCTCACATGTACTTTTAACATCTTAAACTCAGTCATTGGCACTGTCTGCGGAGATTTTCTTGTGGACGCTCAACAGATGACAGTCGTGAAAGGGTCATTTTTATATTCAATTTGGGTTGAAAACATTAAACCAAACAACTTCTGAGTTTCGTACCAAATTGAAGTTGCTGTTACGCCACAAATCGATCCCGGTTCCAATCGTTTGACTGAGAATTTGACCTAAAATTCAATGAAACTTAAAACTCTGCAGAGTCACCTACCGCTGGACGAATAAAAGGACAATTTAAAAGCGGTCTAAATGTAAATGTAGCTGATAAACAAAAGCAAAAGTAGACTCAATCGAGAGGATGTTGTAAAAATAATGTTCTGTTGCCACAACGGAGCTTAAAAAGAAAGACGCGGCGCTCCGAATGACTCAAAGTTTCAGGATCAAATGAAGTGAAACTTGTTTTTTTTTTTTCTTCGCTCTCAAAACATCTGCAAACACGTTTGGTTCTTCCAGCGTTTCCTCTGCAAACCGCTGCCAAACTCGGCGCTGCAACGGGAGGTGAGCTTCCCCCAATTAGTCCCGCTAATTTTCCCATCGCTCACCGAGGAAAATCCTTTGAAATTCCGGTCGATTTTTTTCTTTTTTTGGCGTCTCCCCGCTCGGCTTTTCTCTCTCCTTTTGTGTCGGCCTCGTCGCGGCGTTCTGGCGTTCCTCCGCTGAGTCATCTGGATTTGTAGATGCTCCAGATTTGCGATTTCTCACCAGACTTCCGATCTTTTGTGCCCCTCCCCCGCCTCCCCCTCCTCCGGTGTATTGACGGAAACATCGTTGGATCTCGATCTCCCCTTTAAATTCTCAGATAACGCAGAAAAAAACAGATTAGAGCCACTTTATTCCAGATGAATGTTGTCTGATTTTGCGTTTGCATGCGGATAACGGCAGCGTGACGTCGGCTTTGTGTGGCGCCGACAGGAACGAGGCCGGTTGTGGCGGCTGGAAATTGAAGCAGGAGCCTCATTTGCATGCGTCCGTCTTTGTATTGTCATTAGGAAAAAAAACAGGACAATGTGTTGTGACGCAGCGTGTGGAGACAATTAAAGTATTTTGAAAGGCGGCGAGCCCGTTCGCTGCAATTTGTGTCAATTTTCCTTCCCAATTGTTTCTCCTGATATCAGTAAATATTTTTTCTTGGGAGTAATTTTCAATAAATGTGTCAAAAAAAATCCTCATTTCCTTCGGAAACTTTCAGAGCAAGGCGCATTTTTATTCTGGTCTTTTCTAAACAAATCCAGAGGAAGTAAACGAGGCTTCGACAGCGAAGAGTTTGAAGCTGCGGCTGCTTTTTTTTTTCTTCCTGCATTTAAAAGCTGTCAGAAAATGTTAAAAGAAAAAAAAAACTGCTTTTCTGGCTGGGAAAGTTCACATCAACACCCCCGCAGATCCCAGGAGTAACTCACAACGTCCATAAAAATCACGTTACCAGGATTGCCGAGTTGCTATTGATGCTTATAGAAACATCGGACGATCAGAATCCAACTCTGGCTGATAGAACATGAACAATAAGGTTGTAAAATGATGTTTTTTTGCTTTAATTTATACTAATTTTTATTTCACCTTCAGTATTATGTTGCTTGTATTTTATTAACTCGTCAACTAATTGGAAAGTCTGGAAATTGGTGTTGAAATTCAACCAATAAAACTTTGTTTTTGTATTCGTTTCCCGAATGTATTGCGGCGTTTCTGCACGTCTTTCCTTTTTTGGCCACTAGGCGGAGTGTTGCGATGAATTTTTTCCAGAGAAGAAGTCATGCTGAGTATTAGGAGCACAACATGTTCTTTTCACGTTCGTTTTAATGCAGTAACGAGTCTTTGTTGGGTAGTTTTTTTTGTTTCCAAACGTAGAACGATGCAGCGCGACGACGCGCCGTCGGTTCAATGCGTTAATGCGCTGCCTCTCGTTGAACCGGCGGCCACGTCGCGCCTCCCGTTCGCGGTCGTCTAAATGAAGTGGCTGTGCGTCAGCTGCTTTTTTCATTAAGAGGCGTTCGAGGCCTTTTGACCGGCGTGTATTTTCCAATATATTTGGTCTCGCCGCTTCAAAAAATAGCCGTTTAAGTGTTTTAATTGCCGGAACAATCCAAAGGGTTCACTCATCCCGCGCCTTGATTACAATGGAGCGTGATTGCGAGTCCCCCCCCCCCCCCCTTCCTACTCCGCACCCGCTCGCTCGCGGCTCTCGTCCTCGCGCTCATTCAGCGGCTGCATCTGCATGTGCGACGCGGTAATTACCTTAAGTGGAGTCTGGGGGGGGTGTTTGGGGAATTTCACATCACTCCCTCCCCTCTTCCTCCCCCCGTCGTCTCGGGAAGTTTGTGGTGGCTGCGCAGCCAGACTGTCGCTCGTCCACGTCAGATGTC
Organism: Malacoctenus gilli; assembly: GCA_032164315.1. Classification (NCBI taxonomy): domain Eukaryota; kingdom Metazoa; phylum Chordata; class Actinopteri; order Blenniiformes; family Labrisomidae; genus Malacoctenus; species Malacoctenus gilli. The sequence goes on from JASSRZ010000007.1 coordinate 20,086,322, forward strand.
AATAAGCTGTTTAAAGCTTGGCCCCCGGGGGTAACCCCCCCCCCCCTTTTCTGAAAAGGTTAGTTAGCTTTAGCTCACCGAGGAGGATTGTGTCATTAAGTGTGGCTTCCTTCCTGCGACGGAGCTTTATCTCATTCAGTTGATCTGCCGTCATTAGTAGCGCTTACTTAAGATGGATTTCAGATGGTATCGGCGCGCTCGCGGTGTAAAAAGACCCGCAGTTTGTTTACTTTGTTTTGGGAGCGCCGACGAAAAAAGTTAACTTTTTTCTTTTATTGTTAATTTAGCCGCTAAAAGCCCAGACGGCGCTGACCGACGGCTTGTAAACACGGGCTGGAAATAAACAAAATGCCTGCGAGCACGAAGCAGAAATACTCCTGAATAAGATCTGTGACTAAGAATGATTATAAATAAAACTTTGTTTTGCTGCTCAACCTTAAACGTGCTCAGTGATTGTTCAGCTCCCTCAGACGGGAACGGAGTAAACAAAGGGAAGCGAAAGGAATCCGTCGGTCCGACGTTCCTGCGGTGGAGCGCAGTGGTTCGCTCGGTTCGTCCCACGATGAGACGGCCCCGGGTTCGGACCAGGGAGACGTGTATCTAAAGTTTATGTCCTCTAAACCGTCCAAAAAGTGACGTTACGAGAACAGACGGCGTGCTCTGTCACACCGTGAACCGTCGACCCTTCACGGCGCCACCGCGGGGCAGCCGAGACCGCCTCCATCCAGCCGTGTGGCGGGCCGGTTTGCGGGTGCCATCGCTGCCACGTGCGGTTATTGACCAGGAGCTGCTGGCATGATGTGGGTGGAGCGCTCTGATTAGTTTTATTGACCGCGGCGCGCTGGAGCTCGGCCACTTCCTTTCTTTACCTTCTTGCAGACGGTTTCTAATCAGAAACCAGCCGGATGATGGGGGGGGGGCATTTTTTCCTCGCCCACCGTCGTCGTTCGGGTCGTCTTTAGGTGAGATTTTTCTGGAATCGTTTCTTCCTTTTTGTTAACGTCGTGTTGTGTCGGCGGCGTGACGCGTGGCAGTTCACCTGAGAGCCTCTCGTCTTTCTTCTAATTGATGTTTACAAATCTCTCGGCGGGCCATTAGGGAAGATTGGTGTATTAATTGCCAACGTATGCCATGTAAACAGGTGACTGTGAGCGCTTTGCAGGAATACAAATGCACTCAGCTTGTGTGTTTTTCTTTTTTTTTTTTTTTTTATCGAGGTGCCGGTCGCAGACAAATTAAGACGTTTCAAATTGATGCCCTCTGCTTTTAAGCCATTCACTTTGTTTGCTTCACGTTCGCACGTATTAAATTCAGTGCAGCTTATCTGCCATTAAAACGCCCGTCTGGACCGTCAGCAGCGCGAGGTGGCGTCTGACCTGCGGGTCCGACACGTTTCAGTCCACTCTGCAGAGACATTAGCCTCAAAAAATGCAGCAATTATCGCCGTCTGCTGCGTTGTTTGGGTGTGTTTCTCCCTTTAGAGCCACTTCATGATTTCATCCTCAAAAATGTGATTTTTGCTATTTGTTCAGAGTAATATCAGTTAAAAAGATTACAGAATTTGAAGTAGGAAATGCAAAAAACTTTAAAATAAGAGAAACTTGAAGAAAGTTTCCTGTTTGTTTTCGCGGTAAATTGTGTTTCTGTGCTTTGTTGCTTTATTTCTCAGTCGTTTGAGATGATCAGTCGAAGCTGACGTCCGTCATTTATGAAGCTTCGAGTTGTTGAGCTACCGAGGAAGTTTGGCGAGTGTCGGGATGTTGGACGGGCTCGAGACAAACGAATCGGAAGCAGTGAAACGTCGCAAACCAAAGCGTTTCTGGATTTACATCACAGGTCAAAGTCGTATCAACGCATCCCAACAGATTCTGCATTTTACTTTGTAATTTCGCACCGTCTTACTCGACACTTCTGCTCTGAAGGACCGCAGGAATCATTGTTCGTCTGCTCTGCGTTTGAGTTGGAGACGGTTAGCGTCTCCGATAACATGTCGTCGTTGAATCATCGTGTTGTGATGCTCGCCCTTCCGGCGGCTTCACATCGATCATCGCTGTTGTTTGACGCTCTCGCATATAAAGACCCCTAAAAAATTGTTATTACATTTTTTGGCCGTAACTCCCCCCCCCCCCCGCGAGACAACGTTGCCTCTCTGGTTCCCGAGCGGCCAAGCGTGTAAATTGTTTGGCCGCCGCAGGCGAGAGCATACGATTGTAAAACACGCCATCAGCTCACGTTTCCACCATTTAAATGCGGAGGAAGCGGCGCGGGGCCTCGTGCGGCTCGTGTTTTTTTGCGCCCGGCGCCCGCCGGTAAATAACCGCCCACTTTTTTTTCCCTGCGCTGGCAATAACCGCGGCGTGGCGAATGGCTTTGTTCCCCGCACCTGTCAGCCTGGAATTAAAGGCCTCTTTATCACGGCCACCTTCAGCCTCCGCCGCCGCCGCGCCACGTGACCGCAACCTGATAGATGACTTGTCAATGGCGGTGGGCGCGGGCGGACTCCCACTCTAAATCCCCCCCCCCCCCCACTGTTTTGTCCCGAGACCCCCCCCTTAAAACTCGGTCCGCCGTCTCCGGGAGCGCGGAGCGTTTTTCCTCCACGCGTGTGGGCGTCTGAAATTAGTTCATCTTCATCCGCCGCCTCTCGGCAGGCTTCGCCTCTGCACCCCGCCGCCCAATTTGGGCTGCATGTGGTGGGACGAAGAAAGACGGCGTTTTCTCTCCGCAGCTGCCGTTTGGACGCTGGATTTCTCTGCACGTCAGCACACACACTCTCTCACACACACACACACACACACCTTGCGCAGGGCTGATCCATGGAGAGTGGGGGTTAAGCGCTCTCCTCATAAGCACCTGTGTGTGTCTCGGAGATCAGGGATGAGAGTGGGCGGACGGGATGAGAACAGAAGGCGAGGATGAAGCATCGGAGAGGGCGAGGAAGGTGATTACCGAGGGCCGACTTCACAGAGAGCGGCGCAGGAATGCAAGACGATCGACGAAAAAGGGAAAAAAAAACGACTCGCTCTCGTTCGGCCGCACCTTTTTTCAGATTCACACTTTCTTTTTTTCCCTCTCTTTTTTCTGCTGCACTTCTTCTCACTCCGCCGTCACCCTTCGGCCATTATTTGTTCGCTCTCGCCTCCCTTTTTTTTCCCTCCGCCGCCCGTCTTTGCAGTCTGGCGCTGCACCTTCATGAACAGAGCGATGATTGGAGAACACTGAGCATCAATGATCTAATCTCATCCCTATTCATGGAGCCTTCACAGCAGCCCCCCCCTTCTTCACCCCCCCCCCCTCTCCTTCCACATCACCGAGTGCGTCGCCCGCTTCTCTGCTCTTTTGCCTCTTTGTTTTGCACATTTTGTTTAGCTTTTAAGTCCCTCTTTTTTCACGAGGGGGAGGGAGGGAGGAGGGGGGGGGGACTTAAATCCGCCTGACTTGCCCACCGTAAAAAAGTTGACATGGCATCACAAGCGAAAGGCTCGGTAAGCTTTTTAGCGCCAGTCACGGTGCGCCGTTCCCCCGTCGTAATTACTGCTGAAACAAGCAGCTCTGGGAAGTTTCAGCACTGGTGGACCCGTCATTACTGACAATCTCGCAGCCTTTATCTGCCACGGCTAAGACGCTCGCGCACCGCGGGGCTGTGATGATTGCCTCACTGAGCTGGGGGGGGGGGGGGGGTGGATGGTGAAGAGGGGGAGGTTAAAGAAAAAAAAAAGAGGAGGATGATCAGAGGGGAGGCGGCGGCGGCGTGCAGTCGGAGGTTTTTCATGATGGTGGGAGAAGTGGCGGCGGAGCTGAAAACCCCTCCAAACGCGCGTCTCCGACCGGGTGAAAAAAGAAAGAGGCCCCTGCCAAACAACCGTCTCAGTTACCATGGCGATTCAACTCTCGCCGTCTCCGAGTGGAGAACTTCAAATCTATTACACTCACTCAGTCCTGTCAAGCCGCTTTTCAGGGTTTCTTTTCTATTTTTTTAACCTCGGAGGTGTCCGACGCTCGGCGCTCAGCCTGCAGTCGACATCGAGGGCTGCAAAAGCCCACGAAGCCCTCCACATTCAGGCCTCTTCGGCTCATTATGCCCCCTTTAAGGAGCCTTTACATGGTCTCCTGTTGGGGTTTTTTTTCGCAGCACCTTCGGGGGGGAACGTTTGCGTGTTTCGGGGCCTCAAAACGTTTGGCAGCGTTTCGGATTCAGCTGTAAATTCAAGTCCAAGAACGAACGACTTCACTGTGCAGCAAAAAAAAATGTAAATGCGGCGCTGAACAAATGTGCTCCTATTAGATTCCAGTTAAGATGTGTACGCTCAGCGCTTTGGAGGCCAAGTGTGATGTCAGTGAGAAATAGTTGCATTTTTATAAACGCTTTTATGGATTTTTCAATAACTCTGGAGGAGACGTGCTCTTGAAGGAGACTCGTTACGCTGATTTAATTTCTTTTAAATTCTGGGAAAACATCCTTAAATTAACTTTCTGTGATTTGCGGCAGGGGGGGGCCCACGAAGTGCACGTTCAGCATAGGTGGATCTCGATCTATTTTTCCCTCAGTTTGCGCCTGCGGACCACCTCTGATCGCTGAGTCGCTTAAAAAAAATCACACTTACTAACATGCAAAAATGGGACCCTTCAAAATAAAAGCAGGGATGCCTGTTCTATGTTTGTTTTAGATGCAGGAGAGACCTTTTTGTTCTCGTTTACAACTGCAAAAATGCAACATCCTCAATTCCTAAGTGCTGATCTGTAATTTGACACCAGCTTCGTGCTCTTTCCAGCGGCTGCACTATGAAAAAACGCTGTTTTGAAAGGATTTGACCTCGTGAGACAAACTTTGCTGACAAACCAACACCCACCTGTGCTTTAACATCAGTGTTTTGTGACTCTTTTAGCGTCACTTGTTCGACAGGTTGGTCCAGTTTAGGAAAAACATCCAAATCTGCAACGTTAAAATATAAATTCGAAGCGAAATGCTTTGGCAGCACGATAAAAGCCTCTCTGTTAATGTGCGCTAAATGCAAAACAGAGCAGCAGGAAGGGGTTAAAGGAGGTTTTCACTGTTTCTGTGTCTTTCTTTACGTTTGACAAGCAGCGATGACTCATGCTGCTGTAAGAAGCTGCTATTCCTGGCAGCCATTCGCTCCTTTTCGGCTTCCACGCGCTGTTTTTTTCAGAAGGCTTTTCTGTCCGTTTTTTCAGGAGGCAAAAAAGGAAAAAAAAAAGTGCTTTCTGGCACGGGAATGAAACGCCCCGGCGCTAACGCGGCGGCTCCCCAGCAGCCCCAGTAACCCAGAAGCTCCGGGAACGACCGCGGCGGGCTCTTCCGCAGCGCCGCGTCCACCTTCGGCACAGAGCGTTCCCGCTTCACGGAATGGCTCGGCTAAATTCGTGGGCTCGTGGGTGTGTGTGATTATGTGTGTGTGCGTGCGAGCGGCGGCGTTCCAAATGGGCGTGGGACGGCGCTAGAGAAGGGAGCGGGGGGAGGGGAGGGAGGCGACCGCAAACTCTGACCCAGCGGGTGGAAGCAGGTGTCGTCGCTCACCTGGCCGCCTGCGGAGGCACGTGCAGCGGAAACCGACCGCTTTCTGGGAGGAACGACGACGACACAGTGCGCCTTCCTCGCTGAGGTCCAAACCTTCAGTCCCCGTGATTTTATAAGAGCCCCTAAAGCCACAGAACATCCGCCGCCGCCCGGCTGTCACAGAGTAGCTCGAAAAACCCGACTTAATTTTAGTTCCTCCGCTCGTACCTGAAACTGGCAGAATAACAGTTTATGAGGAAATCGCAGCTATGAAAGGAAAGTGGTTGTCAGGTAGCAAGTAGTCTGTCAGGGAAATTGCAGCAGGATGTCACAATCGGCGGGAACACACTCATTATGCACGTCCGCACCGCCGCAGCCTCGAATTTGTCCCCCCAAAGACAACGATTCACTTCCAACATACAAAATAAACCTCGAAATTATCTCATCTCCTTAAAAAGTTGCCTTCAACAGGAAGAAACGAGTCGCACGCGGGACGAGTTTTGCGTTCTGGAAAGTCGGATGAGGTTAGCGCCGGTTCACTGGGCCTGATCGAGACGTGTCGTGACACGAGGACGCGACGCCGGTTTAACAGGCTTCTAATGATGTGTGTGGTTTGGTCATGTGACCGATGTGTGCGGTCGAATTAAAGAGACTTTGAGTGTTTGGAGGAAAGCCAGTTTTTTATTACCTGGTGTGCGGTTGCAGCTTTTACCCAAAATCTTGTCATTTTGCTGGAAATAAACACCTAAAGTAGGATTCTTAACTGTTTTTTCGCATCCATCTATTAGGCTCCTCCCTCATTTTCTGCAACTTGAGTTGATCAGTGATTCCTCTCGTTGCATAAACCCACATCAGCCGTTCCTTTAAAGAAAATCTGAACTTTAAAGTCGCCGTGTTGTCACTTTTCCTTTTCGAATCCAATTTTATGGTTTATAGAGCCAAACAATGTCGGGACGTTACAGCGTTGTAAGACTTTTTTTTTTCCCCCCGCCGCGCTCGGATGTTTACTGCCGCGCGCTCCTCTGGGCTCCGCCGGCTGGTTTTAACGCTGCGGGCTCTCGGCTACCCCATAATCTCATAAATTACTCATCGCTTCGTTCCTGCCCAAAGGTCGCATGCATAATTCAGGAAATGGACACCGGAGCAGCTATAAAGGAACATTTTGAAGTCCCGTTTCTGCTTGGTTCTTTTTTTTTTTATCAGTGTTTTGACTCACGGTCCTCTTGGGTGGAGGTATGTAAAAGTGCAGCGAGGGATTGTGTTTTACAAGTCTGATGCACTGTGTGTGTATGTATGGAGGGGGGGGGGGGTACTTTTTCCCAAGGTTGTTCCAGAGCTCGGTTCCTGGTACTCTCGCCGCTGTTGTCTCAAGGGCAGAACCTGAATAGGGAATAACTCTGCTGCGCCCTCCGCTGACGGATGGAGCCCGTCCATGCGCCAAGTTCAACAAGTCAGCCTCACTTCCCTGGCTTGGGGGGGGGGGGGGGGGGGGGGGGGGGGGGGGGGGGGGGGGGGGGGGGGGGGGGGGGGGGGGGGGGGGGGGG
>JASSRZ010000007.1:20101154-20131272 GCA_032164315.1 Malacoctenus gilli
TCTCTCTCTCTCTCTCTCTCTCTCTCTCTCTCTCTCTCTCTCTCTCTCTCTCTCTCTCTCTCTCTCTCTCTTTCGCTTTCTCTCCCTCTCTCTCCTCCTTTCACTCTCTTTTGGCGCCCGGCTGCAGAATGTAAAAGCATTTCTCTTTTACTTCTGCGAGCGCGGAGGCAGCAACCTTCAGGCTGTCTGAGTTATTGCGCTGACACCCCCCTTACCACAGCCTCCCCCTTTTCCTCCCTTTCACCTCTTCTTTTTGTACCTTCATTTGAGGAAGTCGCTCCGTCAACGACTCGCACCCAAACACCCATTTCCCCTTCACTCACCTGGACAGTTTCCCGCTCGTCCGCCCCCCCACCGACGCCTCAAACTTCACTCCCGCTTTTTCTCCTCGTCACTTCACTTTCGGGAAACGCCAGCTCTCTTCTTGACTTCATTTTCCGACCGGCTTGCCGCGTGCGATTAATTGTGGAGGCAATTATTTCAAGTAATTTATATTTTTGCTTCGTATCCAGCGGTAACCCGAGGCCGGGCTTTAGACGCCGCGTCACCACCGTAAATCCTCAGAAATGTGTAACAATCACCGGCAGGAACGACCGAACTTTGTGTTGGCGGTGCGAGTGTAAACCGTCCGCTGCCGTTTCATCAACTCAGCGTTTTGGCGTCGTAAAAGATCGGGGGGGTTCGATGCGAGGCCCCCCTCCCGCTCCATAAACTTTGTCTTGGTCGATAAATCGTTCACAGAAATGCAAAGATGCAGTTAAATAAGCGATGGATTCGAAAGCACGGCTCGCTTCAGTGCGCTGTCCCGTGGGGATGAGCGAGACGATCGCTGTCGACGTCTCCGAGAAAGTCAGGAAGCGTCCTGAGTGTCAGAAAAAGCTTCGGCGTCCGTTGACGGACTGATTCCATTCACGAGGTCGCCGGTTCGATTCCCTGAAGCAGGAACCCAAATTGCTTCGTCTTGATGTGCGATCATCTTCAGACTGCTGCTATTTCAGGCCAGCTCCACGTTGAGTCAACGTTTATTTTGGATGCAAATCGCCGTGGCGATCCAGCGTTTTGCTTGTTTGTATCCGACGCCGGTTTGTCTTTGCCTGAGAAGCCTGAAGCACGAAGACATGAGGTGGAGGAAACACAGCAGGCAGTGAAATGTGTGTTCATTAGCGCATAATCACCTTCAAAAGGGAAACTTGGCGCCGGTTGTTTTTATTTATAGAGATGATGAGTCATCGTCCTTTCAAACCCGTCACGTTAGACCGCCGGTTTGCAGCGGCAGATCCGACCTCCTTTCCCGTAAACAGGCGTTTACACACGAGAAACCACCGAAAAGGTGTAGAATATCTCCCTGGCCTGTAGGCGGCGCTGTGATGCTGCACCAGAAGGAGAGACGAAGACACGAACGGAAGTAGACGACTGAAACGCAAGCGTGTTTCGGGATCCGGCGTCCGACTTTGACCTCGAAATCTCCCCCTCCGGTTGTTGGATCGACCGGCTCATTTCCCCTCGTAACGACGCGCCGATAACCGGACCCCCGTCCCACCGAGACGGCTAACAAGGCCCGCCATCTAAAAGGCCACTGTGTTCTCACTTTGTCATGTCTCATTACAAACCACCACCATATTTGCTCACCTCCCCACCATCACCTCCAGCCTCCTATCGAGAGTCAAAACCGTCTGCAAAACAAACCTTTTATTAAAGGAATTGGCCCGAAATTTGTTTTATAATACGGAAAAAGTGTTTTTGGAGACAATAATTTCCGTCCTCGGCGGACCCCCCCCCCCCCTCGGCCCCCCCGCCGTGCTGCTTCTTTCATTTTATTCTTATTTTTAAGTGAGATCAATCTGGTTTCTGCACAAGCGCTCCGATCGTAATCTGTCCCGGCGAAAGGCGGAGGACTAAAAGCAGGAGTGGAAATAGAGCCATTCATCACCGAGTAAACAGCAGAACGGGAGAGGTCCGGGATGGGGGTGGGGGTGGGGGGGCGTCGAGAGTAGAAACGCTCCGGGTAAAGGAGAGCGAAGAGACGAGGCATCGGCGAGACCGCCGCCACTCGACAGCCGACCGCCTCTCGACAGCGGGCCGCCGCTCGCTCCCCCGCGAGGAAGCGACATTTAAGCAGGCGGTTTCTCGTTATTATAGCCCCCCCTTAATTGACATTCCCTGATATGCCAGCTGGAGATGGAAGCCCTGTCAGACACCCCCCCCCCCCGCTCGCCTTTTCACCCTCTGCCATGTTTGCCCGCGAACTTCTCCGGTTTCTCTAAATGCATCTGGCGCTGCCCGTCCGCCCCCCCCCCCCCCGAGCCCCCCCAAGCTCTTCATTGTGTGACGGTGCACACAGACCCTGCCAGTGTCGTCTCAAATGTTCCACTGTGGTCAGTCTATTTGCCATTGCCAGAGGTGTCGGCCCGGGCCGCCGTAACCATGGCGACAGTGTCAGGGCCCCCTGAGGGGGGGGACTGATCTGACTACGAGAGCCTGTCACGCTCGACGCGCTTCCTTCCCAGGTCGGTTACAGCCCTTCTGACAAATGTCAGAGAAAATAGCGGCGGCGGCTGCGTTTTGTTTGGTTTGTTTCACAGTCGCTTGTGATTCAGTCACTCGATTCAAACAGGAAGTCGGAACGGCGAGTGGAACGCCTCGAGCCGGCCGGAGTCAGTCGCTTCTTGTTGGTTCTGCTGCGTCTGAACGACTTGAAGGAGTGTCGATGCAGAATGCTGATCTCCTGTGTTTAGTTTGGATACGTTCAACAATCTGAACGTGTTTCGTCCTCTCATTGTGGGAATTGGGGTGCGTTCCAATTCCTTCCTTAATCCTCGTTCCTGTGCGCTCCCGCGAGGCGCAAGTGCTGTCCCGATTCTTAAGAGGTTAAGTTCAGGAGCGAGTTTAAGGAACGAAACGGCTGTTACGTTCCTTAAAATCGAGGAGTGTCGGGCACCTAAAAGTAAGGGTTCCCCAGAATGCATTGCGTTACTTACAGTTAAAAGGAAACGGCGAGCGACAAATGTATTTTCTTTGTTAATATAGATAAATATCACAAAAAACAAGGTATTCTCTTAGTTTAGGCCCATGTCACGGATTTGTTAGCTCATGATTGCTTAAATTTTATTTTTGTTTTACGATATTTTGTCAATAGCAGCCTGCAGCGGTACTGTAGCTATTGTTGCTACGGCTACGGCCTTCTCCCTTCACTCAACGCTGCTTTGGCGTAATGCTGCCCCCTATCAACTGAGGAAGTATCTGCATTCAAGGATTATCCCATTTCTAGCCGTTAACACCTAGTTTTGAGGGTCAAGACTGAGGGTTAAGGTTGAGGATTAAGGAAGAGAATTGGAATTGGTTCTTGGTGTTAATTTGAGAGAAGAGACGGAACCTTTCATTGAGCGAGAAGAAGAAAATACTAGTTGAACTCGAAATCTTGAAAACATGAATAAAAGAATCAAAAATGCACAAATTTCTACCATCTGTACGATTTTTCCTTCATTGTGAGATAAATGCTAAACTTAACCTTTACTTCCATACGCTCCCTCCTTCCCTCCACTCCTCCGTGTCCACTCTTTATTCATGAGCATCAGGTCAATATTGTTGTTTGGCTCGAACCTTCGATAGCAGAAAAAAATTCTCCATTTATGACAAAACGTCGTCGGGATCAAATGGAGTTATTTCCTCCCGTTAGGATTTAATTTCGCTTGAACAAAGTTGCTTCGCTCGGCTTTTATCTCGGCCGTTCCCTGATAGCGGCGGATCCTTTCTGAGCGAGCTGTTTGACTCGCGGCACAGCGAGCGGCGAAACACGGCGAAATCCATCGGAGACCTTTGCAGGCTGGAGCGCCACGTGTGTTGGTTTTTCTCCTCAGCGGGTTCGAGTGAAGCTCGCTCTAGTTACCGGTTGACGTCGCATGTAGCGTTCGGAGAAGCCGCCGCGTTACGTGGAAGAAAAGCTAATTACATTACCAGACGAGACGAGAGGGATCGAAGTAAACGCCGTAGAGTCGCCGACCGTCAACTGCTCCGACTCGACGGCACGAGAGCTTCAACCCTCCTGTTTTTGGTGCAATAAAAATGATCAGAAATGAGGAGTTTTCTGTTTAAATGCGTCTGGCTGCAGAAAAGAGAGAAACAAACGTAATGGTGACGAAGGTGCGGTCGTTTAACGTTAACGGAGTGATGTAACGAGGTGGAAACGACCTGATGTCACTCAGGAGCTCTCCAGAAAACACCAAAATAAACATGGCCGCCTCCTGGTTTCTGTGTGTGTGTGCGCGTGTGTGTGTGTGTGTCTGTGTTTGTGTGTGTGTGCGAGATTTACTCATCACCTCAGCATTTGGCTGCTTATCAGCAGCAGTATTGAGCCTGTGGAGATTACAGAAATGCAACACTTGCTGCGCCGGGCTGAATCACCGAGCCTGGAACAATGGAGGACGAAAATGAGAGTGGCAGCGCGAGGTTGGGGTAGGGTGGGGGGTGGGGGGCTGGAAAGGGGTGAGGGGGGTGGGGGGGGCGCGTTGTCACTCGTTTGAAAGATAGATGCCACACGGAGCCGAGCTGAAAGTGGGACAGCTCTCAGAAGGACAACAGAGGGGGAAAGGGGGGGAAGGGGGGGGGGAGAGAGAGATGAGAGGGGGGGCAAGATACGGAGTAGCCTCGGTATGAGCAGTCTGAGTGGGAGGGTCTGTTCAAGGACGGATGAGGGGTCCTCGCCGCGGCGGGGTCCTCAGCACGCGCCAGTCTGATAAACAGGAAGCAGGGGAGCTTTGGTTCTGATGTTGCCCCCCCTCCTCCCCCCCTCGCTGTCACTCCCAGTGAAGCTCCAATTCAGATGGCGTGCCTCTCGCTGCAGGACTGCCCCCCCCCCCTCCCGAAGTGGTGGATCCCTGTGACATTCGGTGGTCTCTGATAGCCCTGATTGTGGGCTCCACCTCCACTAAAGTGCAGCCACCGAGTCTGAGCGGCTCTCGGCGGACCGTCTCTCCCGATCAATTCCTCGGCCCATCTGTCTGTCGGCTGGCTGGCTGGCGGGGGCTGTGCCGTGGGCGGGGCCAGCTCCCGTGGCAGGAGTCTTCATTAAAACCAGTGGACCCCCCCCGTCCCCCCCCACACGCCCTCCTTCACCTCCCTTCTTTTCTCTCTCTCCGCAGGCCCGGAGGAAGTTAATGAGAAGATTCGATCAGCTGGCAGCACACACGCCTCCTCCTGCACCAACACACACGCCTTCCTCGACGTCACCCCCCCTCCCTCCCCCCTCCTCCTCGCCATCCCGGCCTCCGTCCTCCTCCGGCGCCGGCGTCGACTCCTTCCTACTTGGACAGCGGTGAGTCGATCCCACCGCGGAACCTCGGTCCCGCTGACAGAGCTGCGACGTGCTCGATGCCGCTTCGGCCGTCGCTGCGAACCGTCGCCGCTCGCTTCGAGTTCGTATCGGACGTGAACCGATGAAGGTGAAGCGAGAGGAAGTCGCGAGCTTCTCCCGTTTGTTCTCTCGCTTCGCCGAGTCAAACCTGAACAATAGCTCGTTGGTTCGGGCGCAGAGGAAGTGTGAAACTTCTGCGTTGGTGACTGTTCGAAAACAACGACGCCGCTAAATGTTGGGAGGAGTTATTGTGAAGGAAAGTGAGATTACAACCTGAGAAATAGTAACAGAATCCACTCCAAGTGTTTTATTTTGAAAGAACTAATACTTTTTAGGCAGATGGGGCTGATTTTGTGAGGTGGCGTTCACGCAATTAAACAGGATTTATTACTGAAGACTGATTTATTAAGACCGTTCATCAAAAACTCATCGTCGGAGGGACTTTTTTTATTTTGAATTGGAATCATGTCCAACAAACTCCAAAATAAAAGCAATGAAAGACACATAAATAGATGGATTTCTAGGCAGGAGTTTAACTTTGCATCAAGTGTTCAATGACTTTAATTTGAAGGCCCAAAACATCAACAAACGTTTGGAACGTTGTGCCCAAATAAGGCAGCAGCAGCAGTTTCCTGTTTGTTGTTTCCGTGGTGACGGCGCGTCAGCGAGGCGACACGCGGAAAGAGACGCCGGCCGCAAGATGTGAGGATCAGGCAGTATCGGCCAACTTTTCAGGATGCTCTTCCAGGTGTTGGCATTCCGGTGATGGATCCTCCCAGACGGCGTGACCTCTTCCCAGCGTACGCTGGCGGCGTTTTAAACCCCCTCATTTATCTCCGTTGGGGGGAAGTTTAGGCGTGTGCGGCTTACGTAGGTGTGGCCTTAAAAGCACCGATCGCCACTCCGTTTTTAAACCAGCTCTGATTGACCTCGCTCGCCGTTTGGCACGACGACGTGACTTTGAGCTTCGAGCGCCATTGAAAATATACGAGTTTAGGTACTTCTACTCAGTGCGGGTACACGAGAACTTCGATCTTTTTGTCTGAAGGAAGGCGGCGAGTTTGGAAACGAATCTGAAACGACTTTGTTTTGTGTCTGTTCAACGAAAAATACAAAGAATAACACGACCTTTATCCTGCACCCCAGTAAGCTGTCTGCTTTGTTTACATCAACTCATTCTCTTCTTTGTTTTGGCGGCATTGTTACAGCGCCACCTACAGGCCTGGATGGTATACTGCATGTTTTTCAATCTTTTTGCGTGGACGAACACATTTCCTGATGTTTCTTGGAAACGTTTGCTGAACAAAAGCGTGTTTGCGTGTGAAAAAAGGCTAAATTCTGTCTGGTTTGGTGCTTTTGTCGTCTTTTTTTTTTTTTTTTTTTTAGCCTTAGCGTAAAAAAATACTCACGCAGATTCATTGCAACGCATCGGTTTGGGATTAAAGCTCAGTTAAAGGTCGCCGGTCATCAAACAAACGGGGGACTTGGGCTCAGAAACACATGCGTCACGACTACAAAGCCGTTCCAGCCTTTGTGATTTGGATCTGAGCGTACCTGCTGCTGCACTGTCCGTGGTGAGGGCGAGGTTAGGGGAGGGGGGGGTGTGAGGGTGAGGTGGGGGTGTGTGTGAGCGTGCGGCTCAGTTGTCCTGCCAGAGAAATGGATTTGTGGTGATGGATGGTACCGGTGGCACAGCGCAGGTCTCAGCCTGTTGCTGAATTGCAGCTTTAAACTAATTTTGTGGGCACAGCGGAGCCGTTGTGCTCCCGCGGCCGAGCTCGGGACCTGGCTCGTCCAACGGCCCCGCTGACGCCTGCATGCCAATTAACCCCCCCTCCCCTCCCCCTCCCCCTCCTCCTCCTCCCCCTCAGCTCCTCCCACCATATTTGCCAAGAAAAAGCAGGCAAAGTGAGAAAATAAAGGAGTGTTTGCTCAGTCACCGAGGCAAACGCTGAGCCTCAGTGCTCCTCTAGCCCAGTTACACAGGTAGCAGCCAGTGTGACGCTGTGGTTTCTTATGGATGAGCCCCCGTTTAACCGTCTTATGTCTGTAATTCTTTGAACTCAAAGGATTTATTTCGATCTTTTCCGGCTGGAAAACTGTCAAAGAAATGTTCAGACGGCGTTCTTTGTCTCCTTATCCTCCGAAAAACCTCCAAATTTTCATCTTCAAACACGCGACACGTGACTCTAATGATGAACTTGAAGCGTGTGCAGCTCTGTTTCTCTGCTTTTTAGTGCATTTCTGAATGTTTTTGACATCATAAGACTGCAGCGATTGAGTCTAATCACACTCAACGTGGTTGTTTTCTTTGTTGACGTTGTTTTTATCTCGCATCTTGGACACTTCGCGTCTTTTTTGAAGTCTTCTTGTGTTTTTTAGTGATGCATTTGTGATAAACCTTCATCGGCACATTATTGACCTCGCAAAAGAGTCGAATTGCACCGTTTTCGTCCTCTTACTCGTCTGCTGGTTTATTTTGCTGTTTGTCGTCTTCATAAGTGGGCGGAGTCTGCTGGAGCAGCAGGTCTCGTTCCCGTTATTAGTCGCGCTGAAGCGTTGGAACTCCAACGCGTGCGCCGCCACAAACAAAACAATCGTCCCAGCGTTTGTTTTTTAATCAAATCCAAGCCGCCGAGTGTGAAGACGCCTCTGATTTCGCCGCGGCTTCGTCTCGTCGCCTTAATTTTCCTTCCCGACCGTTTGATTGTTTTACAAGTCGGCGCCGTTGTTGCCAGACGTGTTCGGCTGCTCGGGTCGCGACCTTTTCGCACGCCGCTGCCTCTCTTCCTGCTCTCTCAGCTCTCGCCTGAACTTTTTGAGCAAACTTCCCAAAACGACGGCTGACGGAGGCTTTAAAACACCGAAACGTGGCCTCTCGGCGCCGGATGTCCTCTCGGCGCGCTGCCTCTTGTTTAATGTAGGGATTTAATTGACTCTTGTGGTGGAGCGAGCGCCGAGAAATGAGCAGAAATTGATTTCAATCAAGGTGCTTTTAGTCGTGGCGAGTAAATATAAACAGCTTAAAGGCATGTTTGTTATGTCGGGAGCTTTGTGTAATCACGCTCCGGCTCCCGACTCCAATCTCCCGCTGATTGCTCTGCATTATTGTGCATTTAAATTGCTGTGTGCCAATTTTGACCGGAGGCCCCCCAACACCCACCCCCTCTTTCCCGTGACAACACGGCGATCTGTTCGCTGTTCACGCCGAGAAAGGAAACTCGCTTATTCATGTGTTTCTTGAGGAAACTTCGCCCCCCCCCTCCACCAGCCCCCTAACCCTTCCTTTATATCATCCTTCGGTAAACCAGCCCTCTCCCCGGGGACGACGGCGATTCGTGCCCCGCCTCTTCACCGTCCGTAAGCCGATACAAACGTTAAAGTGACAGTTTTGTTCTGTCCGCGTCGCTCTGAAGTCTCTGCGGCCGTCTCGTCTCTCTCCGCCCCTCTCGGAGCCGCAGCGAGGGATTGGCGGCAGTGGCGGCGTGTGACCCGGGACCCGATCGGGGGGTCTGTAATGCATTAAGATGAATGCGGGCCGTCCCGCTGTCGGATGATGAATTGCGGGCTGCAGGGCGGGCTCGCCGCTATGTAAAAGAGGCGCTCGCAGACATGGCAGTTTCATCCATCAGAAGGGGGAGAGACCGCCGTGATGCTGTCCCACCGCAGAGAGAGAGAGAGGAGCCGCCGCTCTTTCTATGCAGCAGCAGGAGGACGAGGCGGGACGGAGACCTGAGCCTCACAGACCGGATTGTTCCCGCACCCGTCTGCTCCGAGATCCGGGATCTGAGCGCATTTTTGTGAAACATCCGGGTGGGTGTTCGGCTTGTTTTGGCCTCGATTCAGGCTGATCCCGCTGTGTGATCAGCTGTGTTCCCTCACAGGTGTAAAGACACCCCCCCACCACCCTTTATCCGTGCTACAATATTCTGGTTTTCACTCTGCATCAAGGTCTCAATTAAAGCGCCACCTGAAATCTCGCTCACACTTCCTGTGTCAGACGAGCCCCCCCTCCGACTGTGAGCCCGGAGACGTTTCGTCGGCGCTCCAGAAGCCTCAAAGATGGTTCTCAGGAAAGGTGTGACGCCCCAGGTGGAGTACTGCCGCGTTGCCGGGGGGGGGGGGCTCGTGTTAATCCCAGGTTACAGGTACAGCATGTTGCCCCCCCTCCTCCTCACGGCTTCATGTTTTTGAGATAAAATCTCAAATCTTTTGGGATTCAGTTGCAGAAATATGAAAAAAAAGTCTCCTAAATGTCACAAAGTATCGAGTGTCACTGCAGGGTGGAACGTTTACCAAGTTTTTAGGAAGTATTCAAAGTACTGCAGTTCATTTGAGTCTTGGTTAGTTTGAGTATCGAGCGGGAGGTGATCGGAAACACCTCAAAAAGACTGCAGGTGTGTTAGATGCTGAGTTTTGATACCGTCTATGTGTTTACTGATCATGAAAACTTCATGTTTTAAACCATTATTAGGTCAAATAAATAAACGCGTCATCAGCGTATCGACGGATGTTGGTTCTTTCCAGCGCATTAAAATTTGAGACAATTTACCAGCAAGATGCAAACTTGCTTTAACCTCCACTTCAACTCGTGTCGAAAGTCTGAACTTCTGACACAAGCTGAATTATTTATAGGCTGCGAACTCAGAGTTCTGATGAACTATTGTGCGTTTTTGGATGACAGGAAGAAACTTGAAAAAACGAGATCTTCAGAACAAAAGCTTCTCCAGACAGGAAGTGCTTCTGTTGCAAAGACACACGACACATTGTCTTTTTATTGGTGGGATTAAATGACCACATAATGACTAACTTTGAGGACCAAAGAGTGTTTATTGACTCAAAATATTGATTGTCAGTGAGAACATTTTAGCGTAAACACTTTGAGTTCCTTTCAAGAAAATCGTAAATCTATACACTTAAACTGTACGTCGATACTGCGACATAAAAGTACTGGTACTTTTGGAGTACTTTCATCTATAAAACACCTTTTTCTCCAGACTTTTTCCTGCTCGCGGTGCCGGTTGATCCTCGGATGTTTGTGTTGCGGCAGCTTGTCACGTCGCCGCCCGCCGTATCTCTGCCTCCCGTTCCTTCGCCGCTGCCTCCACGCTGCTCCCCTCTCATTCTCGCCGCGTGCGGTCGTTGAGTCGTGGCGGTTGCTGCGGCGGGAGGTGTGGTGCAACCCCGGCTGTTTTGGCAGATAAGCCTCAGCCTGCCCACCTGCTCCCCCGCCGCCGCCGCCGCCGCTCCTCAGCCAGATAGGACTCGCGCCGTCGGCGGCGGCGTTTGCCACGTCGGCGGATCCGCCCACCGTCGCTCCGCCGCCTCCTGATTTCCATGCAGGAGACGGTGGAGGAGGAGCAGCCAGACGTCTCCAGAGACCTAAACAATCAGTTCGAGTCGTCGATTCGATTCCACGTGACCTTTTTCTTTTCAAGCCGCGACATCGAGCCACCGCTGTTTTCTCCATTCGTGGTGGCGCGTGAAAAGTCGAGCCATTGAGTTGTTTCAAAGAAAATGAAGTCACAGCAACATTTTTGGTCATTGATCAGTGTGGAGCCGCATTTTGCTGATTCTCGTATCCCAAATATGTCAGGAGGTGTAAACGCTGACCGAGTTTGACTGGATCTTAGGCCCGATTCCAATTCTCTTCCTTAATCCTCAACCTTAACCCTCAATCTTTACCCTCAAAACCAAGCGTTAACGACTAGAAATGGGACACTCCTTAAATGCAGATACTTCCTCAGTCGATAGGGGGCAGCATTACGCCAAAGCAGCATCGAGTGTATCAAGTAGCAAAGAAGCCATAGCAACAATAGCAACGGTACCGCTGCAGGCCACTATTGACAAAAGATCATAAAATAAAACTAAAATTTAAGCAACAATGGGGTAACTAATCCATGACATGGGCCTAAACTAAGAGAATACCATGTTTTTTGTAATATTTTTACCGCTATTAACAAAGAAAATACATTTGGAGCTCACTGTTTCGCTTTAACTGTAAATCACGCAATGCATTCTGGGTAACCCTTACTTTTAAGGTAGGGGGCCGACACTCCTCGGTTTTAAGGAACCTTACGGCCGTTTCGTTCCTTCAACTCGCTTCTCGACTTAAATTCCTTAGAATTGGGACAGCACTTGCCCCTCGAGGACTGAAGGTCAAGGTTGAGGATTAAGGAAGGAATTGGAACGCACCCTTCATCTCGTGGTGTCGTGGAGGCAATGAGGACCGCAGGGGACAGAAGACCCCCCAGCAACACCATCAAACACCCCCACCAGTTCCTCTCTATAAGGAGCATCAGTGGTTTGATTTTTGAGTCAATTATAGATGTCAGAGTCCATGATTTTGTCCCACAGAGTGAGAAGTAAAGGATTGAGTCTTGGAGTGATGGAAAAGATGGACAGAAGCCCGAAAGAGAGGCCAAAAACATCATGGCCGCCGGGCGTTCTGCAGCAGGTGCTTCACCTCCCGAAAGCTTTGATATTCCTCAAAGGTTTCAATCGGCTGTTTAATCAAAACAAAGCTCCTCGTTCGTGGAAAGAAGGAGACTCTGGTCGTCCAGGAGAACCACAGTCGCCTCTCTGACTTTTTAATTCAATCTGTTGTTTTTTTTGGCGTTTTTGTCGTTTTTTTTCCCTTCTTCCTGATCCAACGAGTTTTCCTGCCGAGGGGGTTTTTTTGGCGGCAGAACTGGAGCGAGCAGGTTTCACCCCGAGCGGCGCCGCCACGGTCGAGCGTGGCGTCGTCGAGCGCCACACTGCGCTAGCAGATGCCCCTCGGGCGCTTGCCGGCGCGCACGCTTTACCGCCGCCGTCCCCCCCTTTTTGTTTTTTAATTGATTTGTTACCGCCGCTAATGACGCTTACCACAACAACTTGTCTCCTTTGATGAGCCAATCACCGCGCCTGTCAGGGAAGCCCCACCACCACCACCACCGCCACTTCCCCCACCTCCGCCTCCGGGCGCCGCTTCCTTGCGGATATGAGAGCCGCTCGTTGGCTTTGCGGAGCAGAAGGAGCAGAAGGAGGCGCGTTTTGGCGCCTTGAGCCAGCGAAGCAATTGGCTGGCGAAAAAGCGCAGCGCGAAAGGTCAATAAACAGTGTCGAGGTTATTGTGTGGCAGATTGGAAAGGAAATTATTTTTGCGGTGTGTGTGTGTTTCTTTGTGTGTGCTGTTTTATCCTACGTGAGGCGTGGCGTGGGGGCGCGGCCTCGCCGCCCGCTCTCTCCGCCGTGAAACGACCCGCCGCAGGCCTCACCTGCCCACCCCCCCTTCCCCCCTTTCTATATTTTGGTTTCCTCCACTGTTTTTCTTTCTGCCCGCTTTACATTCGCTCGCCACGCCTCGCTCCCTCGCCGTTCCTCCTCCCTCTCAGGCAGGATCGCTCACTTTCGGCGGCGGCGGCGTCCCTCGCGGGACTCCACGCTTCCTGTTGGATCCTGTTCGCAGAGGCTTCAATGAGAATCACTTAATGAAGCGAGCGAGGAGCGACACGGGCGCCGTTTTCTCTTCTTCTCTCCTGAAAATGTTCCAGGAATAGGAACAACCCGCCGGTGTCTCTGCAGCCCGTCCTGCTCTCCTGCTTTCTGGCCGCGTCTGATGCTCGTGTATTATGTACAAAATGAGATTTGCCAACTTTTGCCTTTTTTTCCGTCTCTCTCTTCCGTGTTGCGTCTTTTTTTCTCCCACCTCCTCCGACACTTGCTCGCTCGCTCCTCCGCCTGAGATTTCGACGCTCGGATGTTTTTATTTCTTTGTGCGCGTTGTCCTGAACTGACTCCCTGGACGGCGCCACCAAACTTCAGCGTGAAGCCTGGCCGAAGCCCCTCCCCCCACCCCGCTGGTTTCCACCGCCGCCGGCGTGAGCACCACCTCGCGTCCCCTCAGGCCTCCCGCTTGACACGGCGCCGAGCTCGATTTGATGTTTTTTCTTTCTCGCGTCGCGCTGTCGTGACTCATGCGATCGGCGAATGACTCAGTGGGAGTTGGAAACCGGCGTTGTGTGCTCGCCGCCGCCTGAATCATGACATCAGCGCCGACGGAGCCAAGCGAGCTTTTTCTCTGCTGCGCGAGTGGCCGTAACGCGTCCGCCTGCCGCGCCGCCTGTGAAGCCCATTGTTGCTCTCTGAACGTTCCCCTCCTCGCCGCTCGCCGTTTGAACGGCTCGCTCCCTCTCGCGCTGGACGGGCGCCAGTTTGGAGTCATTTTGATTTTTCGCTGCGTGGTTTTATGCAAAACAGCCTCCTTGTTTTTTAAGCTTCTCTCGCCCCCAAAAAATAGAACCAGGTGAGAGGTCGGCGCTTCGCTGCCTCTGACTCGGCTCCACTGTGGAGAAAACGGGAGCGAGACGCCAGCGAGTGCCGCGCTGTTTTTTTTTTCCACTCCGCTCTTTGTTTTAGCAGCTGCGTTTGTAGAGAAAATAACTTTTTTTTGTTGTTCAAACAGAAATAAAGAGTCGGTTAAAAAAACAAAACAAAAGGCAGAGAGGGAGTGGGGGGGGGGGGGGCGAGGGCAGATGGGGGAGCGAAACATTAGCTCGTATAAACGCTGCGCCTGAACTGCTCGTCTGCAGTTACTGTAAAAACAAGCGTCAACGGTGATGTTTTGTCTCCAAACTCGCGTCTGGTTTTGTTTTGCAGCTCGTCATCAAAAAAGGAACTTTTTAGTTCAATGCGAACGTCACTCGAAGCTGCCAGGATCCGGAGCGATAGACCGGTGCTTTTAGCGTTCGTTTTTATTAACAAAGCAGTTGGACGGAGTTAGTGCTGCTGCAAGAGCGCGTTGGATGAGGGGCGGCGTGGACATTACGTCCTGCAGACAGCGAGCAAAGTGGCTTCGTTTCACAGCGACATGACGACAAACGGACACTGAAGGGCCTGACGTGCAAGCTGGAAGTCCTGTCCGTGTGTGTGCGTGTGCGTGTGTCTGCGTGTGTGTGTGTGTGTGTGTGCGTGTGTGCGTGCAGGTGCGTGCGTGTGCTTGTGTGTGTGTGTGTCTGTGCGTGTGTGTGTCTGCGTGTGTGTGTCTGCATGCGTGCGTGTGTGTGTGCGTGTGTTTGTGTGTGTGTCTGCGTGTGTGTGTCTGCATGCATGCGTGTGTGTGTGTGTGTTTGTGTGTGTGTGCGTGTGTGTGTGTGTTGGAATTTAACACCCTTGTGTTGCACAATGAGACGCAGGTAGAGCAGAGAATGCCACTCGACAAGAAATGTCACGATGTAAACACCGACGTAGCAGCGGGAATGTGGCCCATCTCTCCCTCTCTCTCTCTCTCTCTCTCTCTCTTTCTCTCTCTCTCTCTCTCTCATCAGTTTGTTGACGAAGAGACATGCGCTCTTTAAACCCAACCTTCCCTCATTAACCTGCGTCTTGACACGAGCACGAAGCGCCACATAAACGGACATCGAGTGAGTCGTTTCTCTTTTTCCTTTTTTTTCTCTCTCTCTCTCTCTCCGTCTTTTTTGTGTTTCGCTCTCTCAATAATAAGCGATTCAACCTTCGACGTGACCTGAAGTCACGCTCTCTTAACTCTCATCATAGATCGTTGCAATAAAGAAAAGACGCTCCGTTTGCAGAGCGAGAAGAAGCGGTGACGCGGTGGAAAACGCGGCTGCGAAATCCTCTAGTCACAGTTTTTCCAACTCGCGGAGGCTTTAAAGCTCCACGGCGGTGAAAGGAAAAAACAATAACAACAAACAAGTGTTTGCTTTGAAACAAAAGACATCAAATTTCAATGTAAAGAAACTATGTTGTCGAGTTTGACACCGATCCAATTAGACACACAATGACGTCTGTCAATCACGAATCGTCTCGTGGTGTCTGCTGAACTTTTATTGCCTCTCGTAAACGTAACGTGATTCCTCGTGTCGGAGCGGCTTCAGGAAACGTGTTGAGCGGAAATAACGATGTAATTGTCTGTAATTAGCGCTGCTTTACCGCGTGATGCTCACCTGCGGTTCCTTCTTCTCGCGCTGTCGCGGTTCAGTCTCGGTTAAACGCCGCAGCGAAGCGCCTGAAGCGGCAGAACAACACGGTGACGTTCGGGAGGAAGGGAGGCAACAATAACAACTGTGAGGGATTGAATGGAGGGTGTCTGTAAAAAAGAAAAGCAGAGAGAATATTAAATATACTCCAAACGTTTCCGCGGTCGTTCTCTGCCTTTAATTGTCCGTTTCATCGCTTTTCTTCGCTGTTTAAGTCTGTAATTTTTGCCCCGATGGGACGATTTGTCTGGAGACTCTTTTTCAGGGGCAGTTTGGAGAAGCGGCGCCCAGCGAGAGTGAGTCAGAGTGATGTCTCACTTTTTTTACAGTTTCAGCGAGCCGCTCGGCTCGAGCGTCTCGGACGCCGCTGATCTGCCGCCTGGACGCCTCCCGTAGGTTAACTTTGACCTTCGATCGCAGAGACTCGCCCCCGATTGGTTGAATCAGATCGTAGCGACACGTTTTTGCCTCGATCTTCAGCAGGACGATGATGCTGGTGTCAAATTACAAGAATATGAAGGACAATCGAGCACAAAGGGGGCGGGACCGGCTTGTTTACACGCGTGTTTGCTGCAGTTTACTGAATTCGCGGCGCCGTTTCGCTCACACCTGCTTGGCGGAGACGGGCCGAAAAAACTGCTCCGTCAAACTGAACCGCGTCGGAGACTCGCCGCCGGTTGGATGAATCAGACTGTAGCGACACGTTTGGTGTCGTTGTATTTGTGGACGCCAGTCCTAGGTTGTTTGAAGCTTCTGTTTCGGCCACGGCAGGATGACGAGGCTGGTGTCAAATTACAGGAACACAAAGGAGAATCGAGCACCACGGGCTGGACCAGCTTTTTTTATTTGTGCATATGTTTGGTGCAGTTCACTGAATGAACACCTCCTTGGCGCCACTCGATTAGACGTCAGGTGATGGCTACTGTCACCAAAACGAGTTGCGATGAGACGCACCGAGACGTCAGTGGACCCTAAAACAAACCGTCGTCTCGTGGCTCTGAACTGCGACAGTCAGACGCTTGAATCATGTGTCACTGTCTGCGTTCAGCGTTCGGTCACGCCCCCCCTCCCCGCGACAACAAGCGGCCTCTTCTGTCTGCTGGCTGCTGCGTCCATCTGCCGCGGCCCGACGGAGGGATTTTAAGACAATATGAAATTTCACGCGCCGTCTCTGTTGCTTGTTTACCGAAGAGCTCTGCGCGCGAGGAAACCGACGCTCCGGAGTGTGGCTGTTAGGTGGGGGAAGAAGAAAAAGAAGAAGAAGAAGCAAAAAGAGGAGGGTGGCGTTGACAAGGCAACGGGAGCTCATTATCTCGCCGTCTATGCCGGTCCACGGCGAGCCATTGATGGGTGCCAGAGGAGAGTTTGGAGCAGACAGATGGGGTTGCACCCTCCACGTCGCTTGTTTTCCCCGTCCCCCCCTTTTCTCGCACAAAAGACGGCCGCGCAGGAATAACACGTCCACGGAAATGACACGTCGGCGCCGTAATCCTGGATTACCTGTCTGCCTCGCCCCCCTCCCCCCTCCGCCCCGTCTCCGCGCGTTCTACATCAAACAAGATAACAAACAGCGGCTCAGCCCCGACCGCTGCGAAGGCTGCGCTTGATCCGAATTGTCAAGATAGAGAAATGTGTCCGGCGACAGCTCGGCTGCACTCGCCGTCCCTTTCGCCTTCTTATCCTCTGCTGTCCGCCGTTTCTTCCCTGGCAGGTAGTTTTTTTTTAGTGAACCAGTCGGCGACACTTTCAGCTCGGGTACAGGGGCGGGATCGGGCGGAGACGTGACCTGGACGTGTCGGCGGCGATGCAAAACGCGTACTGGCGTCACGATCTCGAAACGGCGGAGCAGAACCACGAAAGACACGGTGACACGAGAGGAGATGCTGTTATAACAGACTCCTCTGAAGACACCTCCATTTGTAATTTGACCCCTGCATCGCGGTAGAGGTTGAGTTAGCGTCCCTTTGGTTTAGAATCATAAGCATCCTTCAAGATATCCAATTAGTGTCTTTTTTCTCCGAAATAACAGGATAAAGTTGAGATTTTTTGTCGTCTTTATAGCTCTTTTCTGTTTCTAATCAGAACTTTTCCATCCAAAGTTGTAACGGCGCCAGTTTTCTTGGCTCCGACTCGTTACCTTCGCTTTGTGGGAGCTGCAGGGATCCGCTAACCAAACGTAACCTCAACCGGCTGGTCGTCAAGGGAACCTAAGTGATGCTCACGCTTCCTGCGTAGCCCGTGGCGCTCCATAGGAAGCGTTTTATTTAATTAGCTGGTTGCGTCGAGGCGTCTTTTTTTTTTTTTTTTAATCCAGGAGAGACCGAAGCGAAAGGAAACAATCGCAGTCAGCTAAATAAAACTACAAGACCGACAAAACACTGACCACGCTGTAGGACGCGGAGCCGACGCAGATCTCAACTTTTAGTCGGCGAAGTTTGTACAAAGAGACTCTTTTTTTTCTCTCGCTCGGTACGAAGAGACGCCGCCGAGTTTGACGCCGGCTCGCGTCGACACCGACTTCTCGACTCTGCGGCGTCGCGCAGGCTCGTCGCTTCCTCCTGGCTGGCGTGACATCTGTCTGAGCTAATTGGCGTGAGCTGCAGTCACTTCGGCTTCCCGTGCGTTCAGACCCGAGCTGAAACGGCGCGAGGTTCGATCCTGCTCACGTCGGAGCGTTTGAACCCGGGGAGTGAGCGAGCGGCTTCCTGTTGTCCTCCGCAGGTCAGGCTGGAACACAAAACTCAAGCGAGGGTTTTAAAACGCAACAAGCGGAAGAAACGACAAACGGAGGCAGTTTTTCGGGCTCGCCGTGCGCCAGGCTGCAGAGATTTACCCCGGCAGCGCCGCCATCGACTCGGCGCCCCTCGGAGACGCCGCTGGACTCTGGCCAGCGGTCAGATTACGGCCGTGGAAACGAAAGCTCCCGAGCGTAGCAACTTCTATTCTGAGAGTTTTGCGAGCTGTTTGCACTTCCGTCTCCCGCCAGCGCGGCTCTCTGTTGGCGGGACGCGCACGTCTGCCGGTGTTTACCGAGGGGGACGTCTCATGTTTGCAGGGGGGGGGGGGACTGAGTGGGAGGGGAGGGATTCAGGGTGTTTCTTTTCCCCGTGTTCACGATTTGCATGATCGCGGCTGGCGGCGCGGCGGCAGCATGCGCATCTTTAGGCGCATTTACTTGGCACAAATAAGCACCGCGGCGCTCGGAGCTGGGCGGCAAACTTGACATGTCGGATTCCTGCAAGAAGGCTTGTTAATCACTTCTGCGGATCATACGTGCCCCCCCCCCCACCGCCCCCGCCCCCCCGAACGCAGCACGCAGGAGTCGACCAGCAGCATTCTTGAGACAAATGTGCACAGCGAGCCAGAGCGAGCGCCAAAAACAATGGAGACTTTTCAGCCTCTCAGTCAGGAAACATCCAGCTCTGAAAGACGACTCTTCTTCTCTCCCCTTCGAAGCACGTTTAGCAGTCGGACGGTTTCTGGTGCATCTTCTAACGAAGTGAAATTAGGCCTCAAAGTCGGAGATTCAACAAATTACTTGAGCTCACAGGAACGTAACATCACAGGCAGCGCTGCAGCCCAGAAAAATAATTGACTGCAAGTCAAACGTGGGCTCCGGAAACTGGGACAAAGAGGAACGCCAGGCCTCCGTGTTTCTCTGTCGTCGTCCTCCCGACTTCCCAGCCGAGGTTTCCGATAACTCGCTTCACGCCAATCGCTCGACCGCCTCCTGAACTCCCGCCGATTCGGCGGCGCGGCTCGGAGGCATCGCACGCCGTTTCTTGGAGTCCTTCCTTTTTTCTCACGTGTACTGAGAGAAGCCGATGAACCCTCGAAATGAAACATCGTGTTCTCCAAGTTCGGGACAAGATCACCGACTCAAATGTGACATTAACGAAACGGTTGAGTTTTGGTTTTTCCTTATCAAAAGTTGGATGAAAGTTATCAAATTCAGTCTGTTTGTATTTCGTTAAACCGAACGTAACTTCACTTTGCAGCCTCTTTTTAACCTCGATTTGAAAGGAATTAGCTTTCGGTGGATCCCGACGCTGCCCCCTAGTGGCCGGAAGAGAGAAAAATTGATTTCCATGAAGAAAAATGGTTCCCTGATTGTTGTGGTTGCAGAAAATTAAGTTATTTGGGTGTTTTATTTTTTCGATGTATCCTGATATGAAACTTGGTTTCCAGAGTTGCATATCCTTCATTTTTTACGCACCATCATCATTGCGTCAATTTTACGGATTCTTTGAGTCGTTTTTGTACGTCTGGCAGGACAAAGTGGGACCTCGGTAAGCACTAAAACAACAGATCACAAAGCATCCGCTCACATGGCTGCACACAAACAAGGAAAAAGTGGCGTAATTACCGTATGGGGGACCAAACAAAGGCGCTCGTGTGAGAACGGCGTCCGGCGGTAAACGGCGGGATCGGCGTCAGCGCTGTGCTGAAGGGCTACTTCACGGCGGAGAGATAATTAGAGGAATAAACTGGTCACTTTTGTGCACCAGGCATGGAGAAGATGTTAATGAGCGGGTTTCAGCCTCACAGGGTTAATTAAGGTAGAAAACCTCCGTGTTCAGAATCCATTACCGGAAAGGAACGGGATCAGATTTTGGGGGGGAAAAACGTAACGAAGGCGAATGTTTTGCCGCCGACATATGAAGGAAGGAGCGAAGCCTCGTCTCGCTTTATTGCCGTTTCTTTGTCGGCTCACATGACATTTACTTTTGACATTTTCCAATTTAGCTGTCGAAGTTAATGGAGGAATGACGGGGTGGGGGGGCGACAAAAAACAAACATTACACCGCAGAATAAGCCAGAACACACACACACACACACACACACACACACACACACACACACACACACACACACACACACACATCATCTAAACTACATCCAGGAGATTCATTAAGGCAGATAAGACGCAAACAGACCATAATACATCCAAATTGATGCGCCGCTCGCAGTGGGAGGGAGACAATCGGTCTAATTGTGGAGGAAACACGTCGGCCTAGCAGCGCTCGTCTCCGTGGAGACGCGTACCTGCACGCGTGACGCACACAGGAGAACACGTGTGCGTATTTGCACGCTCGTGTTCGCATCGATGTACGAGTGGAGGTGGGCCGACTGCAGGAGGAGGGGGGGGGGGAGAAAAAAGCAGCCCCCCTTTTCGGTGTAATATGCTCTTTAATAAAGACACAGGTTGGCAGATTGGGAGTGTCAGTGCATGTGGCATGCAGCCTCTCCAGGTGATTTATGAGCGCGCGGCGAGGCTATTACATTACGGGGCCCGGCGCCGTTCAGCGCGGGCGATAAGAGCAGCCCACCTCTGTCGAAACACGCCGCAGGTACA
The DNA here is from genome assembly GCA_032164315.1 of Malacoctenus gilli. NCBI lineage: Eukaryota > Metazoa > Chordata > Actinopteri > Blenniiformes > Labrisomidae > Malacoctenus > Malacoctenus gilli. The sequence continues at coordinate 20,121,841 of JASSRZ010000007.1, forward strand.
AGCGCCTGCTTTTTTTCTTCTTCTTTGTTTTAGCCGAATATCGCCGCCGCTTTTTTTTTTTTTGATAAAGGAATTAAGTCGAAGGGGAATCTAATCGCGCTGTCTGTGCTGCAGCTGCAGCTCGTTTATTCGCTTAGCGTTCGGGCCGCCGTCCTTCGGAGCGCCGGCGTTCGAGGGGACGACGGATCCAGATCGTTGGCGTCTTCATTGAATTTCAAATCGAAGGCCTGGTCTTTTTTTTTGTTGTCGTTGTTGTTGTTGTTGTTGTTGTTGTTGTTGTTGTGTAAATAATATGGTGCATCATTATCCTTGCGCGAGGCGACCAAAGAGACACACGGATGAACCCCTCGTGGGCCTGTTTGGTTTGTTTGCGGCGCCACGCTTCGGGACCACGCTGCGGCGAAAGAGGAGGAGGAGGAGGAGGAGGAGGAGGAGGGGGGTGTGAAGTGCAAGTCTGCAATTTTCCTCGCTCGGCTCCGGGTCTGGCCTTGGCGCTTTTGCAGCCCGGGTGAGGCGAGGCGAGGGGGGAAAGGGGTGGGGGGGTTGCCGAGACGGCGAGGCCACAGTTCACGCCGCCGAGCGGTCGCAGCCGAAAGGCCAGTTGTCAACCACCGGCGGAGAGCAAAACAACGGGACGTCAGCCAGAGCGCTCCGGAAAAAGGACGAGTCAGGGTCGCTTTCAATTAGCACAGCGTGTTGTCACTGCAGTGAGCCACAGGGGCTGAGAAAGGGGGGGGGGGCAGGCGGCGGCGGCGGGCAGCAGCAGCAGCACTGGGCTCAGGAAAAGGAGGGAAAAGAACAAGAGCAGATAAAGATTCAGACGGGAAGAAAAACGCCGCGACGGCGCGGCGTTCCGGGGTTGATAACCTTCCGGTGGAGTCGCGTGGGAACAGCAGGCGGAGCTGCGGCGGGAAAGCGTTTCCCCGCCGCCATTGAGCGCCAAACGTCCTCCGCTGCTCCTCCTCAAACCTGCACAAACTCCCTGTTTGGAGCTCAGTTGACACAGAAGTTAGCTCGCTGTTTATCGTCGGAACAGAACTTTTAATTTTGATTTCAGCGACTCTCGAAGCACCTTTTGTTGAAACTTTATGTTGACTTTTAGCATCTTTAGCAGCCTTGAGGTTTAGGAACAAATTAACATTTCTGAAGAAAAAAAACTTGTCTTTTTATCTCTAAAACTATTTTAAATTTCTTCATTCCGTCTTCAAATATAAAAAACGGAGTGAAATTTAACGAGTCGTTGTTCAATCAGCGATCAATGATTGACGTGAGTCACATCTGGAGACCGTCGGGGTCCCGCTGAGTACAGAAACGCTGCGAACTGACTCGGTTTTGCGTTGTTTTTGTGGATAAAGATTTTTTTTTATCGCAAACGTTTGTCTCAAACAGCGTCTTCCTGTTGCTTCCATTTGTAAAAACTTCCGTACCGCGAGTTGAGTTCGTCGGCGTTCTCGCGCTCTCCGCTTCTTCTTCTTCTTCTCCCGCCTCCTTTGCATTTTCTGATCCGTCCTGCGGGCGTCTGCGAGCAGATAAAGGTCGGTTGGAAACTCTTGACAGTTTCTCGACGCTGGATGAATGTGTTGGCTGTGTCGTCCTCGGGGGGGACGGACGGGGGGACGGACGGACGGCGTGCCAGCAGATTCCAGCGACGGCGCTCCGACAAAGCGCAGTCTTACCGCCGCCGCGGCGGCTCTTCCACCCGCTGAACTTTGTCAGATACGAGCGACCGTCTCATAACTGCCTCTCAGGAGGACGGCGGGCGCAATAATTAATAGGTCTAATGTCCCACTTCAGCCTGACGGCCCCCTTCAACAACTCCATCGTGACGGGAAAGCGTAAAGAGCCGCCGCGCTGTCGGGAGCGCCACCGTTTCGCGGCACGCTTCCTGCCGCCGCCGCTCGGAGGTGGACGACGGGCCGCGACCCGCGACTCCGCGTCTCCCTCCCGAACGCCTCGAGCGGCCGTCGCACCGAGCGCCGCGATGCATGCCGGGACTCTGCTCCCCAGGGGTTTCCGCGAGGCGGCGGCGCCGCACGGTCGGCTGGCGCGCCGCCTCGCCGAGACAAATCACGCCGCTCCCAATTTGGGCGGCATTATCCCCTCAGAAGTGCGAGGCTATTTGTGTGCGGCGTGGGCGGGTGTAATGAGCGCGGCCGCACCGGCGTGCCAATTAGTCTCTTGCTCGGAAGCTCGCACATGGCCGCCCGCCTCGCCACTTGTTGGGGAATTAAGACGCCACTCCGACCAAAATAACCGCGGCGGCGTTTATTTTTTCCAGGTCGGCTGTTTCGGGGTCCGACGGGGGAGCGATCGTTTCCCGGGAGTCCGAAAGATTCACGTCGACATGCGTGATCAAAAAACTTCTCGGCGTGCCCTGCCGGTCCCGAACGCCGCCGCTCAGCGCCGCTCTCACGGCCGATTAGCCACGAACCGTCAGAACCGACGCCGGCAGCTCGCTAATTGGATTATGAATCACAGGACGGTCGGACGACGGTGGCGGCGGCGGCTGCTGCTCGGCAATTTGTTCCCAACCTTTCATCAGTCGGGTGATGCATTTGGCCACTATTTTTAATCTCCCGACTTCACAATATCGAACAAAAACTGTCAGTCAAGAAGTAAATCGCTCGTTCTCGCCGACGAGTCGATCGTGTGAACGTCTGACCAGTGCGAATCGAAAAAATAGTGGCGTTTACTTCACTTAGAAGTAAATATTGAAGTAGAATTGTGAAGCTCTGACGAGTAGATTAAGTTTTATCCTTTAAAACCGATCTTTTTTTTGCTATAGACGACTTTTTTACTCGAACCTAAATCAACTTTTTAACAAGTCATCGTTTGCATTCTTGAGGTTTCGTGCGACGCGTCTCTGGACTGTCTCTGCTGGCAGCGTGGGGCTGATTCGTTAGAGAAAAAAAAAGGGCCGTTCTGAAGCCAAGGACGCTCTCGCTGCTCCGTATGGACGAACCCGCCGTAGTTTTCGGCGCAAGGACGACACGTCGGAGCGACTCACGAGCGTTCAAAGCTTGTTTTTCCCGAGTTTATGTGAAATCTCGCTGAAAGAAGAAAGTAAACGAGGTCATTTTCTTCTCCCGTTTAAGATATTGTGCATAAAACTCATTGAATTTGGAGTATTGTAAAGAAAGACTTCACTTTTTGATTCGAATACGTCTTCACGGCGACACTTTAAACTCTGAATTGAGGCACCAACGCCGTTTCACACGGATGACACGCGTGATGCTGCGTCGCCTGCTGCTGAAACAACACGCAGGTGCTCAATTATCCCGCAAAAACAGGGCGTCACGTCAGCGATTAATTATCGCCGTGCGAACTAATCGCGCCCTGATTAAATGCAAGGACCGGCGAGATGACGTCCGGCGTTCCACTCCGGCCCCGATCGATATCTCGATGAATACGTCCTCAGACGCGAGACTCTTCAGTCCTCCGCGGTTTGTTTTCTATCCACCACGCGTCCGTTTGTTTCGAGACGTTAACCGGAGCAGCGAACCGGCGGCGTGGCGGAGACAACGTTAATACAACGGCGTCATTAGGCGTCTTTATCTGGAAGACGTTCAGTACAAATCTTCCTAAGATGTGGATCCTGCACTTCTGATAGCAGTTATATTGGCTTTATCAGGAACGGACAGCAGGGAGATTATAAAGCAGAGCGCCCCACACACACACACACACACACACACACACACACACACACACACACACACACACACACACACACACACACACACAAACCTCGCCACACACAAGCGCACCCTTTGGCAAATAGCTGCGTTCAGCAACACTATCATTACACACATTACACGGGAACTGGAGAGCGCCGGGCCTTATCGTGTCATGTTTTCCTGATAGCGCCGGCTAACGAGACACAAATGTGAGAGCGGGAGGGAAGCGGCGGATGGCGGCGGCCGTGGCGGTGGTGGCGGCGTCCTCGGTTCGCGGCTGGCTCTGTTTCTTTGCAGCCAGGTGCAATCGAAAACAGAAAGTAATCGCGGGGGGTTTTTTTGAGGTCGTGATTGGATTTTAGTTTGTGACTCCGCCTCCGGCCAGTTTCCCACGACTCGCTCGGCGCTCCTAATCGGAGAAATCCTCCTCCTGAAACGGCCTCGGAGCAGATTTTTCTCCAGCCCACCAGGCTCCTTTACCCTCTCACTTGTCAAGCCCCCCCCCCCCGCCCCCCCAAGTCCATTACATTCTCCTCCTCCTCTAAAAGACGGCAATTAATCTAATTAGTAATCAATCAGCCGTTGGGCCTCCCGCCTCCTCCCTGCTAATGGAGGATATGACAGGCCTGGACGTTGCATTATTAATACCTCCATTCCTGGAGCCCAGAGCCCCCCCGCAGCCCCCCCTGACGCCCACGGCCAGGGGCCATTGATCACGACCACAAGCCTAGCGAGCGCCGCGAGGCCTGCGGGGAAATAACGCGGAAAAGTGGGGGCGCGGCTTGTGACGTGGCGTGTCGAGGTTTTTAGGAAGGGGGGGGGGAGGTCAAGTCGGGGTTTGTCTCGGGAGAGTGAAGAGATGCTAAAAGAGACGCCGGTGGCAAGAGCTCGGAGGGCGGGGTGGGCGGGGGGGGGGGTATCGTGCGAGCAGTGTTAATGGGAATGTTGTGCTTCGAAAAGCTCATCTGCCAAATGGGGCTCACCTCGAAACTATTACGCCGGGATAAGGGGGCGGGGGGGAACTCTCGGCGGGACCGTTTCCCGGGAAATGAGCTCGGCGAAATTACAGCGCGCCGCTAACGTCGGGCCGCGGCGTGGCGGCGGAACAATCGCCGCGACATTATCCTTCATCTCCCACGCGAGCGCCGCCGCCGCGGCAGCTGAAGTTACAGAGGCCGATAACGGCCCCGGCAGCTGATCCCAGGCGCCGTAATCAATATTTGAACCTCGTTCTGGTCAGGCTTGAGGGAACAAACAGCTGAGCAGCAGAACAACAGAGCCTCCTTCCCTCCCCCCCTCCCTCCGTCCCTCCCTCCCTCCCCCTCCCGGTTCGCCGCTACCTTCCCCGACAACACGAGGTCGCCGGCAGCCCCGTGCCCTCGTTCGGTGACTCATCTGACCGACATTTGGGTCGAGACTATGAGTGAACCTGCGACACAATTCAGACGGATGTTCAAAGTCTCAGCGGGTCGCTTGTTCGACCTACTGACCTCATTCCTGAACTTTGAGGTGAACCAAACCAAAGAGTTGCTGCTCTTACTCGCTGCGGCACAGGAACGAGCCTCCTTCCTGCCTCCTTAGGCCGAGAAGTTCCTCCTGAATCAGTTTTGCTTCCGAGTCCAGAGTAAATACAGACTTCGTGTTTTATTTTGAAGGTTTTACGTGTTATAAAAACAGGGGGTTTATGGCGAGAGGCTAGAACCCGGCCGGGACGTGATGTCACGGCAGGAAGCGGCGCTCCTTTACTGCCTCGCTGCCTCCACGCCGGTGGCTTTTCGGGGCTGCGCTCGCGCCGACTTTCCAAGGTTACGCTTAATGGAAAAGACGAGCGCGGCGGCTCGGTTTAATGGCGACGTGTAACCTTAAAGATGTTGACAGTGGGGTTGTGCGAGCGCGATGAGGTGGGATTTATTAGCTTCAGTGTGTTTTTAATCCCTGTAAATCACAAAGCTGCTGTTTTTCTGCGAAGATTTCCCCGCTCAGCGCCGAACGCCACCAGGAGCCAAATCCTCTGTTTGTCCAGGAGCTCATTTTCTTCTCCGGCTTTTCGAAGCGACGTGACGCAGATTTCAAGAGCGAAACCGATCAGTCGTAACTTCAAGAGCGAAACGGACGACTGAAGGAAACTCGTACGTCTTCGCCGGAAGAATCGCGTCTCTTTGGGAACGTCGGTGCGGTTCGCTTTCACACTGAGTTCTGTTTATCCGGACCAAACCGCACTGGTGAGGCGGAGCGTCGGGTTTACGTGACCAAAAACGCGTCACGTTTACGTGCTGACAGGAAACAGGAAGCTGTGACGAATTAGAGGAAGTCGAAGAACGGAGCGCGAAGCATGTTGGGTTTTAGTGGGTTTTTTTGTGATTTTGTTCAATGTTTCTCTCAGTTTTGTAGTAAAGTTAAGTTACAAATCAAAAGAGCAGTTTTCCGGTGAACTACAGGAGCCTTTTTAGCTCAAACTTGTATGATATTCGATTCCTTCTCATGAAAGTGTCGCTTCACCGCAACGAAACCTGAATCCACCCGCTCCGTAGAAGATTTGGTCACTGGTCAGTTTCCCGTTTTGTCGCCACCTGCGCCTCTGAGACACGAGAGCTCATCAGAGTCGCGATATCGAACCGGAGTGACGGCGGCGGCGGCGGCGGCGTCTGACAGGAGCAGCAGCTGCGGCCCGCCCGGCGTGCGAGCCATGCGTGGGAAGGCTGGAGGTCGGCGGTCGGAGGTTGCGTGTGAAACAGCCCACAGCTTCTTTTATTTTGGCGGTGACATCACCATGCTTCGCTGCACCGGGGCCACTTCCTGTGACTCAGACCCGGTGTCATTTGGCACGCTGACCAGAAAGTCTTTCCCACCCACCAGCCGTGCGTTCAGAGGCCCCTCCCCCCTCCTCCTCCCCCTCCTCCCCCTCCACGCAGGTTAAGTCACCGCAGGCCCGACGTGCCAAAGCTGTCACGCCGCGCTGCTTAATTTGCTGACGGCCGGGGCTGTTAAGTATTTACGGGCCTTCGGTGGCTTTTCTGGGGCTGAGGCGGGCGAGCGGCGGCGGCGAGCGCGGCGGTGTCGAGCCGGCGGCAGCTGCAGTCAGCTGATTCATTCAGGGGGGGATTGGGGGGGAAAGTAATGCAGCTCATCCGCAGCTCTGCGAGGGAGCAGATATCCTCAACCGCCGCCACGGATGTGAGACATCACCGTGCGGTCATATCGCCCCCCCCCCCTCCTCCTCCCCCCCAAAGCCGCCTCACTCGCTGTCTTTCGATTAAAACGTCTGGCGGCTTCCTCGGAGGTCAGCCTGGATACCGAATCTCCAAAGACCAGCTGCCGTTAGTCATCTTCAGGCCGCCGTTGTGTACGTTCGGGGGGGGGGGGGTTGTCTGCTGAGTCGGCAGCGAGGGTTCATCTGTCAGAGATTCTTTCCTCAGGGGTGGGGTGGGGGGGCTTTCTATGAAGGACGGCGGCGCGGCTGGCGAGGTGCGCCGACGGCACGGCGGCCTGAATCCCAGCTGCGTTGCGCTCAACGAGTCTCGCGGGAGCGTCAGGAAAGAAAAGTTTCAAGGCTCGGAAGAGTCCGGAAAGACGTCGACAAAAAGCGCGGCGAAACTCCTCGAGCTGCCCCATAGAAAGCGTGCCGGGTGGTCCTGGGTGGGGGTTCCTCTGCTGCTGCAGGTGGAGCGCCGGGTCGCCGTGTAATCTGATGTAAACGCTGATTACGCTGCAGAATTTCCGTCTTGTCATTTCCCATAAAACTCCCACCATAGCGTGCGTTGGGGATGGAGTGCCCACTCGCTTTACCATTAGCGTGGGCTCGCCGCGCTGCGTTCGGACCTCCGTGGGACCGCTGCCACTTTTTCAGCGAGCGTGGGCGGAGGTTTCTCGTCGGGGCAGCCCGAGCGCTCACGACCCCGCGACCCCTCTGTGTTGGTTGTCGGTGTTTGCGGACTTTGATGTTGTGATTTTGAAAGCGTGATGCAGGAAGGAGAAAGAGAAGGAGGTTGAGGAGCAGAAGAAGAATGAGAAGAAGGAGGAGAGGAGGAGCAGAAGTAGAAGGAGGAGGATCAGAAGAAGAAGGAGAAGAAGGAGGTGGAGGAGGAGCAGGAGAAGAAGGGGGTAGAGGAGGAGGAGGAGGAGCAGGAGAAGTAGGAGAAGAAGGAGAGGAGGAGGAATAGTAGAAGAAGAAGGAGAAGAAGGGGGGAGAGTAGGAGCAGAAGAAGAAGTAGAAGGAGGAGAAGGATGAGGAAAAGGAGGAGGAGCAGAAGAAGAAGGACAAGAAGGAGAAGGATGAGGAGAAGGAGGAGAAGGAGAAGAAGAAGAAGAAGAAGAAGAAGAGCTTTAACGGCCTCACGGAGCTCTTGGCTGTCGCTGCCAAGTGGTGTCTGCAGTGCGCCGCGTCCCAGCACATCTGGCTCTGTTTACGGCTGCTCCGCTCGCGTTTGCGCTGATGTTATGACAGCGCGGCGACTTCGGGGGGTTTACTCTGAGAGGGACGTGGAGCCTCTCTCCACGCAGCCTCCGTGGGTCAGCGGCCCTGTTTAAGTAAAAGAGAGGAACCCCTGGGGGGGCCGGGGGGGTCTGCGGCGTATGTGCGCTGCAGCTGTTCCTGTTTTGTTGCCAGCTCTCATGTCTGTTTGGTTTTCTTTCCGTTTGCTCTCGCAGGAAGTTTGCCGAAGACTTCTCGGAGGGAGGCGGAGCACCTCAAAGGCTCTTTTAACCTCTGACAGCCCGCCGACTCCCCCCGCCCGCCCCCACCTCCCCCCGGCACACTCCTGCTAAGGTCATTTCCTGAGAGACGGAGGAGGCGCTCGGGCCGGACCATCGCTGGACGTGACCAAACTTATCTGTGAGTCTGCCGACGGCGCCCGTCTCTCTTCTGTCGCCGCTCTGCGTTTGTGCTTCCTGTCGCCGAGACGCCAAATATTCAACCCACTTTACGACACTCGCGGCGTCTTATTTGCACTCAGAGCAGTTGGATTGTGCTGTGATACGTGAAACTCTCTGAGAAGCAGAAGAATGAAGAGAGCGTTCAGTTAGCTTCAGCACTTAACGTTCCTAATGTTGGATTAGGAGCTTTGGGGAAACGTTTAGACGTAGGAAGAGAAGAAAAACCTTCGCAGTTACTTTTGTGAGACATCATCTGCTTGTTACGATAGCAAGTGAACATTTTCCTGGTTTTTGAGAGGCGGTAGATCAAAAGAAATCAAAAAATGTGGCTGAAAAGTCTTTGAAATTCATTTTAGAAGGAGTAACGTTGAGCTGGAACACATCATTTTTTCTTGAAAAATGGTGATTGGCCGACTGGATAAGGCCAAATATTGATATATTTTGATGATGTGATGATTAAACTTCAAATTAACATTCAATTAAAACATGTCCAGAGAAAGAAAACTCACCTGAAGCCTCCGATCAGCATCCGTTTATTCCCCCTCTGTGTTTAAGCCCTCCAGTCTATGGAATAACGGCCCCTCCACTCTAATGAGGGTCGTCACGTTCCGCCCGCCGACGGACGGCAACTCGGAGCGGTTTTCCTCGCCGCCGCGCGCCCCCGTGCTGTTCCTTCCGACGGCTCCGGCGGCACACGAGTGCCACATAATGACCGGGCGCCCGCTGATCAACGCGGGGAATAATAACACGGCTGCGAGCTGTAATTTCAAGTTCACGTCCTGCGAGGCTCCGATTGGCCGCGTTGATGAGGGGGGGGGGGCGGGGGGGGGGGGGGGGGGGGGGGGGGGGGGGGGGGGGGGGGGGGGGGGGGGGGGGGGGGGGGGGG
>JASSRZ010000007.1:20149577-20167077 GCA_032164315.1 Malacoctenus gilli
CCCCCCCCCCCCCCCCCCCCCCCCCCCCCCCCCCCCCCCCCCCCCCCCCCCCCCCCCCCCCCCCCCCCCCGCAGAGGAGCCCACAGACACGACTGAAGCCTTTAACCACCTGCTTGGCTTTGACTCGCAGCCCAAACTGTCAGCGGTCGCTTGGCTTCGCTTTGGTCCGAAACACTTGGCTGGAAGGAGCCTTTTTGCCGTCCAATCTTTGTCAACCAACCGCCACCGTTTTTTTTTATTGAGGCACTTTTATTAGCATCCCCCCCCCCTCCCCCCCGTCCTGCTTTTCTGTGCTCGTTTGTTTGTTAGTTACAGCCGGTTAACTCGCGCTTCACTCCGAGCGCCTGTCGAGCACAGATGCGGCTCGCTTCAATCTCGGATGAAGCGCGCCGTTGAAATAAACGATCTGCGAACCAACGGGAAACGACAACTCTCCGGCACGACTCCACGCAAAACCCGAATAACCTCAGATTTAATCTGAAAAACGAGTCTTAATGCAGAATCCCACATTTGTGGTTTTCTTCACGCTGTTGTCGATGAGTTTGCACCTTTTTCAGCCCAACAGATGCAGGAACTTGCTTTATTTACACCCTTTGCAGAGTTTTCTAGAGGCAAAAGTACCTTTTATGAGGTACTTTTTCCCCCCAAGTGCACAAATTTGCACGTAAAGCTGCAGCTTTGTAATGACACGATAAAAACTTGGGGTTTTTTTACCACACGCAGCTGCAAATGCTGCAGATGTTTGCATTAATGCATGGAAATAACGTTAGCATCAAACCTTGGTCAGGTTTGCCCTTTTTTGCCACCAAAAGCAAAGGTTCACGTTGTAAAATGTACTTAAAAAGCAGTCGTATCACCCAAACTGGCCTGAAAAGTCCCGTGCGATGAGTTCCAGAACAAAGTGGGAATCCTGAATATGTCGCAATTTCCCACATGCGAGGCCGGAGTCGTATTTGACCGGAGGACCGAGCACCTCGGCTGCCCTTCATTCAGACTTTGCTGGCCACCTCCACTCGGCAAAGTTGCGGATACTGCGAGCGCTCGCTCACCCGCCGCTAAACTGCCCCCCGGGACCGCCCGCCAGTCGATACGCGGGGCCGACTTCGACTTCTAGGTCAGGAAGGAGTCTCTGAAATAGAAAGGTAAAAATGGAAACGCACAAAAAAGACCGAAAACAACAATAACGGCGCTCGGCCGGCCGGGCCGCCCCTCCCTCCCCCCCTCCTCCCTCCCTCCCTCCCTCCTCTAACTCGCTCTGCATTTCGCATCAGTAGCCTCGGGGGGTATCCAATTATGACGCCCTTGAGGGAATGACAGTGCTTGGATTTCTGTCAATACAGGGTTCAGGTAGTGTTTCTCAATAACATTCTGAATTATTGATGGCGGAGAGATTGAAAGGAGGAGGAGGAGCGGGGGGGTAGTTAACATTCACTTTTCTATATGAAGAGGAGGACGTGCGCGGTGACGGCCGGATTGGCCGGCATATTTTAAAGCGATTCGTTTGATGAGGTGACCCCCTCGGGGTAAGGCCGGGTTTTAAATGCCACGGGGGCGGTGGGAGATTGGAGGGGGCTTGACTGACGGGGCGCAAAGAATGGCGGAGGGAATTAAAGGCCCCTCCGAAGATGAACGTAAATAATTAACGGGCGGCAGACGGATGAGGAGGATTCGGCCGGAGCGGCCCTGATCCTGATCCCTCTCCGGCTGACGGCCCGTTGGGCTTTTTCCTTTCGCCCGCTGCAAATAGACATGAAGACGATGGATGTTCCCTGCAGCGGTTTTTTCGCCCATCGATCGGAGAAACCGTCTCGCTGTCTGAGTCCTGCGCGGCATCCCTCTTCCGTGTGAAGTCCGGCCAGCCGGCCGCCTGCAGGAAAAAGTCTGGAGAGCCGGGGTACGACTCCAGGCAGCGCCACGAGTTGAAAAAGACGCGCGAGGGTAAAGAAACTATGTCCCACGGAGTATTTACATCCCGCTGTAGATTTAGCGAAGAAGTATTCCCAACTAGCAGTTTTGGAGATTCCCAAAACTCTCGGACGCCGTTCAATCCGAGCGGCGCATCGGTGAAACGCCTTCCGGAAGTTTCCTCGCCACTCGCTGTCAGCTCGGTTTGACTCTGACGCCGGCTCCCTGGAGATCCGCCGCCGCCGCCGCTCCGATCTGTGGAGATCCTCGGACGAGGACGGCGTGGAGCCGTCTGGCACGGAGTGACAATCAATGGCCCCAACGACGGGACAAGCCATCACTCGCCCGGACCCGGTGGGCGCCGGGGTTAAAGCCTCCCCCACCCCGCCCCACCCCCCGGGACCCGGCTGAGTGGCATTGATGGCGAGGAGGGTCCCAACCTCCCCTGACAGGCGCATCTCATGGCGGATGCCACCGCGGCCTTTGCCCGGCGTGGCACGGCGCAGACACAGCGAGGAGGATGAGACTACATTATTGTGACACCAGGCAGCTGACATACTAATCCGAGGAACTAAAGGACTTCTGGGACCATCGATTTTCCATTCTCGGGGAAGAAAAAAACACACAAAAAGCCAGCCGTCACTCCGCTGCGACCGGCGATGCTAATGGAGTTTTTAAGTTGTTGCCACGGCGATCCCCTGGAGCCGTCCTGTTTATGCCGCCGCTCGGGGGGGGGCCTTTCAGATCCAACCGGAACGATCCTCCCCCGATTTGACATGTTTGCGTCCAACCGCTCGGCTCCGATGTCTCCGCGACGTCCACCGCAGTTGATGGACGCGCGTTTTGACTCGTCGGCAGCGGCTCAGACCGACGGTTCGACTCTTGTCTCGCTGAAGTGGAAATTTATCCGACCCGGTCGGGTTTTTGGTCAGAGCGCGGTTCGTTTCCTGGGTGAGTAAAAGCGGGATAATCTCGGAGTTGTTTTCCACTTTAACTTCGGCGTGAAAAGCAACATCAGAACAATCTCCAGTTTTGAATATTTTGAGGTTGAGCGTTGATCCTGCTGCGTTGTGCTGTTTTGAGCGACTTATCGAGACGCTTTCCAAACTCCGGAGCGTCTCACTCCCACCAACATTCGCATCCGTCTATCAGATTGTAGAAATTCCTTGGAAAATCGATCCGACAGGTTTTTTTTTCTGATTGAGAGTTGCTTTTAAAAGTGCTCTTTTCAGGAGCTGTAACTACACCAGCGCGAGCGCCCACCTCGAAAAACTCGCCCACCTCCCTTCGTCCTGTGGGGTTTATTCCCTCAATTACTGCTCAAGGCTTCTTGATCCCATTTCCAATTTGCTGCGACGACGTCTACGTGGTTAGCCATTGGAAATCTAATTAGCAAAGTTTCTCCTGTCTGTGAAGGGTTGAGTGTGGAGCCCGAGCGACCGGCAGAGAAAGTAGAGCCAGGACGTTTGCAAATATTACTCCTCCTGAATTTTTGGTCGGTGAGTTTTCCGCGCGGCCTCCCGAGAAAAAGTTTGTGTTGATCCCGTGATGCGTTCGAATGTCAGCTGTGGATGTTTGTGAGGAGTTCGCAGCGACGGGAGGTGGAGGAAAACAAGCGGGTGAACATGCTGAGCAGCTGTGTGATTGGTGTCATGGGACTGCAGGCGGATCGGTGGTCTGATCGGCCTTCCGCAGCCACTGTGTTTTTTAAGGAGGGACAATATGGCCGCCGGACGAACACAAAGGGAGCGTTTGTCTCGGCGCGCTCGCCTCACATCATCATGGGTTGTTTTTCCTGCTGCCACATTGCGATTCCCATGTGATCGGACCGCTGTGACAACAGGCCCCCCAAAAAAGTGTTTACGAAGCAGATGATACTTCCTGTTCCTCTGAACGTACGCCAGTCATCTGTCAAAGGAGGCGGAGCCTGAGGCCCAGTGCAGGATCAGCCAAATTCAAACCAGGAAGTCAAAGCAGTGAAGCGTCACAGGATCGCGTTATTCGAAGCTGCTTTCTGAACTCTATCTAAGTTTTTAATGGTGCTGCAGAGGCAGAAGGAAAAACCTGCAACCTAAAGTACTACAAGTACCAAAGTGAGGTGCCGAATGTTTATCTTTACAAGGATACAAGAGGATATACAGTAAAATAATGATTTTCTTGAACATGTATTAGTAATATCTATCTGAATAATCTGGGTTTTATCAGTAAAATTAATTTTATGACCTCTTTCACCGCAAATATGTCTTCTTCACTGATGGATTTTGTTTAAGGGAGGTTTGCATGTTCTTCGTGGGCGTCTGTGTATTTTCTGCAGGTAAACTGGCTTCATACTAAATGTGTGTGTCGGTTTGAACTCTTTCTCCTGCTGTCAACTGGGATTAAACACAGCGTGACTCTAATTTGGATTAAACGGCCGCAGAAGATACTTTCACTGCCTTCGGTTGTCTCTCTGTCGGATGAGCGTTGGACGGTGTAACTATCTCGCCCTTTGAATGCCTATCAAGGACGATCAGAAGAATGTGCAGTGTTTTTCCTCCCCACATTAAAACCCGTCAACACGAGAATCCTGGAGGAGCCAGATTGAGAAGCGGTCGGCGTCGAACGTTGTATCAGATGAAACTCGTTCAGTCCGCGGAGAGCCCGGCTTGGCGGGAGCGAGCGCCGCCACTCCATCGCCGACGACAGACTGTTGCAGAATTTTCCCCGACATTTGGAGCTTTTTCCGCCGGCGGCTGCCAGCGAGTCGGCCTCGAGGGTTTGGCGTGATGGATGGCGGGCTTTTCTCAGAAGAGCCAATCGGAGTCTGATCATTCGGAGGACGGGGGAAGGCGGGGGGGGGGGTACATGGCTTGTCTCTGTTTATCGTGAAACTGGATCAAAAACAAGCCTGCAAATCATGTTTGTTGCAAATTAAGTGGTTAAAAATGGCATTTCGCTCCATTATTGTCACTATCTTGATCCTGTCCGTAGATCACGAGGATGTGTGTCGGCTCTTTATATCTTATACGTGGGTTTTATCAGCTGCTGTGGTCACATGGATCCTTAGTGTACTTAAATTTCAGAGTACTTTCTGATCTAATCCAACCATATTCATCTTACCCAGTTTGAGGTCGGGTGGCTCTTGGAGGTAATCGAGGTTGAAGCTGCACGAGATCAACATGTGACTCTGAAGCCATTTCTCAATACTGCCGAGTGCAGACTCTCGAACTTCTGAAGTTCGGACTTGAAAACTTCCGAGAACGGGAGTTCGCAGTACGGTTTTTTATACGATTCGAACGGCAGCGTACTCGTGACGTCACTTTCTCGACTTCGGTGTCTAGATAAGACAAACACTTTCCCCTTTTTTTAAAAAAACCGTAGTAATTTGTAGTAATCCAAAAAAACCGTAGTAATTTGAAAAAATTGCTGCCTACAGTTGTGTGTTCACTCCTCCGCCATCGCTGGTTGTAGTGAAATGCATTCTGGGAGACGTGGCTGTTCACGTCCACCATCCGATGCATGCACTTGCCGAAATGCGAACTTGTGTATTGGAACCGGACTCAGGCTGTGACTGATGACGTTTCACGAGTCCGCAAGAACGCAAGTACGGACAAGAACGGGTATTGAGAAACGGCTTGAAGGTCGTCACGAGGGTGATTTTGACTTGGCGTCTCCGCGTTGGACGAGCGACCGGTTGGATAAACGGATGGATGGTTTCCACTGCAGTTAACAGCCCTCAGTTTACGATCCAGCTCAGTCTGTTTTGTGGATCTCTTCCTTGTAAGCTTTGCCCCCGTCGTCGTAATCCGTCGTAAACACGGTGTCGTTCGGAATTCTTTACGCTCCGCTCATCAACGCCTCCATAAATTCACGGTGTTATTACAGAAACAAGGATAATAAAAAAAAGGCTTATTTTTGCGAGGGCCTGCTGAGATCAGAGGCTAATGTGGCTAATTGTGTTTGAAATTATCGCCGAGTCCGGGGACGCGCTCGCTCATTACGCCGGGCCGGCGTGGACGGCGGAATATGCCAGAGCGGGAAGAGAGGGGGGGAAAAAAGGTCGTCCGCCGAGGGACGGCAAGATATCCGGGAGCTGGGAGGTATCCTCCGGTCTGTGGCGGTCCAACACAGGTGGATTAGCCTCCCTGTCACAGAGGCACCGCCGAGGTCGGGGGGGATATTAGAGGGAGGGTGGGGGGGGTGCGCTCTGCATCACCATGATACTGTGCTGTTGGCTGCGTGCAGCAGGTGCTGGCAGAGAATGAACGTCCCGAGAGTTAACAGGTGCAACGCGCTTGATTGAGGATAAAATTGGAGTTTAGGTTTGAAGCGGGGGGGGGCGGGGCTAGCGCCGTCCGCGTGGGACCACCAGCAGAAAATCCACTTGCGGGATTTTATGCCTGAATTTGAACGGCTCGATGGCGTCGCGGTCGCCAACCTCAAAAGCCAAATCCAAGATCCGTCAGGATTCAAATCTCCTTCACGAATTCTGCCCGGACGCAACTTATCAATACGCAGAATGTCGGATAATCAATGGAGGGCCCTCGCGTCCCAGAAGCCCCGCCCCTTCCGAGGAGGACCGACTGCCAACGCCTCCCAGATGGCCTCGCAAGTCCACTTCATTAAAATCCCAAACGATCGGCGTCCGCTCAGTTCCCCCCCCTCTCATTTTGGACGGGAGGAGCAGAGGCTTATTTCCCTTCGACAGCTGCCGGCCCGTCAGCTCGTCAGCCGAACGGCGGCCTCAGCGGGACGGCGGGAAGTCGTTAACTGATTAGACGTTGTGTCCGTCACATTAAGGAAGCCGGAGAATGGCGGACAGGGCTCGTTGTTGTTTACACGCTTGCGTGGGAGGTAAATAACAGGCTCTCGAAGGCAACCGATCCGATTGTTGTCGGGAAGTTCGAAACGAGTGAGGCGGCCATGTTTTTTTCTCAGAACAGTTGAACTTTGAGGTCCAGAACCACCTTCAGGGGGCGCCAGGGGTGCTGTCAGATTTGCACAATTCAAACAAAAATTGAAGATTTTAGAAAAATGTCTGTTATTTTTGTATTTGGAAGTCAGTTTCTTTTGCAAGTTGCTTTTGTCCGGAGGTGTTTGGCTTCACTGTGACGTCTGGGCACATCAGGAAACAGTTCGGAGTTTCGCAGCCTCGCAGAAAAACAGCGAGAAGGGAGGCGTCCAAGATAAAGGAAGGTCGCGCACGCCTGCCTTCGCCCGAACAGGTGATTCAGCTGTCACGCATCCTTTGAGTTGGCTGAATGACTGAAAAGACGGTTTGTTTGTTCGGTTTGGGCCGCTGCAGCCTTCCAGGATTACTCCTCATTTACGGGTTTCCGTTAAAACATTCAAGCTGCTTTTAACAACTTTCGATTCCTGCGGGTAAACACGGTGCTTTGTTGCCCCCCCCCCCCCCCAACGTCTCCTGGTGGGTAATAATGTGAAATAATCCCACGTTTAGACTCCTGATATAATCCAAAAGGTGAAAGGCCTTTCCAATCCCGTTGATCTGGAGCTGACAGCTCGATAATTTGTTCCTTTCATTCGTCAGTGGCCTCTTTCGTGACTAAGCCGACTCCTCCCGAGGAAAGAAAAAACAACCCGAGGTGACGACGGTTCAGCCGAACCGGTTTCACGGCCGTCGGAGGCGCTTGTTGTCGCTCCGTCTCTTTGGGTGCCGCTCTCTGACGTCGATCTCTGAGCGCTCGGAAATCCTGAATCTGCAGTCGGACCCCCGAGGCTAAAACAAAAAGAGGGGGGGTGGGGGTGGGGGTGGGGGGGGTAGGGGGGGGGGCGCCTCTCGCTCAGCTTGTCACCGTGCCGCTCCTCACACTTTAAATGAACTCTTTAAAGCTCGCGAAAAAAACGTCTCCGGCGCCGGATAACGATGGAGTCGCTGTCGTGTCAGCGTGCGTTTTCGGCGAGTACGGCTCGTCTTACATAAGCCCGTGTACTCGTTGTGGTTGTCTTGTTTTGCATGCATCATCATCGTCCTCCTCATCATCACCGCTGCTGCTGCTGCTGCTGCTGCTGCTGGCTGCCTTCCTCTCTGCTAAGTAGGTTGTCAATAAATAATCTCTTCCTTCCTCTGTCACGAGGACGCTGCTTCCCTGGAAGTGCTGCCGGTGTGCAGCTTGTAACGCTTTTTCGGCAATTTAATCATCAAGTTTTCTAAATATTCTCGCCCGTCCTGTTTGTTTTTGACGTTTTCGGCAGTTTATCTCATTGATTTGTCATTTTGGGAGCAAAAATAACAACAGAAATCATGTTTTTTTTTTAGTGCTCGCGTAATTTAGCGGCGCAACGCTGAGCGGGGGGGACGTAAAACTAAAAGCGAGAAGCGGAAGATGAATGTTTAAACCTTTAAATGAAAACAATGAATTACGTGAAACGATCAAAACAGCAGGACGGGAAGACAGCAGCGGCCATAAAACGGAAATAATGGATCAAATAAATAAGGAGTTTCCTTCTTGCGTTCGGAGCGGCTCGCTGTCCTCTCTGGCAGCGGCAACGGGAAGCGGCGTCGCCGCGATATGAGGCTAATACATCAGGCGCGCGGCTCCCCGCGCGGCGCCCGCGGCGAGCGGCGCAAGCTGCTGTAACTCACCGAGTAAACACGCGCCGACGCTCGGCCGCTGCCTTTTCGATTTACGGCGCGGTGATCATCGCTTGACCTCGTTGCTAAACGCGGCTCCCTCCTCCTGCATGCAAATGAAGGAGGCCATTATCAATATTGATGGCGGTTCGTGTCTCTGTTGACTTAATTTTCTGCTCCCACTTAAAAACCATGTGGCCCCGGTCTTCTCTGCCAAGCGAAGGCGGCGGCGGCGAAGGCGGCGGCGGCGAAGGCGGCAGCGGCGGCACAGGAGCTTGGGAGGTCTTGCGCGCCCCCCCCCCGCGGAGGACACGTTGCCCTTAATAAAGTGGCGGGGGGCGCAGGTCGTGGCGGTCCGGACAAATCCCTCATCCGTCCATCTGCTCCAGTGTCGTCTCCTCAAACATCAAACAGATGTGGAAATTAACATTCATGTATCAGCTCGAGCTGGCGCACAATGTCTGGAGCGGCTTAATTATTCCCACGCAGACACTCGACTCCCAACTTTTATCTCGGCTTCTTTTTTCGTCTTCGCCGAGCGATTCTCAGAGCTTCATTTATTGAAAATGTGGCTCTTTTTTTATTCCTGCAGGTGGATGAAGCTCCGGCAGGACGAGCTGTTGCTGCCGTGCACTTATTTCTGTAACTCTTCTCTGAGAAATACTGACAAAGCTGTTAAATCATGACTTTTGTGTTTTTTCGGTACTGTCAGTCCGTTAAAGATGCACGAACCAGCTCTTGTAGTAGCCAGAAGCACTCTGAGAGCGCAAACCTCCGCTGAGACGCCCGTTAAGCTCTCTCGGTTCGATCTCCTCTCTTAAAGGGCCACACACACTCCGAGAACGCCACAGAAACATCGGTTCTCATCATTTTACGTCACCTCCAAAACTTCCTCGCGAGTTCCTTGTACGACTCCATCGCGAACCCTGCGTAGTCTGTAAATCTTGGATTTTCAAAGTAAAGCATCACTTGTGTCTGGGCGTCAGCACCAACTCAAAACCTTTCATTTTGAAAACACAGTCTGGGATTTCTATGACGATTTAAAACATGTCAAATATCATAGAATAACAGACAGAAGAATCAGTGCGTCTGCTTTCCTTCCAGTCCATCAGAAACTGTCGGTATTTACATGACGTCCCACCGTCGCCAAGTTTATTCCGGCACTCGTCGTTCCTGTAATTGTGCCGAATTCCTCTCCGTGTGTCTGGTTGCTGCACAGCGAATGACTCAGTGTCTCCCCGTCAGCCGACTGCTTTCCAGAGAACACTCTGTGTGTGCATCTGTGTGACTGGCATCAGGTGTGTGTGCAGCAGCATAATCACAACATACCAAGCATAAACCTTGACTGCACTCACTGCGATGTCAAAGAAACCCAGCAAACGTCCGCAGAGCTTTTACTCCGTATGTGTTGTTCCGAGTAAATCTGGACTTTTTTTTTTTTTTTACCACAAAATAAGAGAGAAAAGATTCTTCAGCTTTGGCACGTTTTCAGTGTCCTCAAGGAACCAAAATTTGCCACTTTTAAATTTTAGTCGCTTTTATCAGGAACAAATAAGCACAGAACATCCAGAAGAAAAGATGCGAGTCTTTAGTTTGCAGAATAGAGAAAACATTTTCCTAAAACACATCAAAAAAGGATAAGATCCTAATTTGTGTGAGGAATATTAAGAAAAAAGCTTGATTTTATTTTGAAATGGAGGCTTTTGATTTGAAAAACATCGAGCTGAGCGCCTCTCCAGTTCACGTTTTATTCACATTTTTTCTCTCGTCTCTTCTGATGAATGTGCTCGTTCTGATATCGCAACAGTCCTGAAAGAAATAAAGTAGATTTCACGTAAAATTGCGATTTAATCGCTCAACAATCTGCTTCATGTCGACTGTTTCCTTCGTTCTGTTGCGTCACGCCAGCTTCGTAAAAACTCTGCAAGTTTTTTTTCCGTCTCACCAAACTTTAAGTCGGCGCCCTTCGCCCGAGCGTCCTCGACCTCTGCTGGCACGAAGAGCTCCTCGCGAGGCGTGAAGTCCAGCCGGCTCGTCTCTCTCAGGCCTCCTCGCTGCGTGACGACGGCGCCGCTGCGACGTTCGAGCCTAATTTATGTCGCTCTTCACCAAAAGTTGTGAATCTCGGTTCCTGCCAAGCGAGACAGGAAGGTTAAGGACGGCGTGTGTCGCGTGTCCTTCCGTTTGTTACACCTTGATGGATGTCTTGGCTGGATTACAAGTCGACACACACACACGCACACACACATTTATTAAAGCTCGAGACTCTATTACGTTTTTTTCTCCATCCTGGATGATATTTAAATATAGAGACCTCAGATCTAATTAAAAGCACCGTCAGGACCGGGTGTCGTGGCGGGCGGAACAAGGTGTTCTCCTGGTGTTGGCCAACTTTTAATTACGCCTCGTCACCTGTGAAAGACGTCGGCGGGGGCGGCGAGTGTGGCAGGTGTGCCGGCGGTCAGCGCCTCCCCCCGCCCCCCTCCTCGTCGGCCCCTCTTTCCACCTCCCGTCTCCTCCGGGGATGTTTTTTTTCCCCCCGACTCCCTCCACCTTCTTCTTCTTCTTCTTTTTCACGCTCAGATCTCGGCGGACACTCAATCACGCCGCCGCATTGACGTGCGGCACCGCATGCAAATGGGAACTTTAACGGCCACCCTGGAAGCGTCGCAGCTGTCATTGTTCAATTACAGCAGCCCAAAAAAGTTCCCATCAATCAAAGCTGTTTAGGAGGAAACGATAAAAGACCAAAAGTGGCTGAAAATGTTCGAAATTCAACGTAAACAAACAGGAAATGACCTCACATCGCTAAACTTTTACTGTCACAGGTACGACTGGGTGTTTTATCGAGAGTCTTTTATTGTGAAATTTTCAGGCTATATCTGAATGTTCACTTCTATTTTAGTGGCTAAATGATGCTCATGCTAAATGATTTAGATTGTAAAGCTGCAGTGTTTGTTCATTCTGTGATCAGCCAATCAGCTGTCAGCCTGAAGGGTTGTCAGAAATGCTCTGCTGTGATTGGTTGTTGGCTAGAAAGCAAAGGAAATGAAACAGAGGATAAAATGACTGGAGGCGACTCAGACGGTTTATTTTTGAGGGTTTCTTTCACTCCGAACTTTAATTTTGAAAGGTCATAAAGCCCCCAAACTGCGCTGACTTGGGGGCAAGTCGCTTCCAGCTCTTTACGACTCTGTTATGATTGCCCCCCCCCATCCCCCCTTTCCTCCCCTCAAAGTGAAATGTGCCTTTCGTTCCAGGTCGGCTTGGATGAGCGTGCCGCGGGCCATGCCTTTCTGGTGAGCTCTCATCTCCTGGCAACATGAGGCTGACGGCCGGCTCGCCGCGGCCCCTCCCGCCGGCCCTCCTGGCGCTCGCCGTACTCGCCTTCTCACCTCGGTCGTCCTCGGGGGCCGCACCGTTCCCCCAAGACCTGGAGCCGATCGGCGTCGTGGGCAGAGAGTGTAAGTCGCTAAAAAAAAACAAAAGATGGAGGAAAATCTGTTGTGTTGCCATGGCGATTGTTGTTTTGTTTTTTTCCCTCGTTGTCATCGTGGACCTGGATCGAGGGTCACTGAGACGTTGTGTCTCAGTGAGAGACGCTGTTTAGACCACGTTTACATGTGAAAGCTCAGGAGTGACATTTTTAACCCTTTAAACGCCTCCAACAAATATTTGTTTGAGCAACATTTCAACCATTTTTTCGACGATTCTCATTTCTCAAAGGCTAATTCCCTGAAATTACACATCGTGCTGTGACAAAATGTGTCAGAGAAAAGCTTGATTACCGACAAAATAACGCTAATAACACCTTTGGTTCGTTTCAGACAAAATATTCTTCGTTTCGTCTTTTAAAAACCACAATTATCAGACATTTGGTTAAAAAATAACACTGATTTATTGACTCGTAGCATTAAGAGCCCCGGCGGCGTGATTTAACTGAGCGGACTCTGCGACACTCTCAAGACGACGTCCCACCGGGACCCCCCCCCCCCCCCTCCACTCCCCTTCCCCCCCGGGACCCATCGATGGCACCCAATCGGCGGGGAGGTCTGCAGAGGAGGTCTTGGCGGCTAAATGTAATGGGCCATAATTGATTTAAGAGGTGGCTGAGACCGCGGCCCACGCACTGTAATTGATCTATCTGGGAGAGAGTAACGCCACCATTAGCAGAAATAGCCACGCTAATAGTGCTATATGTGGCGCCCCGTCCCAGGTGTAATGAGAGCAATTTGTCACCTCGGGTTCCAGCAGGTGACAGCCGGCGGTGGCGCAAGGTCCCCGCGCAACTACGCCAGGGCGTCCATTATGAATCGCTGCACTTCGTTAGCTCGGAGTCCGGGAAATCGGAGCCCAGTCTGGCCTCGCGGGGGAGGGGTTTCTTGGAGAGCGCCCCCTGGAGGTCGGGGTCCGATGGAGCACGTTAAGTCGGACGGTCCGTCCAGTTGATTGAAGCGATAAGACTTGAACATGATCTGATCAGATTGTCTAATAATACTAATATTACTAGTACTAATTAATCAGTATGAGCTCCTCTGCTTTTGAATTTCCTCACAACGAATAGTGTCAAAAATCTGAGTTCAAGGTTCACCTTTCGCTGCTTCTTTGCTGTTTCGTAGATTTTTTGTGTAGTTTTTGTTTTTTTACAGTGTATGAACACGCATCGTGTTCTGCGTCCTGATTGGCTGAGGGACTGTAGGCCAATGTCAAGCACTCTCCTCCGTCCCCTCGTCAAACTAGCAAAGCTTCTCCACAACAAAACCCACGAAACGTTCTGCGCCGACAACTTCCTGCTTTTCCAAGTTTCACGTTTGATCCAAACCAAGTCTGAAAATCTCCAGGTGTTAAACTTTGACAGAAGGCTTTTATTTTGAAAAGATTGTGATCTATTGCCTTTTCAGCCTTTTTTTGACCTTTTAATTTGCATTTGTTGTGGTACGTTGTCTCAAAAAAATGTAGTTTCGTCAAATAACTCTTTATATTTTTAGGCACATCGTCCAACAGCTGGTTGTGCTGTGGCCTCACAATGAGAAGTTTCCTGGTTCGAATCCAGACAGGAGCAAGCATCGACTTGTTTCTTTGGTTTTTACCTACACTTCAGCACCCGTTTTCTCTCACCTTTGATCCTGTAAATGAGTAAAATCAGTGCTTTTACTCGAGTATTTTTACTTGTATTCGGAGTACCGCGTGCTCTTTCGCCACCTTCCCTCTGAGCTCCGTCACCTGCGCCCGGATTTCACCCCCGAGCGGTTTCGCCCGGCTGCCCTGAAACTTCACAGGATGTGAAAGTGCTGAAGAGTAATTAGAAATCCTCACTTGCCTGTGGGGGGGGGGGGGGGCTGTAGCCGAGCCACTGGGAGTCTCTTCACCGGGACGGAACAGCGAGGACCAGCACTCAGCCAGACATTAGGCCTTTAAATCTTTAAACAGTCGATTCAAGACGAGTGGTTAAGGGAGCGCGCCGGCTCCCCGCAGAGAGACTAATTTCAGATTGTGGCGTATTTCTAGCGGGGATTGCTAATTCAGCAGCAGCCTCGGTCAGATGGGAGGCTGGAGGGCACTTAATACAGTACTTTACAGACCCAGAGCGCTTCGGCCTTGAGCTGCGTCTCCGCTCGGTTACAGAAAATAAATAAAAAAGAGGGAATCGGAAACGGCAAAGGAAGTCGCAGCCCGGCGTCGGTGGCGAGGGAGGCTAATTTTACTTCAGCCTGGAGCGAGCCCTTCTCCATCCGACTTGAATCCGTCTTCTGACCGGCCGTCTTCCGGTTGTTTTAGGCGCCGGACACCAGCTCTCGCCTTTTGTCCCAACGAGCACCGATTGGAGTCGTCAAACGGCGCGATGAAATTAAGATGCAGCGGAGGAGAAAGGCGGAATCCGCCGTATCGCAACGGAGACTCTGTTATATCACTCCTTTCCCTCAGTTCATCTTATCTAACGCTTCCTGGCTGCTCGTTCCCGCATGCATGAAGGGAGCCCAGCGAGTCCTCGTCCCTTTCCTCATTCGAAGGGTTTTTGGGGGAGGGGGGGGGGGGCATTTTCGCCAGGTTACGGCGCTCAAACAGCACCCCGCGACACCGCCGAGGTGGATTTTTTCTGGTGACCTCGGAGGCAAATGATGCTTTCTAAATGTGGGTGGACCAGACGGGGAGACTTTCCGGCGAGGCGCGTTTGATTTGTGTCCGTGTCCTCGCTTGGCTCATCGCGCAGACGTGTCTGCTCGGAAATGCTTACCAGGAGCCATTTATTTAAATCACATTGACTTCCGTGACACCGCCGCCTAATTTGCAACTTGGGATGCTGCTTTTTTTTTATTTATCTCTTTTTTTTCTGCCTTCTCTTTCCTGCTCGTCCACCTCCACAAGTGCACATTAGCATACAATGCACGCTCCGGGTTTTCAGCACAATAGGCCAAAGTGTAACCTTCAGTTTGTGTTTGTGCAAAAGCAAATAAAACATGGGATGGATGTTTACCCGCCGTTGTCCCGCTGCCTCTTTAGCAACGTGAAACTGGCAGCCAGCTGTGGAGGCGCTGACACGCAACACACGGCGGCTTTGTTTGTTTTTGTATCGCTGTGAACGGCGCTCTGACTTCGCAAATTTTCGATGCAAGTTCCAACGAAACCTCAAAGAGAAGTCGGATGTTCAGTTTGGAGCTTGTTGACTTTGTTAAGGAGGGACGACTGGTCCAAAACGTGTCTAAACACCTTCTTCTTTTGTGTGTGTGTGTGTACATGTGTGTGTTTGCTTGCCCACGCAGCCTCCTACCTCTACCCCAGCTTCCAGGGCCTCATGTCGGACAACGACACCGTCCGTCTGGGTCTGGACTTCCAGCGGATGCTGCGGATCAACCACATGCTCTACATCGCCGCCAGGTCAGTCGCCGGCGATCGTTTCCTGAGCACCTATCGAGAATGACGTCATGTGGTTTAAAGTGTTTACTGAAGGAGGGTTCGTGGTCTGTAACCTGCAGCTCATCTGGATCCTCTGAGCAGCTCTGGCTCAGTGCTGGCCATGAATAAAAGGGATTTTATATTTATATATAAATGGAAAAGCTACACTAAACAGAATAGCTTTGTTTTCCTGTGAATATTTTACATCGAAATGATCAAAAATTAGTGGAAAAATGCAGTAATTCAAAACAAGGAGATTTTCTACATGATCATAAATTTTTTTAAATATATTTTTTTCTAAATTTATTCCTTTATTTATTTATGGTTTATGTGATGAGAATTTAAAGAAATAATAAATTTAATTTTTACAATTTTTTTTAATTTTTATTTTTGTTGCCTTTTTAAATTTATTATAATTTTTTTACATTTATTTTCCTTATTTCACCCTCAACCAAGTTTGGGATTTAAAACATATTTTTGAATAAATATATATTTTTTAAAAATTAGATATTGTATTTTATATATTTATATCTGTCTAATTTGGCACAGAGGTAAAACGGTTTCTTTGTTTTCCCTGTCACTGGTTTTCGGTTGCAGTTCCTCTACCTGACTGAATACAGTCCAAGCTACAGTTTTGCGGCCCGCAGAGTAAAAGTTTATCCGACAGTCTTCGGGCTCTTTAATCCGACTTGGAGGGTCAAATATGTTTGTGCCTCCTGGAGCAGATTTGATGCGGTTGAATGGAAGTAAAAAGCCTTTCTCGTTCACGAATGTGGCAGCGGCGAATACCAGGACCAGAGCACGCCGTCCACGACGGCGAGGACTCGCACGCCGCCCACAGAAGCCGGCGCTCGTAACCGCAACCTCTTACATGTCTGCAGATCTGATCATGCGCATGGTTGCACAAAGGCCCCACTGATCATTTTGTTCTCCAGCGATTAATCCCATTACTGCTGTTCTGTTTCGGCTTTCTTCCATTGATGCTCACAATTATGCTCACAAGGTCCCGACGGCCAAAACCTTCATGCGCGGACCTCTTAACGCGTGTTGATCCGCAGCCCAGAAACCCAGTTTGAACACGTAAACAAAGCGTTCAGTTGTTGCTCCTCTATTCGACCAGCCGAGTTAATTGGACGCAGGTCGGTTCAGATCGCGCTGGCTGTGATGTCACAGCGACAAAACAAGTGGGTCAAACGGGACGGGGACAAAATCGGGCCGCAGCGTGATGGGCGAGACGAAACAGGAAGCGGTCACGGGAACGATGAAATGTCAAAATATTTATAGATCCAAACAAACAAAGTACTTGAACTACATTTGAACCTCCTGCTGAGTCGTCTGACTCACTTGGACTGAGTTTTCAGCTTGTTGAACAACTCCGTCTACGTTTTAAAAAGTGCTTCAATTTTTATTCCTCCAGTGAACGAAAACAAAATTTATTAAAGAAAGAAAGAAAGAAATAGCAAAGAAAATATATTTACTCAGTTTTTCCGAAAATGTTTTAAAGTTGTATTAATTTTTTTTAAAAAAATCATTTGGAATTTTTGAATTTATTACATTTTTTATTTTATTTTCTTTCTTTTTTTTATTTGTTTTCTTTGTAAAGTGTAATTTATAAAGTTCAAAGTAGAACTATTTTGAAGACCTTTTTGTTTGTTTGTGGAGGTTCAAAGCGTCTCGCAGAACCGCTTCATCCGGTTGTGAACTTTCGACACCGGCGGCACGACTCTGGCGCCGCCTCTCCTCGCCGAGCGGCTCTCCTGCCTTCACGTCTCTGGCACCACATCTCACGGTTGTACCGAGCGCGGGTCTCAGCCTAATTTCTCCGAAAAGTTAATTCCCTCAAACGCGGCGTCCCGCCAGCTCGTCTGGCTCGCCTCCAAAGGACCGGGGAACGCCGTCCAGCCCGGTGCGGGGATCCTGCGTGCTCCACCGTCAACCATTTTCCAGGGTTGCGAACAACAAGGCGCACGCCAAACTTCGCCGTGTGATCCGCTCGGGTTCGGCCTGCGGTCGATAGATGTGAAAACTCGTGCTGCTGCAAAAGTTTCTGTGAGGCCCCGAAGCCCCGACGCCAATAAACTCGCCCCGTTAATCCACCTTCCAGCTCGTGCTGTCGAAGCGCCGTGA
>JASSRZ010000007.1:20179407-20196204 GCA_032164315.1 Malacoctenus gilli
CCACCACCCCCATGCTGCAAAATGCGTCTCCATTCGCAACCAGATGCACGTCATGCTGACTGCTGTCCAAACTCAAAGGTACAGGGAGCGAAAAGAGAGGAAATACAAACGCTCAGGACTGCCTCTCTTCAACTCGCTGCTGCGTCGAGGGTGAAAAGATCTCCACGGCGATTGTTACCCACAAATCAGCCCTCCTTTTTTTCCCTTTTAAGGCGTCATGACAGCTCAAAGAGAGGGAGGAAGAGAGAGAGAGGGAGGGAGAGAAAGAGAGAGAGAAACCCACGATATCTTGTGTGCTTACAGCTTTCCGACGAAGGTTCGAGATCGAACGTTAGGTGTGGAGCTAAAATGTGATGAAGTCCCGATTAGGAACCGTGCGGGACTCCTTGATGCCCCCCCCAACCCACCGAATTATCCAACAACTCCAACAAAGGCCCCGTGAGGTGAAGCAGCCCGTCGCCGGGACTCAGGTTTTGAGGCCTCGCCGCAGCGGCGCGGTCATCACGCGTGCCGAATCTGGCACTTTAATCGACTGCGTAATTATTTAAAAGTCCCTTTTGAAAGGCGGTGCGGGAGAGAGAGAGAGAGAGAGAGCGAGAGAGAGAGAGAGAGAGAGAGATTGCTTCTGACCAGGCAGAGCGCAGGGCCTGATGGCGGGATGCTGCGTACATCTGTGAGGCAAGAGGGTCCGATCATGCATACCCAACGAGCTGTCTTTCATTAACTATCCAACAGGCCTCCCTCTCTCTCTCTCTCTCTCTCTCTCTCTCTCTCTCTCCCTCCCTATCACTCTCTTTCCTGCATGCACACAATGACACGTTCCTGCGCTCCATCGTCCGTCGCTGGCGGCCGACATTATCATATGAATACGCATCCGCGGCGCTCATCTCGCTCGCCCATTCAGGAAGCACAAAGGCCGACCAAGCTGCGATTTCACAAAAATGAAGGTTTTTTGTTTTGGGGAGGTTTTTTTCCCGATGTCTTTCTGGTGTCATCCCCCCCCCCCCACCACCACCACCACCACCACCACCACCATCACCCCCCCCCACCCGGATACACATCACCTGTTGTTTCATCGCGCTGTTTTGACCGAGAGTTTCACGGTAAAGCCTTGTCGTGGATCGCCAGACGACTGTAACGTGAAAAGAAAAAAACTCGGGAAAAAAACGTCGACGTGCCGAACTGGACGGTACCAGACCGCCCCCCCCCTCCCGAGCACCTCCAGAAACTGGGCGGCACCCATGTATCAGGTGCGGGTGCTGCCGCAGCCCTCCAATACCGGATACGCTGCGGTTGAGGTCTCTCTCTCGCGCGCGGACCTGGTCTGTGATCGCCGCGCCCGCCGCACGCCCCCCCCCCCCTCGCCACACGCGTCGCGCCGGGCCGTGACGGCCGACCAAAGCGGCTCCCGGGACGATGATTGGCGGGTCGGATGAACGTGACTGGCAGCGGCCACAAACAGGCCCAGCGGCGCGCCGTCGCCGCCCACACGCGCGGCCCGCTCGCCCGCCCGCCGCTTTACGCGTCAGGATCTATTAACTCGGCCACGCGCTCCCGTCCCCGCCTCTGTAAGACTCAGCGTGCCCCCCCCCCCCCCCCATAAGGCCGCTGACCACCTGTAGCCCCGCCCCGGGGACGGACAGCCAGAACATGACCTAAAGGCAGCGGTAAGAAAGCAGTTAAAGAGACATGCACACATGGATCGGTTGCTGTTAGTGACGCCCCGGCGTCCCCCGTCATTCTGCACCGCTGCCCCCCCCCCCCCCCCCAAACTAACCAAGCTGGCACGCAAGGGGTTACCGGGCACTAAGTGGGGAGCGGGGAGAGGGGAGGGGGGGGAGGGGAGGGGGTTCACGGTCGAGCAGGTTTCTGAAATCAATCAGTTTCACGGACCGGACGGATCTCAATGGGAACAGGCCGTGGTGATGAGCGGATGATGTTGCCATGACAACAGGCAGGCTGAGCGTGCAGCCTGGCTTCGGGTGTCTTCAGGCGTGCGGCAGGCGGCACCCAGACGGTTTGGGTTTTTAACCTCTTAAGTGGCGGAGAAGCAAGCTGCAGTCTCAGATGGGATCATGGGAGAGGCGAGGCAGAAGGGGGAGGGGGGGGTGTCTGTGTCTGGGGGGGGTGGTCAGGATGTGTGGGTGGGTGAGGTGTGTGTGTGGGGATGACAGGAGGGGGGGGCGGGGGCGGGTGGGGTTGCTACGAAGTCAAGCATCGGTATAAACCTCTGCCTCAGAGCAGACATGGGAGGATGAAGAGAAAAATGCAGTGGGTGTGTTGTTGTTTTTTTTGTTTTGTTTGTTTGTTGGTTTTTTTTGTCAGTTGTTTTGTTACCATCGTTATCCAGCAAGGGCCAACTACAGAGACACGAGAAGGGACAAACAAAACAGATTGACACGTGAGAAAAACACATATAAACACAGAGACACACTTGGAAAATAAAAAGAAGAAAAAAAAGGAAGAAAAAACAAGCACAAACGTACACTTTTGTCTTCCGTCGTTGCGTACATGTGAGGAAAAACGCACGGCGGAGACGCCCACCCCCCCCCAGCTTTCCCACAGTATCTCAGTGAAAAAAAAACACACACACGCACGCTGCGCGTGGATTAAAAAAAGAGGCGGCGTCGAGAGCGAGGAGAGAACAGGATGGCTACAACAATAGAAACAAGCGTGGGGAGCACCGGAGAAGCGCGCCTGCTACCGCGGACTGCTTGGCACACCAACACTCAGCCGACGGAGCTGGTTAAAGGAACGGATCAGAGGAGGTGGGGAGGGGGGGTGGGGGTGGAAGGGGAGTGGAGGGGTGGTGGTGGGGACTTGGAGCTCACCCGCAGGGACGCGCGAACGACGACGGAGGGGCGTCCGCTGCGGGCGAGACGGGCAGCTGACGCCGGAGCCGACGGAACCGACTGGGACGCGAGTGAGACGGGCGCCGCCGATGCTAGCCGGCAATTAGGCCCCGCCTCCACCCGCTACACAGGTTTTTTTGGGGGGGGGGGGGACACACTCTCCTTCGAATGGGCCCACATGTCCTTCCCTCAGATAGTCCACCTGGGCGCCAGGTGAGGAACGAACGAGCAAGTCGTAGTCCCCTCGCGTGCTTCAAGACAGGTGTCACTTGGGGTCAGTGTAACTATGGCAACGTGTTTGTCTGTCTCGCTCTCTCTCTCTCTCTCTCTCTCCTATATATATTTTTACAACATTGTTCCTTCATCAAAGTTCTGCGGAACTAACCAGTGGGGTGGGGAACTAAAAATTCCCCCCCCCCCCGCCCCCGTTGGAGGGAACAGGTACTGAAAGTTTAATGCCCACTAATGCGCCGCTGCTCTGAAAACGCCGTGCACTCTGGGTAAAATAATCGCGGAGCAAACCGTCGTTAAGAGTTAACAGTAATTACACGCGATCGAAAACAAACAGTGCTGCTGAATAATTTAGCGCTCATCATCCTTTCGCGGGGAAGGGAACTTTCGAGCGTCAAGGCAGAACTTTTGTAAAGCCCCCCCCCCCCCCAGCCAATCACTGTCAGTGGTGGGAGACCTCCCTGTCGGGGCCCCTACCTGCTGCAGGCTCAAGGAAAGGGCGATTGGGGGCCCTTGGGGGCACTTGGGGGCGCTCGTCGGCCGGCACGGGGTGGCGGCGACGGACGCCGCCGGTCCGCCGCCATCGGCGTGGAAAACTAACTCAATATTTACATCCGAACACTTCGAAGACGTAGTCGGCGAGGGTCTGCCGAGCGAAGGGGGGGGCGCCCGTCCCCTTGCGGCGGACGACGCGATCTGAGGAAGGTGGCGACGCTCAGCGCGGCCTCCGTTTTCACGCCATTGATGGCGCTTCAGTGCTTCAGATACAGCTACCGCCAGCCGACACCCCCCCCCCCCCAAACTTTGAACGGTTGGCTGAGGGGCTCGTGAGAAACGGCCGGAGTGACGCGACACAACGTCGGCGCCACTCGGGCCCCCTTTAAGGCTGCCGTAAGTTCGAACCAGCCTTACGCTGCGTGCAGTACCACCGGGACACATGGGGGGGCGGCAGCGAGGGGTCCCCAGGCAACATCTTGCGACCTGATTTATACGACGAAACCCTCCAGAGTGTCTTTTCACCTTCGGTATCGGCCTGTATTTAACTCACGGCAGCGCCCGGTGGCGGCGCAATGACGGGCGAGAGGAGCCGAAATCGAAATCTTCGACTACGCAGAAACCGAGAAAACAAGCGAGAGGCCGAACTGGATCGCCGGGAGGGAGCCGTTCGCAGCCTTTGTTTGATTCCTGCACAGCCGCGTCTGCAGGAGGCTCGGCCGACAGCCGGACAAACGTGAAAAAAACAAAACAAACTCCGATGATGAGAAACTGCCACCTCGAAACCGATCCGACGCGGCGTTACATAAACCGACAACGCCGCTTTTGTCTCGGCACGAGAAAAAAGCCGGCGTTCGCGCGCGGGCACACCTGTAGTCAACGAAGAGGAGGGATGACGTGATCGCGCCGGGAAGCCAGAGCCCGTCCGGCTTCCTCGGCTCCCGGCTGCCGGACAATATGAGCGTGAGCGCCGCGGGTTGCCGGTCGGCCTGTCGCGGTGAAATCGAAGGGAACTGGACGGACGCAAAAAGAGTCTCGCGACTCCGGGGGGGCGTGTTTTTTTCGTTCGTTTTTTTTTCTGACTGGAACGCGGCACCTTTCGGGTCCATTCAGTTGGCGCGGAAAACGGGTTCTGAAACAATTCCGTCCGTCTGGCCGAGCAATGCGGTCTCGTTCGCTTCGCGCGCTCAAGGCTGAAGGGAACCGAGAACGTTTTGTCGTTTGAGTGTAAAGTTAAAAAAAAATCATATAAAAACGTATCATATTTGCTTGTAATGTAAATATTTTGTAACTATTTGTTAAATTAAAGGTATTCCAAGTCACACCTCATATAATAAGGCATAAATACACAAAATACACAGGAAACACGACTTCCTATCAAACGCCGCGTGGCCCCAGACTGACCAGAGTTTGACGCTCTCTATCGAGTTAAAGGGTCAAAGTTGCTTCGGAACTGAGGTTGATTCTTCAGGTGAAGGATGGAGTGTGTGTGTGTGCGTGGGGGGGGGGGGGGGTCTTACTGTACAGACCGTAAATCGTGCTCCCTGCGGGGGTGTCAGAAATCCAACAGGGAGCTGATTAACTCCAGACGCAACGTTTCTTTCACCTCTGAACCAACCAAGTGGTCCTTGTTAAAGGGGGTCCCGGCGCGTCACTACCCACAATCCTTCAGGGGGTCCCAGCAGAGCCCGCCCCGAAACCAGAAATTAATTAGGATTAAAGGCTTCCTCACAGAACCAGGAAGCACCAGCCAGCGCAACCTTACGACCACGTGCACGATGTTCGACGGACGAAACCGCTTCTCCTTCATCGGGCCGGTTTGTATCTACATCGCCATGACGACGACGACAATCAGACCTTGTTCCTGTCGTCTGCTTGGAGCGATGTCGATCGTCCTCATGATCTGATGAAAACAGTTTCTCCTGCTTCGCTGCGTTCGTTAATATTTCAATAGATTTTTAATTCTACCTGCAAAAAATTAGTGCCGATCAGAGCAAACTCTTTACTCGTCTAAACGCTGCATCGCAGGATCTCTGTCTGAAGTCAAATTGTTGCCCCGGGGCCCAAACATCCGCCGAAAGAAGCCGCGAATATTCCTGTTCTCCAGTCAGAAGAGATGTGGAGGAATCTCTCACTTCTGGATCAATATTTGAAGTCTGTGAACCGCCATAAAACCTGTTTGTTCTCCGGGCGAGACGCTCCTCCGTCACGTCGTGTCCAGAGCGGCTCGTCCCCCAGAGGTCGACCTCCAACTTTTCCCACTTTTCTCCTTTATTGTGACAAAAGCTTTTAAGTGTTTGATTGAGCTGCAGACGTCTCGGGTCTCCTCCGACTTTGTTGTCGCTCTCCTCTAAAAGCCGCCGTCGCCGGGGGGGGGCGAGCGTCCCTGCGCGCCGTTAACGCCGCAGATTGCATAAAAGCCTCCGTAACACGAGCGGCGCCGCGCGGCAGAGTGCACCGAGACGCAGTCGGCGGGTATTTTTAGGCGCGTGCGATCGGAGGCGTGGGCCGTTCCCGGCGTACCTGCGCGTGTTGTGCGGCACTCCACCTCTGGTCTTATGTAATCCCGCCGGCTCCGCGACGGGAATAAACTCGGAAGCTGCGGCGAAAGTTTTTGTTTGACATGAAGTTCGGCAGGACCAAAGCTAACGAAGGTAAAAATATACATTAATAAGTTTTAAAGGACGAGAGAAAATTTAGAAGGAGTGGGCGACGGCACAAATGGAGTCCAGCGCAGGATTTATACGATGGAAGTTGTGGAAAATGTGGAAAAGTGTGGAAAACAATAAATTAGGGGGAAAAAAAGACAACGGAAAAGTAAAAGTTGATGTTTTTTCCTTTTTTTCCACACCTGTCTGAGAGTTCGATAGTTTGACTTCTGCTCTCAACCTGGCAACCTTGTCGACGCCGACGAGTCTCTCAACATCTGGATGCTTTTATTTTGAAGGCTGATGCTTCGATACGTTTGGCTTCACTGGAATGTTTGTGCAAAGCGGAGGACGGACGAGTTGTTTTGCTTCGGCGAGCTACGGTAAACAAAAGCATCGATAAGGAGGACAAACGAGTTGAAAGCCGCTCGGCGGGACGATTGTGATGCGGTGCTGTGATTCGTCCAGAAGCAGCGGTAAACAAGCGCGCTGTGCGCTGGCTGCTGTACTCAGATCAGCGGTTTCCAGGGTGAAATCGGGTCTCGGATGTCCTGAAGGTCCCGCAGAGAGAAGCTGCGTCGCGACCCACATTCAGACGTTATCGTCCGGACTCAGTGAGCGCGGCGCCGATTTTAGGGAAACACGTCTGCGTTCTTTCTTCCTACAAACTACCCCCCCCCTCTCCCCATCGCCGCCCCTCCCCCAATCGTCGGGAGATTAAAAAAAAGAAAAAGTACAAAAGATGACTATCCGACAGCTGGGAGAGAGGGAGGAAATGTAAATCATATCAAGGAATCTGTCTCTGGAAAAATCTGTGGGGGACAGCGTGGGGAGGTGGGGGGGGGGGACTCAGAGACGTGAGTGTGTGCGTTTGCCGCAGACATGAATGGACGCCCGTCCCGCGGACGCACGGCTCCGGCGACCGCCGCTGCTGAGACAGCTGGTCCGCAGACAACAGAGCGGCTGTCGCCCGGCGCGCGTCGGCGATAAAACGAAAACCTTGAAGCGTCAAATCCGTCTGTCTCCGTCGGCCCCGCCGGGGTAACGACCCCGCCGCCGCCGCCGCCGCCGCCTGCCGTCTGCCGACTCGTCACTTTTCTCTCCCGGTATTCGGGGAATTAACGTGCAGCTGTGGAGGGAAGTTGGGAGAATACTGTTGATTCCTCGTCGTGTTCCGAGACGAAGATTCGTCTGATACCGAATGGAGACGCGACGTGTTTATCTCTTCATTATTTGGTCTCGAGAGTCTCGTTATTCTCTTTGTCTCTTATTTTCTTAAACCGGTGTTTTCCTTCTTTTCCAACTCGCCCACAGACCTTCTCATCGTCTCTGAAACTCTCTAGTGAAGCCAAACACTTGTGGACACAGTTATATGCAAAATCAGTGGCCTTCAGAATAAAAGAACGTCGAAAAAATCAGTTTCTTATGATTTCTTCTTCAACTATTGTCAGTCTCAGACTTAGAAACCATCAAACAGCCGCATGTGTCTTTCCACTCGCATGTCAAACAGAAGCAGACGCACTTTTCTCGCTTCATCGCCACTTTTTGAGCGTTTTATCGCACAAATACTAAAATCTCCCTTCAAACGTGACTGTTTTTCACACGGTTGTCAAGGAAAAACCTCAAAAAAGGAAAAAAAAAACCAATTGCTTTGTTAATATTTTGTGTCCCACTGCTCTCAAATTGAGCACTTATAAACTCTGCGTGTGAATTTCTCCCCATGTGCTTCCACTCATTTTGCCCCCCCCCCCTTGCTGTGGTCGAAGCCAGACTGTAAAACCCATTAGTAGCACTTCACCCCGACGCCTTTATCTGAAAGAAACCCAATTCTTCTCCTCACCCCCCAAAAAATCGCACCAAAGTTTGGATTTAATGGTGAATTCTGGGAGGAAGAGTCGGTGCAAAACGACACGATTTCAGAGACTATAAACCAACACTTGGGGCTACAGAAACTGCACAGCCGTGATATCTGGGCCAGAGCTGTTGTTTAGCGTTGCATCAGGGGTTCAGAGGTGTAGTCGGGAGTAAACACGTGCCTTTTTGTGTGTGTGCGTGTGTGTGTGCGCGTCCTCCCGAGGCGCTTATGCTCAGATTAGATGGCAGAATTCTGCTGCAGCCTCCTCTGTTGTATTGTAACGGCTCAGATTGCCAATTTTCCCCTCCGCTGGATGAGGCTTTTGTCAAATACACGCAGAGCAGCCATTAACCCGCCACCCGCACGCCCCAGGTTCACACGGCAAAACCACAGCCCCCCCCTCCCCCCAAATAAAAATGGCTCCGCTCAGGAAAACAGCGAGGCGGCGGGCGCAGCACAACATAAACACAACATAAACACAACGATGATAAACAAAAGGCTGAGACGAGACGCTGTGCTGATGATCCGTTGTAGGTTCAATGACCCCAATGTGGGGGAGATGCAGCTCTGAAGGCAAAAGAAGGAGGAGGAAGAGTAGTAGTCGTAGTAGAAGTAGTCGTAGTAGTAGTAGTCATAGTCGTCGTAGTAGTAGTCGTACTCGTAGTGGTCGTATTAGTAGTCGTAGTAGTCGTAGTCGTAGTAGTAGTAGTAGTATTAGTTGTAGTAGTAGTTGTATCAGTTGTAGCTGTAGTAGTAGTAGTAGTAGTAGTAGTACCAGTAAGGTTAGTAGTTAAAGCACAGGTATTCATGGCAGTGACAAAAGTAATACAATTATTAGTGGTAACAGTGGCATGAGCACATTCTGTAGTAGTAGTAGTAGTTGTAGTAGTTTTAGTAGTAGTAGTAGTAAAAGTAGTAGGAGTTGAAGTAGAAGTACTTAAAAGAGATCTCGCAGTGCATTGAGTAAGTGTCATAATGGTAGGGATAGTAAGTTAGTGGTGGCAGTATTAGCACAGTTTGTGGTAGAAGTAGTAGTCGTAGTAGTAGTAGTAGTAGTAGTAGTAGTCTTAGTACCAGTAATGACTCGTAAAAGCACCTTTATTTGTGATAGTCACAGGAGGCAACAGTGACATGAGTTGTAGTAGTGCCAGTTGCTGTGGTATAATGGTACAGGTATTAGCACACTTTTCATGGTAGTATGAGTAATAATACGAATAGGAGTAGAAGTAGTGCATCTTCCTGTTGTGATAACACTTGATAGCAGCATAGATATGAGTGGCAGTAACACTAGCAGATCTACAAGTAGTAACAGAAATGGAAGAAGGAAAAGTAACACAGTTATCAGTCGCAGCAGTGGTAGGAGCACAGTTTGCAGTAGTAATAGTAGTAGTATTTTGTTTTAAGGTAACTTGAATGATCTTTGTGGTGAATCGACAGCAGAGCAGCGATGACAAAACACACGCGTGTGAGACGAGGGCGACACGTGTGGAACGCCGTGTTAATGAACTGTTAAAGTGCGACGTGTGTCACTTAGTTTTATTGAGACGGAGAGCTTCAAAGTGCCTTTGCGTGCTCACACACACACACACAAACACACACACACAAGTCTGCGGGTTGTGCTTATTGTCCATGTTTAAGGTTTACAACCTTGTTAACAGCAGGTTGGAAAATAGCGGCTTAATATCTGCAGCGGGGAGATAAACTGTCCTCGCCGCTCGCGACAGCAGGACCTCAAACTTCACACGCCTCTTTTATGGAAATGACCTGCACGCCACTCCTGGAATGAAAGCAATCTTTACGGCGCACGCGTCGCCTTCCGCCATCGCCGGCCGCTCCGGCTCGCCGCTGACTGTTCCGGCGGTGGGAACGGCGGCAGCCTGGCGGGTTTACAGGTGTACACGACGCTGCTGTCCTCCTGGTTTGTCACTGCGGTCGGCGTGTTGTTTTGTTTTTCTTCTTCTTCTTCTGTCCGTAACGCCGTCCTCTGTCTCCGTGTCCTCTCTGACCTAGATGTCCACGCTGGAGCAGGAAGGCGAGGAGGTGGTGGGACAGGCCCGGTGCCCCTTCGAGTCCCGGCAGTCCAACGTGGGCCTGTTCGCAGGTGAGCGCCCGAGCAGAAACCTCAAGAGCTCGCCGGTTATTGTATAATTGAGGCTTTTATTTGGACTCCAAGTGGTGTCTGGTGGATTAATCCAAACTCTCGTTAAACGATCTCCATACCTGAGTGGCCGCAAATGCAATTTCTTATTAAAAGGCGGAGAATGTGACCTATTTGAGGTCGCGTTTCATGGCATCAAAGGCGGCGGTCGTGCACGATTGGGCGATTTTTAATGGTTGAGTATAAAAAGTCAGATTTAATTTGAAAATCAAAAGTGTGACTCTAAGGTGAGAAAGTAAAAGATCTTTTGAAGTCCTGTGAGAAGCTTTTTGAAGCGCTTCTGTCACTTTGCACCCGAATCACGTCACACCGAACTCCAGCCGAGGCTTTTTTTTCAGCCCCTCCTAAACTCCTTAATTCCTGCAGCCTGCAAATTATTGTTCTGGTGCGTTTGATGCGATTTTTCGCCAACAAAGCAGCATCTGAATGCAGGTTTATTTTGAAAAGTCGGCAACTTCCTTTTGGTTTGTAAAACAGTGTTTTTTTTAGCACAATACGTGCCAGAATATTTGAGTGAAAAGACAATCAAAAGACCTGAAACTGGTTCTCAATGTCACCATCAAACAAAAGCAGGAGGCCTTCAAAATAAAAGCACCCGGCTGTGTTCCAGCTCTGCTCCAGATCGAGATACTGAGCCGCAGTGACGTCTGAGTTTTCTCTCCCGGGATCAATAAAGGGATAGCTTATCTTGCGTTAACTGATCTCAGATCCTCTCGTGGTTTCTCTGGAGCAGGCGGAGATCCGTTGACCCCTCTGTGACCCCCTCCCGACGGGGTCAGCGACCTCAGATCATCACGTAGTCGAGTCTCAAGTTTCGCCCCCGATAGAGCCCAGTTTGCTGTCAGATTAGCACCTCCTTTGCGTGAAGCGAGCGGCTCCGCGGCGGGAGCGGAGGGGGGGAACGCCGCGGTGGCGGCGGCGCTCCGTCCTGCCAGCTTTCCGCTGACATTTGCGCAGAGTTCACGCGGGGTGCGATTAAGGCTGGCACGTTTTCCTACATCTGTTCCGCGAAGCCTCTTTTTAAAGACCAATAAAAGTCACCTGTGACCAAAATAGATGGCAGAGAAGGAGCAGGTTATCATCGGCAAATGTGATCTCTGACAATGTGTCTCAATTACGTCTTCTCCTCCACCTCCTCCTCCCCCCCCCCCTCTCTCGCCCTCCTTCCACTCAGGTGGTGATTTCTACTCGGCCACCATGACGGACTTCTTGGCAAGCGATGCGGTGATTTACAGGAGCCTCGGCGAGAGCAGCCCCGTCCTGCGGACAGTCAAGTACGACTCCAAATGGCTGCGAGGTGAGCGCCCCGCACATTAAGCCCACATGCTCAGTACATTAACGCGCTTCCGCGGCGCTGAGCGGCGGTCGCGCGTCGAGCCGCGGCGCCGGCGGGCTGATGTCATTCCTCAGTGTTTCGTTCCAGGCCCGGAGACGGAGAAAAAAAAATTCCAATTTTCGCTGCAAATCTCTGATGAAATCTTCTCAGCGAGCATCAAGGTGGCGGGCTTGACATTTCGAGTCGGCGCTCGCCGTCGGAGATTAGATCAGCCGTAATTGATTAACTCTAATTCAGTTTTCGAGTTGCTTCGCGTCTCGTTTCCGCGTCTTCGACAAGTCGACTCGGACAACGGCGAGAAGCAGAAAACGTCCTGGATGGAGGGAATCGCGTTGGTCCGTCACCGCGAGGGACGAGCCCAGACGAGGAGCAAATCTTCCGAGATTCCCGAGAACAAACTGCGAGAAAACAAAATGAAGTTATTCTTTTGTTTTCTCAGAACGAGATCCCGTTTCTCTCTTCCCGCAGAGCGTTCCCAACTTCCTCCTCCATCGTCTAATCTGTCCTTCACCCGCACACGGTTGAATCCACTCTTCCAGGTGTCTTGTCGCCGGGTTCTTGCATGTTTTCCCAACGTTTCCTCGCTCAAACCGAACCGGATCAAGTAAATGCGTCGCCGGGAAGCTCCAACGAGCTACTTAGTACAATCAAGTGTGCCGGAGCGTCCAAAACATGCAGCTCTGTCGTCCTCCAGGACCCGGCTTACACAACAATGTATCACACTGTTTGTTTCTCAAGTGGTGTGTTAATTAGCGAGCGTGAAGCCGTTTCTGGTAGTCGTCGTTGTTGTTGTTTTCCTCGGACCATTCCGGCAGCATCTTCCGAGGAGTTAAAGAACATTTTTATCCGCTCGTATTCAGACTCGCCAAATAGCGAGCCGCCGCCACCGCCGTCGCACTCGGCGTTTTTTTTTTCTCTTGGACACGTCTCTCCAGAATGAGCATCTGTGTTTACCAGCTCTGCTCCCCGCCCGCCTCATGATGCGCTGTCATGTCGGAAAACCAGCCGTCTCTGCCAGAACGACTGTCGCCTTCCTCCCTTTCTCCCCCTCACTCCCTCTCTCTCTCTCTCTCTCTCTCTCTTTCTCTCTCTCGCTCCTTCGCAGAGCCTCATTTCCTCCACGCCATTGAGTACGGGAACTACGTGTACTTCTTCTTCAGCGAGATCGCGGTGGAGTACACCACTCTCGGCAAGGTGAGGGGAGTCGTGACTGAAATTTCTCGACGCCGCAAGTCTGAGTGGCGCCGAATCCGTCGTCACTTAGCCTTCCCCAGCACACTCCTTCCTGTTGTTGATTAGGCATTGTTGTTGTTGTTTTTGTGTGTTTCCGTCAGGTGGTTTTCTCCAGAGTGGCACGTGTGTGCAAGAACGACAACGGCGGCTCGCCGCGCGTGCTGGAGCGCTACTGGACGTCCTTCCTGAAGGCGCGGCTCAACTGCTCCGTGCCCGGCGACTCCTTCTTCTACTTCGACGTCCTGCAGTCGCTGACCAACGTGCTGCAGATCAACCACCGGCCGGCCGTGCTCGGAGTCTTCACCACGCAGGCCAACAGGTGAGCCGCCGGTGGCGGCGGCGGTGGTGGCAGTGGTGGCGGCTCTGCAGGGGGCGAGTTTCCTGTCACTACCAAAGCTTTTACGTGTGAGACGATGACGAAGCCGCCTTCAAATCCGGCCTTCACTTGACTCTTTGATTTGCATTCTCACATTTGAGCGTGCACGGACTTGTGTGTGCACGTTTTTGGAGATTTGTCCATCCAAGGAGGTGTAAACTTTCCTCTCTGGCAATACTCCTCGTTTTTTTTTACCCTCATTTTTGACTTGAAGGCTCGCTTGTATCGAAACCAGGTCAAATCCACATCCTGTAATGTTGTGTTTCATAATCTCTCACTGGCATCTCGCATGCTGCTTTGTTGCTAAGGCGACGGGCTGCAGATCAGGAAGTAGACTGCTGGATAAAACCTGACTTTATATGGGAATCAGATTGCAGCAGGATGATGGCGAAAAAATCCACCTCTCCAAAGACGGAGACGCTCACAGAGCCGACGTTTGGACGCACAGATTTCTGTCAACACATGAAACAATTACACAAACACACTGCACCTGCAAATCAATAAAAACAAGTATAAAATACACAAAAGCTCTCACACAGAGAGCCCCCTTTATCAAGTGTTTTCTGATCTTTCATTATGAGACCTCATCAGAAGTCTTCTCTCAGTAAATGACGTTTTTCGTCGATCACTGTCCCGGTTAACAGCACGACGGTCCACCTCCTTCAGATAAAATCCATCGCCGCCTCACAGCAGAAGCAGCTCAGACGCTAATATCACTTGTCCGGTCCTCTTTCGCCGTGTTAATTAGGAGCCGCTCCCCCGTCGCTCATCGACGTCCTCGGCCTTGTCGATTTTTGGCGCTCCGGCCGCGTCAGCCGACGTCTCCCGGAGACAAGAAAACGCAGTTTTAAAAGGTGTTTCTTTGAACCAATTGTTGTCTGGAAAGGCGGAGACAGCATGACGGCTTCGCACGA
This sequence comes from Malacoctenus gilli, assembly GCA_032164315.1. Taxonomy (NCBI): domain Eukaryota; kingdom Metazoa; phylum Chordata; class Actinopteri; order Blenniiformes; family Labrisomidae; genus Malacoctenus; species Malacoctenus gilli. Next base: position 20,193,506 of record JASSRZ010000007.1, read on the forward strand.
GGACAAACAAGATTCTGAGGGAAGGACTGAGACATTCAAGATCAAAGTGACTATAAATAGATGTTTTTACGTCTTTGACGCTTTAATGCGTCCACCAGCAGGTTGGTGAGAGTGCTGGTTCAGCTGTTGTTTCACAGTATGACTCAAAAAGTTAAACTCGATAAAAAAAAAAAAAAAAAAACAGCTGCGGGTGTCACTGAGCAGCAAAACGTTACAGTGAAGCCAAAACAGTCTCAACATGAAACCAGCAGCCTTCAAAATAAAAGCATCGGACAGTTTTTTTGGTTTGTTCTCTGTTAAAGTGTCTTTTTGAAGGCTTTTTTCTTGGAAATCTGCCAATTTCAGTTTTAAAGCTCTTTCCCCCCTCCCTCAGGAGGTCCAGTGCCCCCTCACCCACCACCACCACCACTCGAGTCCACCGTGTCTGTGTCGTACCACCTCCTGCACCGGGTCAAAATAATGAGGCTCGCTAATTAGCGACGTAACCCGGCAGCTGAAGCTCAGTTTGTCTGCGTGCTCCAGTCGGGCGTGAGCGACGAACTCGTTGACGCACAAAAGTAACTCGATAATTACTCGGTTGTGCGATCCGTCCGCGGCGCGGAGCGGAAGGGGGCCGGATTGGCGGCGGCGAATCTGCCGGTCCGAAATTACAATCAGACGAAGGGAAGCGTTCAGCACTTAGAGGAGGGCGGTAATAACCAGCAGCCCCTCCTCCCCAGAGATAGGGGGGGGAGAAACCCACCGCAATAATCCTGGCCACACCTCCAAACAAGGATGCATTTGAAGTAAACAATAAAAAATAATGGCAGGCAAAACAACAATAAAAAATGGATTAAAGTCATATTTCCGTGCAGCTGTCAGCGCACCGGATCGTTGCGAGTTCCCGCTTTCTGTCTGGCCACGTGTAACCTCCCTCTCCTCTCCTCTGCGCCGCCCCCCCCCCCCCTTTCACAGCATCACCGGCTCGGCGGTCTGCGCCTTCTACATGGACGACATCGAGAAGGCCTTCAGTGGTAAATTCAAGGAGCAGCGGAACAGCGAGTCGGCGTGGACACCTGTTCCCGAGGAACAAGTCCCGAAGCCCAGGTGAGGCCCCCGCCGCCTTAAATAGCAAACTGTCACTTTTTGTCAAGGGAGGGGGGGGGGGCTTTTTTTTCTGCCTCTGAATTTGGACTCGGCGCAGCTGCTGCAGTTATTCTTCGGCGCCGACGTCTCTGGATGCAAAAAAAAAATCACCTGTTTTCCCCTCCTGCTCGCCTGCTAAAACAAACAGCTGCCAGTGGTTTTACATCTGCGTCGCCCGTGGAAACCGATTCACTCCCCCCCTCCCTCTCTCTCTCTCTCTCTGCCTCTCTGCACAGGCCCGGCTGCTGCGCCGGCGAGGGCTCGGCCGCCGCCTACAAGTCGTCCACCACCTTCCCCGACGAGACGCTGACCTTCATCAAGTCCTACCCGCTCATGGACGAGTCCGTCCCCTCGGTCAACGACCGGCCGTACTTCACGCGCACCACCAGCAGGTACCCGACGGCCCTCCGACCCGGCGAGCGCTGCGGGAACGCGGGCGCGTTGCCCTCCTGTCTGGAGGTCGGCGGTCCGATTCCCCCCCTGACACCAGCGTCCATGAGCAAGACGCTGAAGCAGCTGGACTCATTTTGCAATCAATTATTTGAAATAACCTTTTAAATGACCTCTTATGGTCCAACAATCAATCAAATACACAAATTATTCCACAAAGTGTCATATTAAACCGAGGAAATCCTCATTTTTTAATATTCATATGTAAAGATTCTTGAAAAAAGTCTCTTTTCAGACGAAAATTTAGTTTATAATCCTCAAAAAAATCCCTTCTGAGCTTCTACTTCACTACATCTAAAGCAAATATGTTTGAATTCATAACAAGCATCAAGAAAACTGCGTTTTCTCGCGTTGCTTATACCAAAAAAAAGAAGTGATTTGTAGTACTTATTCATAAATCACAGAAACAAGTTTAATTTTCAGTGATTTTTTCGGTTGAATCAAATTAAGAAGGTGACATCGCTCATGTCGCGGCTAAAGCGAGCTTTGTAATGAGCTCCCCGAGAGGCCCGAGAAGTTCATATTTCTCGGAGGTGGCGAGCGATTGTTCCCCTCCAACGTCCCACCGGCATTTTTTTACATTTGTGGCTGTGATTAGAGTATCGACGGGGTGGGCTCGGCCGGAACGCGCCGCCGTGTCCCTCATTAAAACCCAGCGGATTTTATTCGGCGGTCGATCCGGGACGGGAGCGCGCGGCGACGGGCGGATCCTCCTTCCTGCATCGGTTTGACCCGCAGACGCCCGGGCTGAGGAAGTCACCGGCGCGTGCAGGGGGGAGGAAGAGAGGGGAGGGGGGGGTGAGGATGGGGGGGAGGCTTGTTGTGACATTGGAGAAGCCGCTGATATCTGATCATGACGGGGCGAATGTTGGACCTGCGATAAGTGTCACAAGTGTCTCCGGCAGAAACCTCAGATATGCATGTACACACCGCGGATGCACAGAGTCAGCCTACACACGCACACACACACTCACACACACACACACTCACACACACGCACACACACACTCCTCTCGTGCCCGGTGAAGCAGAGCCAGGCTGACAGCCAGCCAGACGCTGCATCAGTTCCACAACTGGGGGGGGGGGGGGACATGCACCGCTTCACAGCTGGCGCCAACAACATC
>JASSRZ010000007.1:20197172-20213132 GCA_032164315.1 Malacoctenus gilli
GTGGTTACCCCCCCCCCGCCCCCCCCCCCCAAAAAAATCTATTCTGGGAGGGTGTTACTTAGGCAGATGAAAGAAACCTGTGTTTCTCTGCCCCCCCCCCTCCCCCTCCCCCTCCCCCATCCTTTTTTTTTTTTTTCTTTCTTTGTATTTTTCTAACGACTGTCTCTTCGGGGAGCCTCGACCAAGCGTGGAAGAAATGTAAACGGCGCCCGCTCGGATTGCGCCGCGTTCTCGCCGGTTTCGCCGGCCGGCCCCGCTCGGCGACGGGCCTGTTGATCTAACCTTCAGGTCGGCCGCGCTCCCGAAGGTGGACCGCGCTACGAATGTTATATCAAGGGAAGCAAGCAGGAGCTCTTGTTCCGCCGAAGGTCGCGCGTCCGTCTTCCAGGTACTTCCTTTTTTTTTTTTTGAACACTCTGATTACAAGACTCCCATTCTTCTCATCTTCCGACATCGGAAACCCAAAGGACGGATTTTCTCTCTCTCCTGCTGCAGTTTCCTTTTTTTTTTTTCTCTCCCCTCCACCGCTGTTCTGCGATTGACACGGCCCCCCCCCCCTCCCCTCCCCTCCCGACGCGACTCCTGTCTTCGCCGTGGCGATCAAAACAAAGGATCGCGAGCGCTCGGCGTGTCAGCCGGAGCCGACGCCGAGATGAGATCTCGGCTATAATCCCTCCTCCCGTTTCCTTCCCGTCAGGAGCGTTTTTTTTTTTTTTTTTTTGCTCTGTAATTGTTTACATCTGCCTCGCCCCCCCCCAGAGCGGCGCTGGATGAATGAAGTCTAACCAGAAAGCGCATCACGCGGCAGCGACAAGTCATCAGCGGGTTGGGGGGGCTTCGCTGGTTGCCGTCCGCGCTTGGTAAACACACCAGTTCGTCCGAGGGGGGGGGGGCGGCCTGAGCGAGAACAGTCGGCGTCGTTTAGGTTATTAGAGGAAGTGTGCCGATTGGCGGTGAACGCAGGCGCAGGAAACGAGCAATCGAAGCTTATTCGTCTCTTAACCGCCGCTGGACTCAAGGTGCCCTTCAGCCCGGCTGGGGGGGTGGCGCTGTTGGGCAGCTGAATATGAATCGGGGGGGAGGGGGTCGCTCCAAAATAAAGCAAGCTGGTCTTCATCAAAGATACGAACACAGAAAGGACGACCGGAAGAAGAAGCCGCGAGTGTGTGTGTGTGTGTGTGTGTGTGCGTGTGTGTGTGTGTGTGTGTGTTTGTGCGAAGGAGAAGAGAGCTGGATCGATTGAACGGAGGTGGGTGGAAGGATGGAGAGACGGGCAGATGAATTAGAAGGATGAGGGTATTAAAAGACGTAGGCGAGGAAGGAGGAAGGGAGAGCGGTGGGCCGCGGGATGAAGTGACTGATTGCACACAATGAGCTCAGTGCTCGCCCACCGTTGGTTTTGTTTTAACACACAAGGAGCGGGAGAAAAAAACCGCGGCGATGCTGCCGAATTTACGCCGATGAGTGACATGGCTGCTTCTATTTAAAACAGGAGGAACACTGTTCAACACCCCCTCCTCCGCCCCCCCCCCCCTTACATCCTTGCATCGCGTACCGCGTTCACATGGTCTCATGCCAAGCCCGCGACGCTTTTTTTTGGTGAAACGCCAGCCGGACGAATTTTTCTGGCACTTTCGTGCTGTTGTGTATTCATAAGCGACAAAAAGTGCGACTCTGAGCGCTCGTCAGATATTTCTAATGTGAGAAGAAAGAAATCGGGTCTTTTTGCCTCGTCAGCGACCGCCACAACTGTGGCGTGTTGTTGGACGTGTTTTTATGTACGTATATGTGGATGAAATTATGTTTTACATTGGTGATCAAATAAAGTGTTACTAAACTAAAAAGTGAGACTTTTCCAGCTTATTTCAAGCTCTTTTTGTCTCATTTTTGCAGAAATCTTCCTGATTGATTGTTCACTTGTTTTTACTGGTGTATATTTCTCACTTATTTCAAGCACAACGCAGCGTTTTACTGGCTTTTTCGCTCGAAATACGCTGAAAAATATTGAAACTTCACTCGACGAGAGTGGTGACATGCGACAAATAGACCTTGAAATAGGCTGGAAAATGTTCACTCTGTGTTGAGATTCTTTTTGACTTAGAATAAGAAGAATCGACGTGATAAAAGTTGGGTTTTTGCAGTGTAGCAGCTTCAAATTTCTTGGTACCCCTGTGCAGCTCTCTGGCGCCCCCTACCCTTTTGTAAACCTTCATTTATGTGTTTCTGCCAGCGGATAACTGCTAAATTTTCACGGATGCAGAGTCTGAACTCTCTCGCTTTCGCCCCGGCGCAGGTTCAAGCTGACGCAGATCGCGGTGGACACCTCGGCGGGACCCTACAAGAACTACACGGTGGTCTTCCTGGGCTCGGACAACGGCCACGTGCTGAAGATCCTGGCCAGCACCGAGGGGGCCAACGCGTCCTTCAACACGCAGCTGCTGGAGGACATCGACGTCTACAACCCCAACAAGTCAGAGCGCCCGCCGTCGCCCGCTCGCCGTTCGGTTTCGGACTTACTCGTTCTGACCGTTGTTGCGCGCTGCGCCGCGATTCTACCACCTTCATTTCTTCTACCTTTGTGCAGCTCCAATTTAGGAGCAGCCGGCGAGTCGTTTGAAATAGAAACGGCAAAATGATGTAATATGCAAACAAGAAAAGGCCCAACCGGCGGAGTGGAGAGACTCGATGGAGTTAGTGCGCCGCCACACTTTCATTGTAATGCGCGAATAAACAGATTTAATGTAGGTTTTAGTGCCGCACGCTTCAAATGCAAAACAGCGGCAGTAAACATGGTCCCAGGGACACGTGGGGAGGGGGGGGGGGTCCTCGGGCTCAAACCACATTAATAAATCTGCTCAGGAACGTTTCACATGGAGCAAGAAACAGACACTTCCTGGTGGTTTAAAGGTAAATTTGAAGCCGTTATTGGCGGAAACTCGACGTCTTCAGCGGCTTCGACTGTTCTGCAGCTGGAGCTGCTCTCGCATCGCGCCGTCCAATCACACGCCAGCACAGCCAGCTTCACCGGCCGCCTCGCTCCTCTGGCGGTTAATAGTGTCGCCATTAAACTCCCTCTCTCTCTCTCTCTCTCTCCATTTACTGGACAATCGCTCTCTTTTTTTTCCCCTTGCATATTCACTCGCGGAAAAAGCCTTTGAGTGCCCCGTTTAAGTGTTTTAATGGTGGAGAAAAACCTGCTTAACATACGGTGTTTAATCCGGTGAACGGCCGCCTCGTCCTTTTAACGCACTCGCGCGGAAGTCGTTCAAAAACGGCCGTCGTAACGCCGGTTTGCAGCGAACGCGGCGGCGAACACGAAATTAATTGGTAACTTTTCAAAAAAGGATAATCTGCCGCTGAATCTGCACTTGTTCACTGATAAATAAACAGACTTAGTGAGCAAAACATTGACAAACAGTTGGGATGAATAAAATGCCAATGAAACAAATAAATGACTGCAATTAAAAGTTGAATAAAGCTTAAAATCTGCACTTATTCACGAAGAAATAATTCAAGTAATTGAGCAAAAAATTGCAAACATTTGTAATTAATAAAATTCTAATAAAAAAATAACGAAAATTAACAGTTGAATAAAATTTCAAATCTGTACTTATTTACTCATAAATAATCCGAGTTATTGAGCAAAAGATTACAAACATTTGTAATTCATAAAGTTCCAATTAAAAGGACTAAAATTAAAAGTTGAATAAAATTTAAAATCTGTACTTCTTCACTAATAATCAGTTTGTGAGCAATAAATTGATGAACGTAATAAATAAAATTCCAATAAAGCAAATAAATAACAAAACAAAAGTTGAATTAAGTTTAAAATGATTGAGAAAGGGAAAAAAATTGAAGTTGGAGTAAAATTTGATGAAGATAAATTAGCTTGATCAGATAAGGTGTTTTAGAGCGACACGTCTTCCTGCTTTAGCGTCAGTAATCTCATCGTGTGTTCAGCGAGTAGAAAACCTCGCCGAACCAGTGAAATACTCGAGTACGCTCGGCGTGTCGCCCGGTCGGGAGGCCGAAGCGAGGTCGCGTGCGGCGGCGGAAACAAAGGAGAAAAGGTTTCCAGCACTTTTAGGCGCTCGGTGTTTTGCTCCGTTTTATCTGCGCTCCTCGCTCCTCTTTCATGCTCGCCCTCTCCGGCTCGGCTCGGCGCCATCGTCGCCGTCGTCGTCTTCACTTTCTCCACTCTTTGCTTTGTGTCTCCGTGTTTTCTCTCTCGCTCTCTCCCCTCCGTCCCGTCTCGCCGCTGCCGCTTCTCCTCCTCTCCTTGTTCTGCCTTGATCTGTCCTGCCCACCCACTCCTTTGGTGTATTGTAACTCTTTGCATCACCCTGTACAGCTGGAGGGGATGCTCTCTTCTCTCCCCGCGTCTCCTTTTGTCTCCTGACTGCGCCGCCTGAAAAGTCTATCCGCGTGAAGTTTGATTCGCTGTATAATTTTCAGACGGCGCCCGCCGTCCGCCAAATTGGAAACGTCTGCCGCTGACGTTCTCCCGGTTTCGTTCGCAGGTGCAACGTGCAGGGGGAGGACCGCAAGGTCCTGGGCCTGGAGCTGGACCGGGACCACCACGCCCTCTTCGTGGCCTTCTCCAGCTGCGTGATCCGCGTGCCGCTCAGCCGCTGCTCCGAGTACAGCAACTGCAAAAAGTGAGTCGCCGCGGGGAGCGAAGTCGCACGAGCACCAGAACGTGTGAGGACGTTTCACCCCAAACTCCCTCCAATGTTGGAGGCCCAAAACTAGTGATTTGCTGCTTTTAGATTCAGCTTTTTATGGCGTTTTTGGAGCATTTTACTTCTGTGATGCTGGAATATTGCACTTAAAGAACCACACGAAGGTAGAACATGCAAACTCAAAACAAGAAACAGCATCGGAACTAAAATTTGAACAAGTCTTCCTTCAGTAGATCCACAGAAAATGAGAATCGTCCATCGTAAGTGCGTAAAACAAAGTTTATTTTTCTGGGATCACTGTGAAAAAACAAGAATTTAAAAGGGGGAATAAAAATAAACAACAGCAAAGCCCAGAAATGTGAGGCCACCTGAAGTCCTGGTTCACCTCAGAACCGGCAGAGCTCTTCGTTTCTCAGATAAAGAAGTGCTGCAGCAGAAGGGAATAAAAAACCACAACCTGGCGCTTTGGGCTTCTCTTTATTCCTGCCATAAAGAAAACGGCACTAACTCCACCAGTAACCGTTTCCTTCCCCTGCTATAACTTTGAGAAATGTGTGCCGTCACGATGATGTTTGGTCAGGAGCCCGAGTTGATGCTCTGTTATTATCAGGCTGAATCCCGGAGTCGGAAAGAAAGAGGGAAAAAAAACAGAGAGGGGGTCTCGAGTTTCTCGCGGTGTTGGCAGGTAAGACGAGCTCCAGTCTAAACAGCGAGCAGCGCGGCCTCCTCGTGAGAGATGTGGTGGTTAAAGGTTGAGCGTTTTCACAAGCTGATTGGCTTCGGATTCACCGCTGACCTTCGCGCCGCGGCGCTCTTCATCCCTCCTCTCGCCGCTGGATTAAGCGGCAGTCCCGGAGCGCCAAATGTTAACGGGCAAACTCCGTTTGAGACGCGAGCGTGCGTCCCGCAAAGTTTTTCTGTCCGTCCTCCACCATTAGCTTTGTTTACATGCAGGAGTCGGACCAAAAGAAACACAGATCTGGGTTCTTGGGGGGGAGGAGGGGGGGGAACGGGGTTACTCAGCGGATCAGAGCGCACATTTACATGCGTGCGTGCCTGCAGCCAGTCGCTAATCAGATTTCTCCCTCCGACCCGGCCTGGTTTCCAAAATGCTGTCAGTTACTCGCCGATTTGATCCGTATCAGAGTAAATAACTTTGGCCCGCAGTGTCTGGTTTTTCCTGAAAGGGAATTATTTATACTTTGTGTTCCCCTTTTTTTCCAACGTGACTCCAAGGTCCAGTGTGCGGTTCACAGCCGGCCCAGAGAAGGTTTTATTCGCCGGAGCTCCATTTTTTGGAGCCGTCGGTGGTTTTCTTTTATGGGTGGAGATTCGCTGTAATGTGAGATTTGTTTGGATTTTTAAGCCTTCAAATGATCCGTTTCTGTGCTACACACGTCGTGACCTCTCGCTCAATGGCGGTCGCTCACTTGAGCCGCCATGTTTATACAACGGACCCAACGGACATTCAAGAAAACAGCCCCTCAATTATACAATCACATCATTTACACAAAGGATTTGAATATTTATCTCATCATTTGTTGAAAAACTCTTCCCAAACAACATCGTTTCAGGCCGGCGTACTAATCCAGCGCTCTCAGACAGGGAAGCAGTGGTGTAATCCCTCGTATGACCACCAGGCGGTGGGTTACTAAGCATACAGTAATAAAAGGACACTCTTTTCATTCAAAGTACGGCGTTACAGATCTATTTTTGACGCCTACGAAGAGGTTTAAAGAAGCCTCGTGATGCCTGCTGTGTGTCCTGTTTACACAACAGTGGTATCAAAACATTAACTTCGGTATGTATACGTTGGAATCGCTTGAAAAGGCTCCAGCTGTTGGATAAAGGGGGGGGATCAAAGGATGGATGTTTGGGGGGGGGGGTGAGAGGAGGGAGCGTTTTCATTCATGGTGTCGCATGCTGAATGTGTGGCAACAGCTTCAGTTTGCAGTGTTTTTGTCTCGCTCTGCTCTCAGAAATCTTCAGCTTTTCCACATCAGTAATGTCACAACATGTTTTCCAACGTTTCCAGGGGTCTCCCAGGGGGGGGTTGGGGCTTTTTTTTTTCTGAACCATCCTCGTGTTAAAAGCATGCGAGCAGCACAAAACAACTCCAGAGAGAGCGCTGACGTCATGTAGCATGTCAAGGAGTCGTAAATCCCCCGTTTGGGGAGGGAGGAGGAGGAGGATGGGGTGGATGGATGGGTTAATCACTGGGCTCTGCTCCAGCGGACCGAGATTTGAGTCCAGCGGAGCCGCAGAGTGATGCTGGAGGTATGAACGCTGGAGCTCGACTTCCAAACCCAAATACTCTCCAACCGAACGCCGTCCCTCCGGGGTGAAAGGTCATCCTGACCCGCATCCGGTGATAAACGTCAGTTTAGGAGTGATCAGAGACAAACTTCTGTCCGTCTCTTCTACATAAACGAGTGTTTTTATGTCGGGGTTTTTTTTTTCGAGTACAGAGGGATAAAAAAAGAGGTGGGTGAACACTCACCTAATATATTCGTCTCATTATAATACAAAAAAACAAACTTGCCAAAGGTCAGTGTGTTGTGCAAGTTCTTCAAAGTGTGCACAATAAAGGCTCGCTCTCAGGAAAATGTTTATAAGCAGCGGCGGCGGCGGCGGCAACGGCGCAGCCTCCCAGTGACTCGCTTTGTCGACAGGCTTTTGTTTTGTCAAACGCTGTTTTAGCCTCCACTAATGTTCCCGCTCCCCAGCCTCCACGTCTATTTTTGGGTCTGCGAGGAATGTCGGCCCCCTTTCTAATGCCCCCTCCATTTCTCAATCCCCCCCCCCCCTTCAAGCCAGGGGAAGGATTTCTTCTGCCCGGCTCCCCGAAGGGAGCACGTATCACCCCCCCCACCCCACCCCCACCCCCGGCCATAGCATGCAAGCCCCTCATCGCAGAGGCCTGGAGAAGCTCTCAGTGTTGTTTAGCCATAAATTGGATCCAGCCGAATGGCGGGGGGCCAGCGGCGGTGGCCACGGCGGTGTGTGAGTCGTCCCCCCCCCCCCTCCCGTTTCCAACTGGAAGAAAAAAAGAGGGAGCGGACGGGGACCGTCTTCCTCGGCTTCATCCCCGAGATCCTTTCGAGAGACTGGAGCTGCAGCGCACCTCAGCCAGGGATTAGGGGCCCCGTAAGCCGCATCAGCACCGGCCAGGAGGTCAGGTTTCAGCCGCCATATCCTCCTTTACCACACCAATGAATCTGTCTCCCCTCCCCAGATGAGATTTACTCCCCCCTCTCTCCCTCTCGCCCCTCGTCCTGCCTCCATTTTCTCTCAGTGTCTCCATTTCTCTCGCTCTTGGCCCGTTTCGCTCTCTTTCTCTTTTTTTTCTCACTGGAGGCCCCGCTGCCAATATTGGGTTTCAGAAAAGTCTCTATTTTGAGCAGCACCAATAAAGTTTATTAAATGGGAATTTCAGTCAGGAAGTAAACAAAGCAAGGCGGCGCCAAACTCTCCAAACCTTCAGGTTGAGTTTCGTGGATTTTTCCTGCCATTTGTTGCCAAAAAAACTGCATACGGATCACTTTTTATATGACGTTATACTTTATAAAACTAATTGATGCAGCGTGGTGGGATGTCGGCTCCGTTAGGGATGAAAGTTGACTCTTCGAAGCTTTTAAAGCAGCCGATAATATCGAACGGCTCCTTTTTATATTCCTCGACGACCTCCGTTTCCAGATATATCCGAGTCCGGGTCGCGGGGGCGTGACCTTTGTCACGGCGAGGCCTGAATGCAAACCGCCTCATCGCTGTGCCGCCCACAGCGCAAACATGAGCATCAGAGAAACACACGACGGCGGCGAGCTTTTACAGCCATCGTTTATGCGTCTAAAACTCCGAGAAATCACCGTAAAGAGGTGGATTCAATCAGGAACAGGAAGTGGCGGTCATGAGGCGACGGTCAGCAAATCGGCGGCGTCCTCCGGTCAAGTTTTGTCGCTCGTTTCGCCGCTCGTAACCGCAGCCGAGTTTCAACATTTGTCCGCTCTTCGGAGGGGAAAGCCGACGCCGCCTTCACCCCGAGTGACATCAATAACTGTCCGTGAAAAGTGCGTGCGAACATCTGTGTTGTGGGGTTGATGTCATCATTTTATGGGTTGCCTCGGCAACTCTCTTTCCGTAGCGACCGCCAGTGGAAGCGATCGCCAAGTCCTAACGTGCGTGTAGGAGGCAGTTCGTTTCAATTAACGTCAGGCGAACGCGGCGTCAGATACATCACGCCTGACGTGTCCAGAGGCATTAGGCGGATGTATGTTGGTAGCGTGATGATACAATCGAGTGTTCGCCGCAACGGCGGCGGCGTTTCAGTCCGACTCCTTTCCAGCACGTCAGCGTTGTGTTGTCCGCGACACTCCGGCAACATGACAGGTTGGAGTTACGAGCCTCAGAGGCCCTCGGCGAAGTAATGCATGTTCCCGACACGCCATGACTGCAGGCTAACACACACACACTCAAACACACACACACTCACACACACACACCTCTGTGTTCTGACCCGGAGAAGTTAGAAGTTTTAAGGAGCAGCGAGGGACGAGCGTAACCCCGCGTCGTAGATTAAGCGGCCACGTGACGGCGACTTCAGAGGGGAGAACAAATGACCTCGTTGTGCATCTCTTTCCCAAACCCACAGCTGGACACAACTGGCCTATTTTAGCCCCCCCCCTCCCCTCCCCTCTTTAGCTCCACTCTTGTCTCGTAATCCTACATAAACGCCTGCAGCTGACAGAAACAGACGCGTCGATACCTCTTCGGCTAATTTATAGAAGCAAAACTACGCAGTGTCGCGTGTCGTCGGGTCACAGCGAGAGTTGCTGAAACGCAGAGGTGAAGAAAAAATGATTCTTCTGTCGGAGGACCAAAAAAAGGTGTTTTTCTGATGAAAACGAAGTTTTCTCCACTCTGAGGTTCACATCGTTCCTTCTGTGTGTCGAGGTGTTGATAACCTCCGCCCGTTTTTTCACCCGCGAGTCGCGGCGGTGCCGAAACGTCGCCGTGCGTGCGTCTGCGCTCGGATTTTGTTTGTTTTTTTCCCGTATATATGTGTATTGTTTTTGTTCTCTCCTCCCTGCAAATTTAATTACCCTTTGGAATAAAAGTAATCACTGAATTATGCTGTTGAAAATTATGTAATTAGGCTAAAGTGTTTGTTTACCAAGGACGCTCATCACACAGAAGCATCCTGAGTAGCTCAGGCCCGAAAAGACGCCTCGCAGGGTCCTTCAGGAACGCACAGCGTAGCGATTTACGGGCGGTTTGTTTGGTTATCAAAGAGGAAACCACCAATTGCATCATGTGTGAGTCACCAGGTGAAGGAGAGGAGAGATAATTTAAGCATTTGAACTGAATTTCACCCTGGAATTGTGCTTTTATTACATTTTAAGCAACAAATTTAAAGTTAAACCTCTTCAGTCGCCGCTGCCTGAATGCAGAGCTTCACTATCCACAGTTGAGGAGGAGGTTGGGGCTGATGAACGGGCGGATGTGGTACAGAAAGTGGTCATGAAGCCTGAAGATAAAGAAAAAGACACTTTAGTTTTAAAAGATGAAAAAGTCACAAATACAGCATCAAGAAATGTGTCAGTTTGCGAATCAAATCACTGAGCGCTGTAGTTTGTAAACTGGGACTGTAGGGGGCGACATGGCAACACCAGTGAGAACAGAGAAGAAGAGATGCGAGCAAGCATGAGGTGCTTTCATGAGTCACACAAACTGAAACAACCTCAGACCTCATTTTAAAAAGTGGCGTTTTCAGACTCCGAAAAAACGTCGATTAAACTCGTCCGTTCGTCGAACTCTCGGAAAACTCCAGACAGCTCGTCGTCACCTTGATTATCAGCCGCATGCTTGTCTGAACTTGTTACTTGTTGGCTTTCTGGTCTCGTTAAAGAGGAACATTTGCATGAAAACAGACTTTTTGGGAGTTATTTTCGCTCCCTTGTGCGTTTATTCCCAGTTTGTGCGCCGCAGCTGCGCTGAGGTAGAAAAACAGCGACGAACTGACGTGTTTTCCTGCTCGGTCCAGATTTCATACATCTCAAAGCGCTGACGGGTCCGTTCGCTTTCACCTCCGGCGGTGTTTATTCGGCGCAAGACGCTCAAAGCATCTCCGAAGTGGCTGCAGATAAAGAGAGGAAGCAGGCGAGCTTCAGACCGGCGGATGTGCCCCGTTGTCACGGCGCGCTTCAGCCTCGTTACGGCGGCGCCGCTGGGCGAGCGCCAGAGCCCTGCGACACGCAAGCAGGTGTGAAAAATGTTGTTGGTTGTGTCACTGACAGCCGGTGTTGTTTTCCAATCACGCGGGAGGCACATTGAAGGCCACGAGATCCAGCCAACTCATTCCTCAGCGAGGGGATTAAATCCCCCCCCGACTTGAATCGAACAGCGGCGGCGGCGGCAGCGGCGGCAGGGGCTGACGGCAGATCAGCGGCGGAGCACAATCGACAAAAACTGACACGAGGCTCCGAGAGGGGGGAAGAAAAACAGCGCGTCTTGTGATCCGACGGTGCTGCAGGGAGTGTGACCGATGGCCGCCGGTGGCGGTTAGCGCCGGCGGCTTCGGAGGAGTAAACAGGCTGCGGTTCCTCCCCGTCGGGTTATTTACCAGATCGCCCAGTTGACTCCGGGGACGCCGCGTTGCCGCGACGACCTCTCCGACTGTCGCGGGCCGCTGCCGAGAAAACAGCTGGTCTGCTTTCAGCGTCGCGTCCGTCACGGTGCCACAGCGGGACAGCGAGACACGTCCTGGCGTGCAAATTCCGTCCAAATGAGCCAAAAGACCAAACTGGAAACCTGTCAGAGCAGAACAGATTGTTGTCACCTAAATTTTAGGTCAATTCTTACACACACAAGCATGTTTACTGCAGTTAAGGTGAAGTAATATTGCAGTTTTTGGGCTTGCATGTAGATTAAGCAGAGCTGGCTTCACAAAACATCTTGAAACACGAATTTTAACTACTTTTATACGTCTAAAGTTCACTTTAGGAAGTGTTTTTTGTGTAATTTGTTGTTGTTTGTCTGTTGAATGAGGATATTACAGTGAAATTTATTTATAGCAGGTTTGCAGACACTTTATGAGTTTACAAGGTCAGATGATACATTTCATCTGTTTGTTTTTCTTCGCCTCTTTCTTCTCTTTTTTCTCCCTCTTCCGTGAACAAAAGCAATGTAATAACCCTGCGGCGTGTCCGGATATCAAGCCGGCATTCACTCGTTCACCCGCGCCTCCTGGTCCCACAACAGCCGCGGCTGTAAATACACTCGGGACAAATTGAGGACCGGCCGCGATCGAATCAGCCGGCGGCCCGTCGGGGGACGTCGGCATTGTGCGCAGATTGAACACAAGTGGCGACGTAATCGCTTCGCCGATTCAGACCCGACAATGGTCGCTGTGACCTTCTCTTTCCAATCGCGCGGCGGAGGTCTCGCTCTCGGCTGGAACTGTTGGTCAAAGTCTCCGGCAAAAAAAGCCCCCACAAAGATTGGCAGCGAGTCTGCGGCTTCTGACATCTAATATTCCTTTGTGAAGGTCCCAATCAGACGGGATGAGCTGAAGCTCCGGCTGATGTGCTGGAGGTTGGGTGTTTTTTTTTATTTTCGGAGCGATATCATCAATAGTCCAAAATCCAGACGCTTCTTCAAAGAGCTCCGGGCCCCGAAAGCGGCTCTGTTTGCGGAGACGGAGGAAGAAGAAGAAGAAGTGCCGCGACTCTCTATCAGAAGTTCGCGGCGCTCACGCTTCATCCTGCTTTTTCCGAAGGGGCGTCTGCGAGCTGCTTCTCTAACTCCGGGATGTGTGAAACGCTCCCACGGAGCGACGGTCGCTCACGAGGCGACTCGGGAATGTTTTGCTCCGGATTCACGTGGACGGGCTGAAAAAAAAAGGAACGCTCCGTCTTCCTTTTGATCCCTTCGGTCCCGAAACCGACTCTTAAAGCAACAGCGAATTCAGCGAATCTCAGTTTACGGGCCATAACGCCGGGACGCTCGACCGTCGATGTTTACAGCTGGACGTTTCGAACAAAGCTCCTCGCGTTTTTCATCCGCACAGCTGCGAGAACGAGCTCGCCGTGAAATGCGCGTGGAGCCGTCAGACTGCTAATGAGTCGCGAACTGGACTGTGTTTAAGCACAACACGTCTCTGTGTGTGTCGGCAGATCGCACGAACGATGATTTGCGTGTCGGTGGGAGCTGCGAAAAAGGAGCCGAAGTCAAATATTCACCCTGCCGTCGCCGTGACGTTGTTGTTGATTGTTGCTGTCAGTGATCCAATCGGACGCCAGATGCGGGTTTCAAACAGGCTTAAGCGCACGTGGAGCTGATTCGGGCGCCGTTTCTGTTTTTCCCGCCAGTGAATAAAACGAATAACAACAAATCTGCTTCTCTTTTCACAACATTAGTGTCTGAGATTTCCCCTCCGACTCCATCGAACAATTATTGTCGCTGAGCAGTCATCGAGCTGCGCGGTCATCTCCGGAAATTTGCGGCCAATCTCCTTTTTCTGCGGTGACTTGGCGTGCGGCGGCGGCGGCGACTTGGGTGCTGTTGCCGGTCGTTACCTGCTTTGGGCGGTCTCCGCCCACGCCGCCCCCCCCCCCACCCCCTTCACCCAGCGGCACGTTCGATCACTAACGGTCGGTCTCTGTTGCGCAGGAGCTGTTTGTCTTCGCGGGACCCCTACTGCATCTGGCTCAAGTCGGGCAACTGTGCTACAGTTTCTCGTGGCTTCAAGTAAGTCTCTCACACACACACACACACACACACACACACACACACAGAGCGAAATAACATCCGGTTTACAATTATGACTGAGGGGAGCTGACAAATGTCCTCGCAGGCACCCTTCCAACCATCAGGTGAAGGTCGTCTCCGGGTTTTTTTTCCGCCTGCTTTTAAGAGCGCGCTCCGAAATTGCCTGTCAAAGTCGTTTACCCAAATGTGGCGCACTGCGGTCCTCATGCATTATTATGGGATGTCACTTTCCTTCTAACGCCGTTACTCGGGCGTTTAATGTTCGCAGAGGAAGACGTCGCCCGCCGCAGCGGAAGCGTTCATTAACCGACCGCCTGCGCGCATTTCCGAACCCGCCAAACGCGCATTTGGGGGGGGGCTTTTGCAGCTGCAGCGTGTGTTTACAGGAGCAAGGACCTGCCACCGCCACTTCACCTGCTCGCTCTTTCAGAATAAAAGCGTGCATCAGTGGTTTTTAAAAAATTCATGCAAGTCCAACGCTGGGAATCTTCGTCGCGTCACTTTAGATGTTTTGCATCAACGAAAGAGCTTCAGGAGCCGCAGAGATGCAGCAAAGTCCCGTCCAGCCCACGAAAGAGGTTTCTGAGATTTACACGCGTGTTCTTCAATGTCTGGCGTTCAGATTCTTTACGTGTTGTCGTGCGACGTTCGTGCACGCTTCAGGGGGGCGATAACGACTCCTAACAACCACTGCGTGACTCTGATCGCCTTTAAAACAACAGTACCGACACTCAAATGGCGCCACGGAGCCGTAAATGTCAAAATGAAAACTCTCCTCACTCCTTTATGTGTCACTTATCACCTGGAGTCATCTGCATAATTTCATATTTGTAGTTTGAATTAACTCAACTTGTAGATTCAAAAATCGTCCTTTTTCTGTCTCCTCTCATCTCCAAGTCTTTGTCCGATAGTCGCGTGGTCAAAAATTGGATTATTTGGGTCAATAAAAGTCTGAATTCCTCCCACGACAGTCGCCGGTTTCTGCGTCGAAGCTCCGCGGCGCTCTCGCCGCCGCGCACGCCGGCCAGAAGTTAACACGCTCCAAAGTTCGGGAGGTAATTTTCTGCCCGACGTGATTCACCGTCGGTAATAACGGAGCCGCCGTGGAACAAAAGCGCCCAGATTTGCTTCTTCTAATCAAACACTCCAGCAGGAGGTTTGCAGCTGTTAATTCTCCTCCGGACCGAGTTGGCACTAATTAGCGGGATCAGCCGCCGCCGCCGCCGCCTGCTCGCGTCTTGCCGGGTCAGCCCGAACGTTGCGGGCGCGGCGGGCGCACAGCTGCGTAAAGACATTATTAGTTCTCGGGCCGGCGTTCACCGAGGACAGATTTGTAACTCGGTCAATAACGCCGAGCCGAGCCGGAGCCGAAGCAATAATTTTCATATCTCCTCTTGATCCTCCGGCGGGCTGTTGGGAGCGCCGCGGCTCAGCCCGGCCCGGCGCGATTCCGTCCGCGGCGTTGGCGCGCTTGACAATCAATATCTGCAATTGGACAAGTGGGCAACATGATGAATATGGGATCAGCGGTTTTTATCAGCGCTGCGCTCCCTCATTGCTGGTCCACTCCGTTTATCCGACGCAAAAAACTCGCCAAACACGCGGGCGTTTAGCCGCGAGCTGCACCCACAACGCCGCGCAGTTTCAAAGAGGAACGAGCGTCGGTCGAAACAATCGTTTCGCCAGATTGCGCGATGAAAGGAAAGATTATTGTGTTCTCTGATTAGCATCGTTTTTTAAAATTCAGCCTGCGGTTGTTTAAATGTGCGCGGAGGAAAATGAATAATGGAGAAAGAGTTTGATTTCAGGGCAGGAAGGCTCCACTCAGGACAGGCTGAGCAGTCGATCACAGAGAGACGTGATCACAGACGCGACCGCGGATGTTTTAAAGTCGCCGATTGATGTTTTTTTTGGGAGGAAAGCAGAAAATAAAACGTTCGAACCAACCCGAGACAACAAATTGTCGTTCGACCGACGTGACGGCTTTTTGCGCTGATGCGTTTTAATGCGCAAAGAAACACGACGTTCCTGTGAACACGCAGCCTCGCAGGGAGAACATGTGGCTTGATTTAGCCGGAGCGAACGCGAGGGGCCGAGGGGAAGGAAAAGCACGCGGCGGCGGCGGCGGCTGTTTGCTGGCGATTTCTCAGAAACGGCAGCACTCTGGTTAATGCACAGAACGGCAGCACCTTAATGAAACCTGTGATTAATAAAGCCATTATTTCCTCAAAGTACCAGCGGGAAAAATGCAATATAATTTCATTTGGACTTTAAAGTGAAGGCAACAGGTCGATCATGGAGGACACTTAGTTCATCCACTTCCTCCCTATCGCTCGCTCTTTCTCTGTCTCCCTCTCTCTCTCTCTCTCTCTCTCTCTCTCGCTCTGTCTCTCTCTTTCTCTCTCTTTCTCTCTCTCTTTCTCCCTCCCTCCCTTTCTCTCCCCCTCTCTTTCTCTCTGTCTCTCTTTCCCTCTTTTTCTCTCCCTTTCTCTCTCTCTCTCTCTCTCTCTCT
>JASSRZ010000007.1:20213945-20228590 GCA_032164315.1 Malacoctenus gilli
CCCCCCCCCCCCCCCCCCCCCCCCCCCCCCCCCCCCCCCCCCCCCCCCCCCCCCCCCCCCCCCCCCGCCATATCAATCGTCAGCACATTTTCATCAGCGTGGCAGAAAATCAATGAGCGTCAGCCTGGCTTTCTTGTCAGTTTGGAGCGGTTCAAAAGGTGAATTAAAGGTTCCGATTACACACGGAGGGGAAACGTCGGGAACGCCGCGTCTGACGCCGCCGAGCATTTTGTTCCTCTTTACGCCGAATTGCCGATGTCGTCTCCTGTTAATTTGATTACATGGAATCACGCGGCGCATAAAAAATGTACCCTGATGTGTCGAGAACAACAACAGCGGCATAAATAAAGAGCGCGGCGGGCTTCGACGGAGGCGGGGGGGGCGGCAGTCGGCGGGGAAGCTGCTGCTGCAGGAAGAGTCGGAGTGACTTCAGACACGTCAGAGCTGAAGGAGACATTATATCGTACATGCAGGAGAGTAAATAAGTTACAGATTAAGGCCGAATTCCAATTCTCTTCCTTAATCCTCAACCTTAACCCTCAATCTTTACCCTCAAAACCAAGTGTTAATGGCTAGAAATGGGATACTCCTTAAATGCAGATACTTCCTCAGTCAATAGGGGGCAGCATTATGCCAAAACGGCATTGAGTCTATCAAGTCAGAGGAGAAGAAGCCGTAGCAACAGTAGCAACAGTACCGCTGCAGGCCGCTACTGACAAAAGTTCGTAAAATAAAACGTAAAATTCGTAAAATTTAAGCAACAATGAGGAAACTAAACCATGACATGGGCCAAAACTAAGAGAATACCATGTTTTTCGTAATATTTATATCTCTATAAGCAAAGAAACTACATTTTTAGCTCACTGTTTCGTTTTAACTAAATAACGCAATGCATTCTGGGTAACCCTTACTTTGAAGGTAGGGGGCCGACACTCCTCGGTTTTAAGGAACCTTACGGCCATTTCGTTCCTTAAACTTGCTCCTCAACTTAACTTCCTTCCCGGGAGCGTGCATTTCGAGGAATGAGGGTTAAGGTTGAGGAATGAGGAAGGAATTGGAACGTACCCTTAGTTTAGTATCGTCAGAGCTCAATAAGTGCTCAATGATGTGGGCGGAAGAGAAAACAGATCACATAACGTTAAAAAAGGAGTCCTGATATCATCCGTTTATGTCTTTAGCCTGTCTCGTCTTGTAAATGTAGCGTCTAGTCTGTCCTTGGTCTGTGGCGAAAAATGGCAGCAACACTGAAGCATCTGAAGCGCTTGAAAAAAGCTCGCCGCTGCCCCCTGATGGACCAAAGTGACATCGCTCAAATTTTGCGCGATGCACCTTTAAAGTTCGGACTCTCACGATCCTGCTGCCACATAACCAGCGTCCAAACATTCAGCAGGAAACACGTGAAACAGAACACACAGTTTCTGGTCTCAGTTTGTCTGATTCGAGCTCAAACAGGAGTTAAAGTTTGTGTTTTTTAGTTGCTTGGATCCTAAAAAAACAGCTCTGAGTGAGTAACAGCTGGACGAGCCGCCTCAGCTTTCAGTTTATTTCCGCCGTTCCTGCAGCAAAGGTGGCCGTCTGGATGTCTGCTGGAGCCGTCGTTAGCAGCGGGGGGGTCGGACAGCAGCCGCCATGTCTCGCTGAACACATCAGTGGCAAATGACAGGGTTGGATGTCAGTCGCAGTGAATCAACACCCCCCCTCCCGGGACTATTTTTCACTGCCGCTCCACAATCACACGTTCAGACGCTCATCGCAGAGGAGCCCAAGTGCAGGTACCAATTTCCCCGCCGATGTTCTGGGGAACCTGAAACAGCTGCCCAAAAAAAAACGACTCGGAGTCGAGGCGACGCGAGGACAAGGCGACGCCGCGAACCCGTCTCGCCCTCTCACTTCGCGTCCCAGCAACAGACACGGCGACCTCGTCCGGACACGAAAAACAAACGAGACGGCGCCCCCCGCCGCACGCCTTCCTCCGTCCTCGCGAGCAAAAGCAATCTGGCAAAGAGGTGCTTTGTTAGAAACCGACGCTCGGCGAAATGAAACGATGCCTGATAGGCCGACGTGTGTGTGTGTGTGTGTGTAACCGAGTGTGTGTGTCTCTTCCTGGTTGTTTTCCAGAGGCGGGTTCGAGCAGGACGTGGAGGACGGCTACCGTCAGCACCCGGATACCTGCCACGGTGAGACGTTTATTTATCCCGCTCCCCCCCCCCCCCCCCTTCCCCATTTCCATAAGCAATAAAAGAAGAAGAGGAGAGATAAAATAAAAACTCCGGAGCGTTATCGGCTCCGATGGCAGCCGGCACAAGTGATTGCGGCGGGGAAAGGAAGTATAATGGAGCGCGGCGACGTATTTATTCCTGCTCGGGCCGCAATTCAGTTCACGCCGAAGGAGCTTGAAGAGCCGCCGGTCCGCCCCCGCTCACGGTCCCCGCTGGAACGCCGTTCTCAATCTTTCCGCGTTAATTAAGCATTCGCTCATAGAAGTGTTGTTGTGTTTTTTTTCCTCCATTTTTATGTCAGACAAAGTGGGTTGTTTATCGCTTTTTTGTGTCTGCGATGTGATGAGAATCACCGACAGGAAGCGTTCGACGCGCCTTGGCGAGAACGACAAGACGGCTGAAACGATTCTCGTGTGTGTGTTTGTTTTTCCAGATGTTTTGGCGACGACTCGCAAGCAGAACACGGCGCTCGATTCGGCGTATGGTCAGTGGAGACGCTTTCATCATTTATTTCACTCTTTCACCTGATTTAGCCTTTTTTTTCCCACCAACAGCCTGAATGATCAGTTGTTTTGTTGTTTAGTTTCATGATTTTGTTTTATTTTCGACCATTATTTGGCAAATTTTTTGAGGTTGGTCAACTGCCGGACGGTAAGTCTCGTCTCTGTGACTCGTGGGCACGCACGGTTTGAGTCCAGTTGGATCTTTTTGGATAAAAACCAGTTAAAAATTTGCATTTACTGGGAACAGACTGGGTGAGAATTTGTTTGTTTTGCCCTCAGTTTGTCGGTGCTATCGTCGTATTTCGATCCGTTATTCTCCTGTTGGAAGATGACGAATAAGGTGACGCTAAAACCGTGAAGTGGAAGCACGTTTTTCTGGGGTTTATTCTGGACTCTGACCTCTGGGAGAAAAGACGTGCAGAGAGCAACGTATTCGATGCGTTTATGACTCACGTTACGGGGCAGAAATGTAATAACTTCCTCCTCAACACGTCTGAACTGGATGAAGCGCCAGAGACTGCTGCGGCGGTATTTTTACCATCTTGCATCGCTTATGAAAATCTACGAAGGAGTCAAAACATCACAGGGATCTCTTGGTTGCACACACATACACACACTCGCGTGCGTACACACACACACACATGGAGCAGCAGAGATCTGCTGTCAGGAAGCGGCAGCTCTGACACCTGTCACAAGCCGTGTTTGGTCGGATTAGACGTCGGCGGCGCTTTAGGACTTCAGTCAGACCGCAGCAGAGTTCGCGTCGGCACACGGCAGGTTTGGACCACGAGGAGTGGAAGTGAAACGCCGCCAGACGGACGATTTGTCCTTAATGAGGACACGCTGAGACAGACAACAGATCACCGGCACTTTACCACAAGCCTGAATTACTTTTATCTCCAATTTTTAGCCTGACTTGATCC
This sequence comes from Malacoctenus gilli, assembly GCA_032164315.1. Taxonomy (NCBI): domain Eukaryota; kingdom Metazoa; phylum Chordata; class Actinopteri; order Blenniiformes; family Labrisomidae; genus Malacoctenus; species Malacoctenus gilli. The sequence goes on from JASSRZ010000007.1 coordinate 20,217,591, forward strand.
AACCGACATCGCAAACCTTCAGAGGCCGTTTTCAGGCGCTTCTCACGTGACTCTACTCGGTTTTGGTTTCCCATTCGCAGCTCATCGATCAAGTTTACGACCTCCTCTGAAAGCAGCGAGTTCACAGCATCCAACATGGCTTCTGGTTGGTTGTTTATATCATTCGGTTGGACGAAAGAACCCAGACTGCAGCGACGCCATCACTTCCACGTCCTGCACCGTCACTCTGTGTCGCGTGAGACACAAGTCTGGAGACGCTTTTCTGCGCGGCCTCATCGTGACGGTTCGAATTGATGCGTAGCTGCAGTGGAAAGCGACCAAAAGCGAGTAGAGTCAAGTCGAGGTGTTAAAAATGGAGCGGTTTGGAAAGATGCATCCGAAATGCTTCTCTACAAAAGGTGTTTCCTGTCCCACGCTGATTTTCGCCATCCTTGGGAGCAGCGATTAGAGGATCAGTTTCGTTCAGCTCGAACGCCGAAGTTTTCTTCGGGGGGGGGGGTCTCGGGGTCCTTCGTGGAGGCAGCTGAATGGCCGCAGCCACTCGTGCCTCGCCGGCGCGCTGACAGTTCGAACATTGAAGCCGTTGTCTGAGGCGTCGCCCCTCCGACGGGCCGGGAGCTCTGTGCCGGCCAGGCTGCCTAATGCCCTGTATCAAGAGGGATCATCATCCCTGTCACGTCCCATTACTCCCCCCACCGGCCCCCCCCCCTCCTCCTCCCCGGCACGGCCAGAATAGAAATAGAAAAGCGCCGCTAAGCCGGCGAGCTCGCCGATAAGATTGAGGAGGCGGCGTTGGGACGGTTTTCCCGACGCTGCGAACATTCAAAACGAGTCGATTTCGATCAAGATCCGCCCGGTTCACTTTGATCCACCGAAGCCCCCCACCGCAAGTTTGCGTTTTTTGGGGGGGTTTTTTGAAGGATCGCTTAAGGTCTGATCGCTTTTCGTCACCTGGACAAATTGGGACACGCGGGACCTCATGGTGCCGACGGTGATTCGTGTCGACGCTCGGCTGATCAAGACGCAGAAGCCGTCCGTCCCGCATCAGAACAGAGACGCCCAGGAATTACCGCTCAGCCGTTAGTGGGACTTGATGAGCGCCCCCCCCCCCTACTTAATCCTGCCAGGTTCTCTCCACCCCGACGCTCCATCTCGCCGATTGAAGCTTCCAGCAGACGCGCTCAGATCGTGTCTCCGGCGCCTGTTTCTGCGTGTGTGTTGTGTTCTGCTGGTTCACACGAGAAGGCCTTTTAAGTGTCTGCGCTGAGGATCAATTATCAGCTCTCCCTGACAATAAAACACCCCATATGCACGAACAAAGCTGGCGTCACATTGGGGGGGGGTTGTGGGGGGCTCTGTTCCTGGTTCAAAAACACACCAAACAGCCGGGGACGTTTACTTTCTTCCGCTCTTCCGTCACCTCCGAAATCAGAGTCGCCGTGCCGACTTTTTTCCCTCCTCCGCCGCGTTTCCAGGCGCCGTTTTTCCTCGTAAACGGCGGAGAGAGAAAGAGAGAGACGCCGTCGCGATGAATTTATCGAGTAATGATTCGGAAGTTCTGGAGCTATTGTCCAAAAAACACGCCAGGGCCAAACGCCCCCCGGAGGACAGTTTTAATTTGCCCGGCGCAGATGGCGAGCTGACAGGGCGTCTCATTCAGAGCGAACGCTCTCGCCCAGCTCGCAGAGAGGGGGGGGGGGGGAAGCCCCCTTCTTCCTGCAGTCGGCGAGCGCGCGTCGGTGAATGTTAACGCTACGTCTGGCTTATTAGCGCACGAGCCAATCGCAGCGTGCCGCCAATCGCAGCGTGCCGCCGAGCGCGCCTCAAGGACGACGGAGAGCTAATCGTGCGATCGAGGAAGCGAAGTGAGTCATCCGGAGGAACGGCGTCCAATAACGGACGGTTTCCCGGTGTGCGTTTTGCGTCCGGACGTGGCCGCCGCGACAGCAGAGTCAGGAGGCGTCAGGTGAGGCGCCACGCAGGTGAAAACAAGAGAAACGACCGATTTTAGGTCCATGATGATCCAGGAAGTCGAAGAAAAAAAGGGACTTTTCATCGATTCATTGATGTTTTTGTCGACCATCTTCACACTGTCCTCTGTCTGCTTCCTGCCGGGTTTCTGGCCATCTTGCTTGGAGGACTCCCACCCATGTTGTGGTGGTCCGCTTAAACGACTAAAACCAAGTGGAGTCAAGTCAAGGACAAGCGAGAGGAGCTCAAGTTTAGCGATCTTGAAGCAGCTTATCTGTGAAAACATTCAGTAGGTCATTGAATCGAGGGTAAAAAAAACCCAAATTTGGACGTTTGGGTTCCTGATTTATACTCGATTCGGAGTTTCTGGAACTAATTTAAATAAGCGAGGAAGTAGATGTGAAACAGAAGATGTGAGAGAGTCCTGGACGTCCTTGCGGACATTAAAATGCTGGGAGCAGAAGCAGCTGGAGGAGGAGGAGGTGGCAGCCGGTCGGAGCCGCCGTCTGCATGTCGGCGGCCAGATTAACGGGCGTAACGTGTGTTGTGTTGTGTGCTCATCGTCACAGTCATCACAGAGTCGTTGTGTGTTAACAGGTGACGGTTTTTCTCCCCACTCAGGACTCACCCTCATTGCTCTGAAGTTGATTGTTTGGGGCTGATTCACATTTTCACTAATCACTCACTCTGTTGCCCCCTCCTTCCTCCTCCTCCTCCTCCTCCTCCTCCTCCTCCTCCTTCTCGTCCTCCTCCTGTTCCTCCTCTTCCCCCCTCCCCCCCTCCTTCGCTACAACCACAGGGAAGACCACACCCACAAGCGCCAGCACAACCTATCAGGGGCCGGCATTCCCAAAGGAGGCAGGTGACCCTGAAAGAGGTACAGGTCCTGATCGCCCTCCCCCTATGGGGGAACAAGGGTCACCTGACTCGGAGCCAATCAGTGTGGAGATGGAGGGTAAGGGGGAGGGACGTGCGTCCTCTCAGTGACCTCTGACCTGCAGGGGATCGCACTGCTGGGCCCCGACCGCCTCGCTTGACCGACTCTAACCCGACTAATCCCCAAAATTAACCCCGAAATTACCGTTTCACTCTGGTGCGACTGTTCCCTGGTGTCAGCACGCTCGCTCACACGCGCCTCAGTCCGGCCGCATCCGATCAGTTCTCCTTCCTGGCAACAGACTCGGAATTTCGGACCACAAACCTGTGACGAGCCGGCGTCGTGGCGTGCACGCTGACACGCGCAAACGTTCCCCCAGGGTGAAACGTCGCTTTCATTCGCCGACTAACTTTTAACTCTCCAGTTAAACCGATCTGTCCCGGAAAGCCGTAATCGCTGATCGATTTCCCCGATCCGTACTCTTCCTCTCGTTTGACGCAATGTTTTTCCCGTCAGGCTACGCGTCGGCGGCGCGTCGCCTTTATATTCCGTCCTCCGTCCCCGAGCAGCCGCGTGTGGGAAACATCGGAAGACTCCGGCAGATCCTGCGTCGGCTCTAATTGCCTCCTCAAATCAAGCCGGCGTCTAAACAACGCGCGCTCCCACGTGCCCTTTTTCCTCATCTTTTATTTAGCTCGTCAGCGCGCTCGCAAACGTTCCCCTTAATGTTCCCGCCGCGTCGAAGGAAATCAGAGCGCCATCCAGGTGAGCGTTCCTCTGGCCGCGCAACCGTTCACTTACAGCTAAGACCTCCAGGAGGAGCCGTCGCTCCGGCTTGGAAAGGGTCTCGACAGCAGCTTCCTTCTGTAACAAGTAGAAATAAAAAGAAGTCCCAACCTGTGAGTCCCAAATTGATTAGTAGTGATATTTCCTTCAAAATCCAAACTTAAACTTGTACGAAACCTTAAGTTAAGCAGCAACATCCTCGTTGCATCTTTACTCCTGCAGTGGTTCAAGTGACACAACGTGTAAAAAGATGAGAAAAAACAGTTTTAGATGCAGACAAACTTTTTTATTTCAACACCCTGACCTAAAAAAACAACTAATCTTAGTCTCGTCGTTCCCACTTTTTCCACTTTATCTGGTCGTTTTCACACCGGTTCTCGTCTTCCGTGACAGGAAGTGAGTCAAAACTTCGCTGTGATGATAAGTCAGTCAAACGAGTCGTCTCTCTTCTTTAGAGCGACTTCCTGCAGCTCTCGTCAGTCTGGACTCGACAAAGAGGACAAAAGCGCCGTGACGCAGTGGGTTTTTGTCCCCCCTCCCCCGGTTAACCGTGTCAGCGGTCCATAAATCCCGCGCTTGTAAAGGACGCTTCCGTTCCCGCTGACAGACTCTGCGGCTCGCGATGATGAGCTACTCAGGCTTAAATGAGAAAAGTCCGTAACAAATAAATAAGCAGCGGGTCCGCCGGGAGCGGCCGGCGGCCACAACAAGCGGGACGGAGGAAGTCTGAGGGTGTAATAGAAACAGCAACGCAATCTGCTGCAGCCAGAGACTGTGTTGTGCCGGTTCAATCAGAGGGAGCCGGACGGGCGGGTTGATAAGCCGGCCGAGGAAGGGGCGGGGGGGGGGGGGGACAAGAGGGGGGAGGGAGGCGCTGGCGTGGAAGTAACAGTATCACGGTTTCAAAGAGGCCCTCCGATCGCTCCCACTTCCTGTCCGCTCCTCCGCCAGATATCTCGTCCCGCTGTCCGTCGTCCCCTCCGGAGCAGCTGTGGCACAAATCTCCGCGCCGGCAGACAACAGAGCGCCGGGCGCCGCCGAAAATAGACCGAGCGGTCAAGACGGACGGGAGGCAAGAAACGAAACAAAAGAAAACGCACCTGAACAAACAGTCAGACGAGCAGGTCGACGTGTCGCTGAGCTGCCGCGCTGGCGATGAAGCCGTGACTCCCGAACACGCGATTTTAAAAAAAAAAGCCCCCGATTGACCTGTCGGACTGAAGCGAGAGGTGACGCTACAGCTGCTAATCTCCCCGCAACATCTGCCCGACTCGCGATGACGTTTCCTGGCCGAGAGGAGAGGAGCGCGAGCATCGATCTCCTGTCGTCCGGCGATCGCTGCTGTCATGCAAACACAGATCGCTTCGGATAAACGTCCGACGGCGTAACAAATTCACGGCCACGTCTCGGCACGGCTGCCGGAAAAGCTCCCAGAAACAACAAACGCCGCGTTACGGATTCAGTGGCTTTTTCCCCTCGTGCCGACTTGCGCGCATCAGGAACGAACGCCCAGATTTAGTTGATGTTGACGTCGTTTCGTCCAACTTACAGTCGTAGTAAAGTTGGATAAAAGCTTTAAACGAGACGTTGGAAAACTCTGACTTTCAGTCTCTTTTCTGTCAGAGTGGATTCGAAGTTGAGCCGAGCTGAACTCCCGATTTCAGACATTTCAAGAACTTGAGCTGCGGAACATAAAAATATCCGACTTTAACGCTTCAAATCAAACAAACAACAGGCAGGTTTTGCAATCCAGTCACTCGACTGAACAAAAAAGACGATCGCCTTGTGCGTTTCACAGACTGAACCCTCGCAACGGACACATTATCCCGCTCACGCCCGTCCGAGGGAACGGTTCCGCGTTGGAATCGACGCGGCCGTCAACACAGCCCGTAATGACCCGAGCGCTGAGTGCGAGGCCCCTCTATAGGCGTCAAGTATATTTCCCCGCAGAGTGCCGAGCGGCTGTTTTATTAATTATGCATTCAGCTTGGAGCACTTTTAAAACACTTCACAACACACAACAGTGTCTGAGAGCATTAAGAGGAGACACTAATGGCCATCGCTTTGACCGCACGCCAGGAACGGCGACTCGGGCTCCGTGACGCCGACCAAAAAAAAACAAACTCTAGAATAACTCCGGCGGCAAAGTTTTCCTCGCCGCAGTTTCGCTCGAAATCCGGGATTCCTCCTCGTAGTCCGGTTTAACTTAACCCGACAGCTGCGATCGCGCCGCCACAAAACTGCAAAGTTTCAGACTTTAATATGGAAAAACTGATTATTTTACCACCAAAATATCAGTATTACAGTTTTATCTCCAAGACTACTGCAAGTACAAAACACCCAAAGAATATACTGGGTTAAAAAACGTCACCAACTGCATAATTTCCACCTTTATGGCTTTCACTATAGTAACATATGTGTTAAATATAGTTATTTGTTGTTATGACAGACCTGACTGTTTCAGCCTCGTCAGAGACGCAGCTGAGAACAAACAAAGTCTATAAACAGACTTCAGGTTGACGAAAAAGTGTAAATAATTTTTTTTTTTTGCAATTTTTTTGCATTACATCCAAAAAGGTCAGTGGGTGCTGCTTTAAACACGACCTGATCTGGAGCCAGTTTGCACAAAAACAAGGTCCCTCGATTAGAAGTTTACGAGCGCTCGTGATGTGATTAATCCGGAGTTAATCCCAACGTTTACAGGCTCTCAAATGTAATCCTGCGAGCCAAAGAAACGGAGTTAAAGCACCGACTAAACTGATTCCTCTTGACTTGTCATAGTAGGAAAAAAAAACAGGCACTAAAGTCAGAGTAAGGAGTAAAATTACTGCTATTTTTGGTTGTACCTGCAGTTTCAAAACTCCTAAAAAGTCAGAGATTTTTGATGCTTTCTCAACGATTTAGTTTTTGCTGGATTGTGAATTTCCGAAGACCCTCTGCAAGTCGTCACAGTGCAGAAAAGTCCTTAAAAAGTCTCCAACGAACCGTAACGTGTCCTCACTGAGCAGCAGTTGCTGGACCCTGGAGCCAAAGTAAATGTAAACATCGGCCCACTCGGCCAACTTTTCCCCCCGAGCCCCCCCCAAACATCTGCTTATCTCCCGGACGTGCGCGGCTGATGTGCGTTAACCCAGACTCGCGTCGGAGATAACGATTTCCTCCAGGAGTCGACGCAGGTAATCTGGTGCGACGCGGATAATCAGCAGCCCAATTACCGCCGCGTGCTCCGTCGGCGATAGGACGGCTCGGGAACGTTCAAACGTCGCCCAAGTTTGCGAAAACAAAACATCTCCAGAAGAAACAAGCAGTTTGTTAAGCCAACACCACCGCAATCTTCGTGCTGCAGGTGGGAACGGAGACGCTTTCCGAGGGTCGCCGGCTTCGGCAGCTCGCCGTCGCGCCACGGAGTCGTATTACACCCTGTAGGGGAGGGGCACAGATGAAGTTTTAGTCCAGCGTAGTCTGGCGGCATCCGTAAGTGGTCGAACTCCACCGGTTGTTCACGCAGAGTCTTACCTTGTGTGGGACGGCTGCGGGACGTCCCTCCGACCCCGGGGGGGCCGCTCAGATTGCGAGTGTAGCGCACTCGTGCAGTACTTCTGAGGCACTTCAGTCAGACGGCGACCTCGGTTCAGGCGTCGAGGAGCGAAACGCGTCCTGTTCGCTTCCTGAACGAGGCTTCGTGGGGTTTTGAGTTGCGGTCACGTGAGAAGCGGGAGGTGGAGATGTGGGACGCCGCGTTGCGTCACGTAAACAGCGCGAAGGACTCAAAGGCGAAGGGCGGCGACCTGTTGACCCGCTGCTATTTCGAAAAACGCCTGCTGTTGCCGTCGCCCACGTGTCAACCCGCCGCGCGGCGCGCAGAACTCAGCCGGCGCCGGAACCCGTTCCCAAACCTCGCCGTTTCGCGATGCCACCTTTCTTCCTCGACTCCCGCGTCCACTTTGACGAACCGGGGGGTGGGGAAGGGGGGGGGGGCGTTGCTCGATAATAGATTCGAGTCAAGCGGGTGTTTTCAGACTCATTAAAACGCGACGGGAGGAGAGCACGGAGTGAACTCGGCCTGAACCTTTTCCACGGAGGAGCGCCGGTGTCCTGGGGGGCTTGGGGGGGCTGGCGGGGGGACACATCGATGCCAGCCAGCTCGCTAAAGAGTTATTTATACATCTGAGGACCATGGCAACAGACAGCCCGGATCATCAGCCCGCTCTGCTCCCACTGCGCGTCCCCTCCGACTGCTCCCACCAGCGGCCACGCTGCCACATCGGCGTCTCTCCGTTTTATTGTCGCTTTTTTACCGCGTCGCCGCGGATCTACGCTCCATATGGATCGCCCGCACCGAGGTTCAGCGCGCATACGGGCGGCAGATTAATTGCGAAGTTTAACCGTCATCGTCTGAGATATAATTTTAACTGCCGGCGTCGCTTCTCGGAGCGATAAATCTGAGTGGCGGTGAGTCGGCGGCGGCGGCAGCAGCAGCAGCAGCTGTGTAAGCTCGGCTCGCTGCGAAACAACAGACGCTGACCGCGGTGGACGTGCATCCAAACAATCACTCGAATGACAAAGCGCATGTTGTCGTCAGGAAGCAAAGACGCCGTTAAATATCGAACGTTAAATACGAAAGTTAAAGTGTTTCGTCAGTTCTGAAGGAATCCAAAGAAAGTCCAAAAAAAATATAGAGAAGCTCCAAAACGGCGCCAAATTCGAGGCGAAAGGTTCGACGATCCAGTGACGGTCATTTTCACAAACGCAAGTCATACATTTGAACATTTTCTCCTTTTAAATCCCCAAAAGTCTCTCCAACTTCAGCAGTAATTTCAAGAGAAGTTGTCTCACAGTTCGACTTCTTATTCCCCAAAACCAAAACTGTTCCTTCAAATCAAAACGTGAATCAAAACAAAACTGAAAGCGAAGTCGACGCATCAATTCTGACCTAATTTCCTTCAAATTAGTTCAAGAAGCCAAAAGGTTGTTTGAATAAACTGTTATTGTTCTCAAACATTTGAATTCTTACCAGATAAACTTGTCGAGGTCTTCACATCAAACGTTAATTAGATGAATTTTCTCACATTACAAGAATTCAGTTGTAGGACTCTTCTGTAAAACCATCTTCTCCCTTAGAAGAGAGTTCAGGAAGCAGCGCAGAACGATGTCAAGTTGAACATTGAAATATTCAATCTCAGTCAGATGGAGGCTGCGTGTCGAGATCGCGACAATCCCGACAGTTAACCAGCGAGCGGCGTCCATACTGGGTTCGTTCACCTCCGTCAGACCTGCGGGCACTCCTCACGATTTGTCATAGTTACACACACACACACACACACACACACACACACACGCTCACGCTCACGCACTTTGTCACACTCGCACAGGTCCAGTTTGTGAGGCGTTGCTGCCAATTTGGCCGGCGTGAGTCACAGTAATGGCGCTCATTAAAGGTCACTTTCCCTCACGCTCGGCTCACCAGCACTTTATGGCGATTATAAGTGACATCACTTGTCACTACAAAAACACACACACACACACATACACACACACTGCACTATGCGCCGTAAAAACCCACCTTAAAGGCCTAATGAGTACATCCCTTCCTATAAGCGGCACTTTTAATAGCGCGGCGGCGTTTTCGAGGCTCGGCGCGGCGTGTCGCGGCGAGGGGCCCTCAGTGATCCAGTGCGCCCACGCAGCGTGTCCCGACTCTCCGCCCCCTCCACCCCCTTGCCCTTTACTCTGTCTCAGTGACCTCTCTGGGAGCGTTTCTCCCTCTCTTTTCTTTCCTTTTTTTCCTCGTCGTGCCTGTTCTTGGTTGTTTCTTCTATTTTTAGTTGGAACTAACCCTTTCACCGCACCTGCCTCCTTTGTTGAAACCTCCCTCACTGACCCTCCTCCTCCTCCTCCTCCTCCTCCTCCTCCTCCTCGCCGCCCGCCTCTCTCAACCTGCAGCCGATGGACGAAACTGCGCGCAGGTGTCTCGGGCGGCCCCGCGAGTTTTGTCCGTCTCTTAAAGCAGCAGTTCACCCCAAAGAAAAAAAGCTCGGTGTGCCACCAGGACAGACGGCTGTAAAAAACCAATCGCAGAGATGAAACGAAACTTTCAATTCGGACGAAGACTTTGAACTTTTTTTTTCCTTCTGTGCATGTTTTGTGTCGATCTGGACGACCCAGAAAGGTGACTTTGGCGTGGACTGTCTCTTTAAGTCGCTCGGTAAAGCCAAGATCCTTCCAGTGCCTCCTTTTCCAAACTCTCTTCTTTCAAACTGTGTTTTTCGACAGTTGCATTGGAACCATGTTTGCTTTATCAGCCACCGAATGGCAGCGAGCAGCTCCTCTTCTTTTCCTTTCTGATGCAGCTGCATGGAGAGACGCAGTACTGCATGCGTACTACAGTTTATCAATGAACTTCCGATTTTAGTCACATATTTTGTCACGTATCCACAATCAGAAGTCCTTTTTTTTTGCCTGGGTGAAAGTTGCCAGTCCGAAAGTCGGAAAGTGTCAAAGAAACTTTTATTTTCTCTGTTTCTTTGACAGCTTCTCGAGTGCAGACAACTTTATCCGCTTGTTTCTTTCACTTTTTTGCAGAAAATAAGTCAGACAGACGTCTTAAACGGTCCAAACTCCGCACGAGAGCTCAGAAAATGTGTCTACGTTTCCTCTTTTCGCCTCAAAATGTCAACATCTCTCTGAAAGCTGGTGTTTTCCCTCCCAACGTTGCCCGTGAGGTTCGCCGCTGCTCCGATGGCCAGATGCCTCCGCAGGCTTAATTCAGCAGTATTCAATCACAGCTGTAATGGGATGTAGGAGCTCTGTCTGCATCAGCACACCTGGAATTCCGCCGCAGTGTTCATTACAACGGCTTTCCGACTGGAATGGATCAGTTACGTCGCACCGTATCACCTTCGCGCCCGCGCATATATTAATCCGCGTCCAATTGGCCGAGCACTGAGGTGGAATATTATGCAAATTCCTAATAACAAGTGTACATGATTGAATTCACTCCGTCAACAGCCGGCGCACGCGCGCGCGCACGCCGACACACGCACACAAACGCGCACGTACGTGCGCGTGCTCGCGATCACGCTTCGTTTGCTACCCGCGTCTGTCAGCGCGCAGACATCAAGTATTAAAACTGTCAAATTACCGAAGCTCGGGGCGGCGGCGGCGGCGGCGGGGGCGAGGAGCGACCGTCGCTCTCCGCTTTTCACCCGGATTTGAAAACGGGCAAATTCATTTGTTCCAATCTTCCACCTCGGGTCGTCTTTCAAGAGTTAATTTGGGGGTTGTTTTTTTTTCATGATGGGGGAGGAAATAAATCCGCAGCATTAGAGTTGAGGGAAGGGGGCCGTGGGTGGGGTGGGGGGGGGGG
>JASSRZ010000007.1:20229182-20266969 GCA_032164315.1 Malacoctenus gilli
ACACACACACACACACACACACACACACACACACACACACACACACACACACACACACACACACACACACTCGGTGTGTCCATGCACACGGCCCCTCTCTGACCCTGCCGGCTCTCCTCCAGGGGATGAAGGTGTCCTGCACCCACTTCCAGTGCTCGGCCGGGGCGTTCTCCTACCTGAGGGACCATTTCAGCCACAACTTCAGCGTGGACATGAGCCACCAGATCCTCAACCTCAACATCAATCTTATGCTGGTACATCTCACACACATGCATGCACACGTGGACACGCGTTAAAAACTGAACTCACACGAGGGTCTTCTGCCCCCCCCCCCAGGGCCAGGCGCAGGAGTGTCTTCTGGAGAAGTCCATGTTGGACAACAGGAAGAGTTTCCTGGTGGCTCGAATCAGCGCTCAGGTCTGGATCGGCGCCATGAAATCTGCTTAAAAGTGGAGGAATAATTCAATGAAAAGCTAATACGTGTGGCTGCTGTGCTGCAGGTGGTGGATTATTATAAGGAGGCCTGCAGGGCTCTGGAGAACTCGGAGACGGCCTCCATGCTGGGAAAGATCCAGAAGGACTGGAAGAAGCTGGTTCAGATGAAGATCTACTACTTTGCTGCTATCGCACATGTAAGTGAGCCTTGTGGGAACTCGCTGCGTGCAGGAACTTGCGTGTGTGGTAACGCAAACGCACAAACTTGTCGTGTTTTTGTCTCACTTCCTTTGATTTTGTTTCCCTAAAGCTTCACATGGGAAAACAGGCCGAGGAGCAGCAGAAGTACGGAGAGCGGGTAGGGACAAATTCCACCTGACTTGAGAGTTTAAAAAAAAGCAACATACGATCACAGAGAGACGCACAACGACCAGGTTTCTTCCTTTTTGGCGAGCAAACGGATGAATTCTTAAGTTCCTGAGCTGAACGCCGTCTTTGCTCCGCCTCCCACAGCTGGCCTACCTGCAGAGCTCGCTGGACAAACTGAGTGAGGCCATCAAGTTAGCGAAGGTAGTTAGTTTCTTTTTCCTTTTGGAAAAGTTTCATATTCACCTTCATCTGAACGTCACCAACCTGAACTCTTCTTCATTTGCTCGTCTTGCATCCAGGGTCAACCTGACAGCGTGCAGGAGGCGCTGAGGTTCACCATGGACGTCATCGGGGGGAAGTAAGTGAAGCGTCGGAGGGCGCGGGTCGAATATCATCATGTTTTGTTCGTTTAAGGAAATAAAATGTGGTGTTTCTCTGTGCAGATTCAATTCAGCCAAAAAGGACAACGACTTCATCTATCACGAGACGGTTCCCAGTCTGGAGACGCTGGCGTCGGTCAAAGGTGAGAAGTCGGAGCCGGATCGGCAGGAGCGATGAACAGCTTGATGCTTTGTTCCCTTTAGCGCGTCATGTCGGCGTTTCGGTGTGAGACTTCGCTTGATCGCTGAAGAGACTCAGAGACAGTTTTTGGGCGTCGGTTCAAACCTTCCGACGACTGCAGCCGCGTTGACGCGGTTAAAAAGCCAAACTGCAGCACGGAGCCGCCGGTCGCGTCTCTGTTTAGTGACTCATTCACTTCTGATTCAAAGTTCAAAATGTGGGGTTAACTTATTCTGGGATGGATCCTCTGGGGGCAGGGCCGGATGTAGGCATGGACACGGAGGGGCAATGTCCCCCCAAATGCCGTGACTGCCCCCCCAAAATCTTCCGACTGTGCAAGCAGCATGACCACACTTGCCCCCCCCCCCCCCCCATTATTGTACCTGCACCCCCTAGTGGGGCTGTCTAAATCCGGCCCTGTCTGGGGGTCCCAGGAGCCAGAGACATTTTGTTTATGCATGAATTGGTTTCAAGCACTTTAAGTTCATTTCTGCGGTTTGATTTTTGTTCTTTTTCAAATTCTTAAATGAGAAGAAAATGAGAAAACTAACAGAGTAAATGTCGGTTATTTCCTAAATCTTTTCAGGTTGTTTCTATAATTTCTACCTGATGTTTTTTGGCTTCTTGATATTCAAATTGGAAGCGTTTATTTGCAGGTTTTGGCTTTTAGGTGTATTTTTCTTCTGTTTGAGCTGCATGTGACTGTTCAGACTCTCCCCTGTGTGTTTTGGATGATTTCATTGCGTCGGTGGTCCGTTAAGGTCTCTGTCTGTAATTCCAGGGGCTCCTCTGGTCAAAGCTCTGCCGGTCAACCCCACCGACCCCAGCGTCACTGGACCGGACCTGTTCAGTAAGCTGGTGCCCATGGCGGCCCACGAAGCCTCCTCCCTCTACAGGTGAACCCACCTCAGGCGCCGTCACATGTGTGGGTGTTTTGAAGCGGAAGTGGACACGTTTTTAAAAGCGTCGCCGTGTTTTTCCTTCCAGTGAGGAGAAAGCCAAGCTGCTGAGGGACGTCATGGTGCGCATCGAAAGCAAGAACGAGACGCTCGAGTGAGTAAATGAACGGACTTGGAGGGGGGGCTCAAACAGCCCCCCCCCGGAACTCTACAAGTGAAGGGTGGTGTTGACAGAGGTGATGATTTAATTGGCTTTTCCAGCATCATGTAACCATCTTCTCCTCCTCCTCCTCCTCCTCCTCCTCCTCCTCCTCCTCCTCCTCCCCCTCCTCCCCCCATTCCTCCTCATCCTCCTCCTCTTTTTCTTCCTCCTATTCCTCCTCCCCCTCCTCCTCTTTCTCCTCCTATTCCTCCTCCTATTCCTCCTCCTCCTTATCATCTCTTTATTCCTCCTACTCCTTCTCCTCCTCCCCTTCCTTCTCTTTCTCCTCCTTCCTCCTCCTTCTCCGCCTCCTTCTCCGCCTCCTCCTCTTCCTCCTCCTCATTCCTCCTCCTCATTTTCTCCTTCCTCCTCCTCTTCCTCCTCCTCCTCCTCCTCCCCCCATTCCTCCTATTCCTCCTCCGACTTCCTGTTCCTCCTCCTGCTATTCCTCCTCCCCTCCCTCCTCTTCCTCCTCTTTCTCCTCCTTCCTCCTCCTCCTCCTCCTGCAGGCAGTTCATGGACTCTCTGGGCTTGGAGCCAGAGTCGGTGGACAACCTGGACATGTACAGCCACATCCCTCCGGTCCTGATGGAGAAATGCGCGGCGCTCAGCGTCCGACCCGACACCGTCAAAAGCCTCATCCAGTCCATGCAGGGTGAGTGCCGACGGCCTCAAGCGCACGCGGAGGTCAGAGGTCAGAGAGCCTGAAGCAGCGCCCCAAACAGCTCCAGTTTTTAATCACTCGTCTGAAAGCTCTGAAAATGTTGGTAGGCTTAACTCACAATCAGGAGATTTTATCCTGTAAATTAAACAAAAGTTCTGAATTTATCAGCTTTTGTTGCATCTTTTACCCAAAAAGATTTTTTTTTTTACCACAAAATAAACATAAATCTGCATTTTCAGAATATTCGCAAGCATCCTTTTCTAAGTAAATAAGATCGCTTCCCTCCTCTGCAGTTCTCTCGGGCGTCTTCACCGACGTGGAGTCTTCGCTGAAGGAAATCCGCGATGTCCTGGAGTCGGACGAAGCCGGCGAGCGAACGCTCCAGGAGGCCGGCGGCCCCGCCGCGGGCGAGGTGCACCCGCCGGCCCAGAGCCAGGCCCTGGCGGAGATCCGCCGGGACCTGGAGAAGTACATGGAGGCGCACGAGAAGGCCAGCTTCACCAACACCGAGCTCCACCGCGCCATGAACCTGCACATCAGCAACCTGCGCCTGCTGGGGGGGCCGCTGGACAGCCTGAGGGACGCCCTGCCGCGGCCGCAGCTCAGCGAAGGTGAGTCAAAGGTCACAGCTGCCCTGTGGACTTGCTGGTGCTCAACATGAAAAATAGATTTTGTTCTGTTGTTAGGTTTGCTAAATAAATTAATATTAAGCAGAAAAATTAACAATTTATCATTTTTTTGATGGGAAAAAATACGAAACGAAAATACAGAAAATAATACATTGAAAAAATTCATTTAATCAAAATAAAAAATTGAAAAATAAATTTTGCTTTTTAAAATCTACAAAAATGGTTACAAATGTTTGCAGAAATATGGGAATAATAGAAATAAAAACAATAAAATAGAAATAAAAGAAAATGGAAAAAAATAGAAATAAAAAATATTAATTTCACACAAATCAAACTTTTTTTTCAGCCTATTATCTTTTGTAAAATTATTTTAATCAAATTCCAAAATTTTGTCTTTTAGAGAATAAATTATTTTATACAATTTGATTTGATGTTTTTTTTCGATTTGAGATTATTGGAGAGTAGGACAAAATAACTCTTTAAATCAGGGACTTTTTAATGATGTTGAAGATGCAGTCGCTGTAAAGGAAGGCAGTGTTTTATTCCTGTTGCGTGGCGAGAACTAAATAGTGTGTGTGCGTGTGTGTGAGCAGAGGAAGTGGCAGGTCTGCAGTGCATGAAGCGCATCCTGGGGAAGGTGCAGGAGATGAGGGAACAACGAGCGTCTCTGGAGAAACAGCTGCGGGACCTCATCCAGCAGGACGACATCACCTCCACCCTCGTCACCACGGAACGGGCTGACATGAAGGTCTTTCGCCGCTCCGTCCTCTTCAAATGTCCCTCATCGAGTTCATAAACCAGCTTAGTGAGACTCTCTCTGTGTCCCTCTAGCGTATATTCGAGGAGCAGCTGAAGAAGTACGAGCAGGTGAAGGTGTACATCGACCAGAACCTGGCGGCGCAGGAGAACATCCTGAAGGCGCTGACCGAGGCCAACGTCCAGTACGCCTCGGTGCGCAAGAGCCTGAGCCAGACGGAGCAGCAGTGGAACGGCACCGTGCAGGGGCTGGTGGGCTCCTACGAGGCCTACGAGGACCTGATGAAGAAGTCGCAGGAGGGGAAGGAGTTCTACGACGACCTGGAGGCCAAAGCCTCGCGGCTGCTGGACCGAGCCAAGAGCCTGTGCCAGAGCCGGGAGGAGGAGAGGAAGCCGGTGCTGGAAAAGTGAGACGGACCCACCTGTTGGCGATGCATCGATAGGAAACTCTGTGACTGAGCTTTATGTCGCTTTTCCCAGAGTAAAAGTCGGAATTTTGCGACTTTTTATGTAGTTTCTTAAAATTGGACCCCTCCTAATTTCTCTTTCTGTCTTGTTTATACCTCAATCTAATCGCTTGTTCTCCCTCTCTCTCGTTTCCTCAGAGAGACCCAAAAGAAGCCCCCCGCTCGGCCCACGGCGGCGAAGCCCACCCTGAAGACGAAGGCTCCCGATGTGGACTCGGCAGGTTCCAGCTTCGAGGACCCAGAGCTGGCCCAGCTCAGTGCAGCCATCTTGGCCTTGGGGGGCGACCTTCCGGAGGACCTCCGCAGCCTCCCTCCTGACCTCCCCTCCATCCCCTCGGCTGGAGCTCATCTGCCCGGCCCCGAGGCGTTCCTGCCCCCCGGCGGCAGCGCCTCCCTGCCTTGGCCCGGCGCTCCCGCCGCCGGACTTCCTCGGTTCCCTGCCAACCTGCCGCCCCCGGAGCTCCTGGCACGGATAGCACAGTTTCCCACTTCCGGGGGTCTCGGAGCGCAGGGCCCGCTGCCACGGGGGCCCCTTCCCCAGATGGCCCCACAGAGACCCCCACACATCCCACCCCAGGCGATGGTGTCCGGTTATCGGCCGCCCGCTCCGCAAGTGCCCCAACCAGGCCCGGTGGCTCCCACCCCAGTCCGGCCTTCGACCACCACGGTAGACAGCATCCAGGCCCCCATCCCCAGCTACACCCCCGCGCCACACCACCCTGGCCCACCCGCAGCCTCAACTGGCTACAGCGTGCCCCCTCAGATAGGGGCTTATCCCCACTTCATGCCCCAACCAGGCGTCCCAATGCAAGGCCCGACCCCCCCGTCCCAGCAGCCGAAGCATCCCCAGCAGTACCCCCAGCCCCCGGGGCAAGCGCTCCCCCAGGGGTATCAGCCCGGACCCCGACCCGTCCCTGGCCCGCACCCCCCACTCCCTACCCAGCAAGCCTACCCCCACGGATATCTGCCCCCTCAGCCGGGTGTTCCCCCTCAGTATCAGCAGGTGTTCCCGGGCCAGCTGCCCCCCCATCAGCAGAATGGCTTCCAGCCCCAGCCTCCGATGCCCCAGGGGTACCAGACTCCCCAGGGGTACGTCCCCCAGCAGCACCCTCAGATGATGCCCGGCGCCATGCCCAGACCACCTCAGGTTCCGATGCCCCCTCAGGGCGGACGCGCAGCGGCACCCCCGACGTCTCAGCCAGCAGCCCCCGTCTCCCAGCCCTACCTGCCCCATCAACAACAGATGCCCCCCGGACTCCCCCACCAACACATGTTGCCCCAACAGCAACGAATGTCGATGCCCCCCGGGGGCCAGCAGGTTCCTGCACACCCACAGATGCAGATCGCGTGCGGTCCCAGGCCACAGATGCCCCCCACGGGTCAGACGATGCCTCCGGTCTCACAGAACTACATGCCCCCCACCAGCCAGCCCATCCATCCGCCACTGCATCCTCAGATGCCCCCTGTGTCTCAGCCTCACCTGGTCCCCGGTCCTCAGGTTCACCTGCCGAGGGGCCCCATGCCCCAAATGCCTCCTAGCGCGCTGCCCATGCAGCATCACCCCCACCCCGGGCAGCCTCCGATACCAAATATGCCCCAGCAGCCCATGCGGATGCCCGGCCAGCCCCAGCCCCCCCACTCTGGGGCAGTGTGCTACCCGGGAGGGGCTCCCATGATGCCTCAGCAGCCTCTGGCCCCGCAGCCCGCGGCCGCCCAGCAACCTCAGGCCCCCCTTCCCATGACGCACCCGCAGCCTTCGACCATGTACCCCTCGCCCCCCGGACCCAATGTACCTCCAAGTGCCCCTCAGCAGCCCACTGCCATGGGCCCGCACGGCCCCCACGCCCCCCCGGCCCAGCACATGATCCAGCCCTCCGCTGGCGGCCCTGCGGCCTCGCCCAACGCCATCCCCCCCTCCCCTTCGCCCTCCCCGTCGCCCTCCCCCTCCCCAGGCCCCGCCTCTCTGGGCCTGAACCCCCAGCAGAGGCCCACGCCCACCCCGACTCCCGGAGGCGCGGCCCCACCCCCTCTGCCCTCCCCCTCCGTGTCTCCCTCCACGTCGCTGTTCCAGCGGCAGAACTCCAGCACGGACGACCTCCTCTCGTCCAGCCCGGAGAGCCAGCCGGGGGGCACCAAGGCCCCCACCAACGTCCTGCAGCCCACCAAAGCCGACCCGCAGGTAGGGGCCAAACAGCCACCGTTTCCATGGTGACAGAACGAGACTTCCTGTGTTTCATCATCATTTCCGTCCTTTTTTAACTGTGTGTGATCACCAAGCTTTAAAACACTTTAACCATCGCCATAAACTTTTCTTTGTGCTTCTCTGTAACTCTGAAATTACTCTGTATGAAACCTGAACGTATCAAACAATCATCACGATAACTTGTCTGCACAACAAGGTCGAATTTGTGACCTAAAAGGCAAAAAAAATTCTGGATTTTTTAATGCAACTTCCTGTATTGTTTTTGAAAATAAAAGCAATTGTTTCAAATTAAAAGAATTCTAGAGTTTTATATTCTGTTCTGTCTTCGCACAAGATTTGACCTTTGCCCTGTTATACAAGGAAATCAAACACCAACAACACTTTAATTATTCACAAAAACAAAGAAAAAAGCTTCGTTTTAACCACAAATTTAAACAAATTTGCATTTTTACGCTCCAGCTTTTTGTTTTTTTTCCACACACATACTCGGTCACAACTTATTTACGTGGTCATTGGCATGAAGATATCTCTCCACGGTGTATTTGTACACATGCAATTTGTCCTTTTTTAGTTGTTTGTTTGAAAACTTTCATTTTATTTGTTTATTTTTAATAATCTCAAATGCTTTTACTGCCTGTAAATCATTAGAATAATACATATTGTAGTTTAATGTGAACATTGTGTCTTTATTGCACTCTGGCACTGAAGTTGAATGCACTGATGGTCTTCCTCCCGCAGGACGGCGAGCGTCGTAAGAAGAGCTCTCAGGGAGTGCTGGTGATCCAGGGCGACCCCTACCAGGCCCCCGAGCGCGTCGCCCGCCTCTACGGCGAGCTGGAGCACTTCCGGGCGCAGGTGGACTCGCTGGAGCACCCCACGGACGCGGAGGGGGGGCTGTCGGTGCTGGACGCCCGCTGGAAGGAGCTGCAGGACCAGCAGGAGAAGGACGCGCGGCAGCTGTCCATCGCCATCGCCCGCTGCTACACCATGAAGAACCGCCACCAGGACGTGATGCCCTACGACCTCAACCGCGTGGTGCTGCAGTCGGGCAAGGACGACTACATCAACGCCAGCTACGTGGAGGAGCTGTCGCCGTACTGCCCGCGCCTCATCGCCACGCAGGCGCCGCTCACCGGCACGGCCGCCGACTTCTGGCTCATGGTCTACGAGCAGAAGGTGTCGCTGATCGTCATGCTGGTGTCCGAGCAGGAACTGGAGAAGGTACCGAGTTCGGTTCCTGCAGTGGGAAACGCGTCCGGGGCCCAAACAGTCGAGGAGTAAACGCAAGAACCTTCGATCAGGCGTCAAATGTTGACTTTACGTGTTTTTAAGGGGCCAAAATCACACATTTGAGGTCATTTGGTGACTGTAAAATGTCAGCAGGAGTGTAACCGCGTCCTCCTGATCTTCCGCCTTTCTTCTCGCCGTTTCGCAGGGGAAAGTCCTGCGCTACTTCCCCACCGAGCGCGGCCAGCAGCTCTCTCAGGGACCCATCACGCTCAGCCTGACCACGCAGAAGACGGCGCCCACGCACGTGGAGCGCATGATCAGCCTGCAGTACCGCGACCAGAGCCTGAAGCGCACCGTGGTCCACCTGCAGTTCACCTCCTGGCCAGAGCTGTGAGTCCACGGCGAGCACTTCCTGGACACGCAGTCCTGCCGCGACTGTCATGTGACCATGCGTGCCCCCCCCCCCCTCCCCTCTGTCTGTTCAGGGGTCTTCCTGACAGCAAGAGCAACCTGCTGCGCTTCATCCAGGAGGTTCACGGCCACTACCTCCACCAGAGGCCCTTACACACACCCGTGGTGGTGCACTGCAGGTGTGTGTTCAGTCCTGCTGTCGGTCGGCCGGTTCGTTCCGCGTTCGAGCTCCGAACGACGAGCAGCTGCTTCTTGTGTTTCAGCTCCGGCGTGGGGCGCACCGGCGCCTTCTGCCTGCTGTACGCGGCGCTGCAGGAGCTGGAGGCCGGAAACGGGATCCCGGACCTCCCGCTGCTGGTGAAGAAGATGAGACAGCAGAGGAAGAACATGCTGCAGGAGAAGGTCAGAGTCGCGCAGGAAGCTGAGCGGCTGCAGTCAGTTTATATCAGATGTCAAATCGGTTAAAATCGTAGATATTTGGGGTTTTTAGACCTTTATTTTGAAAGGTCGCGGTGATCCTGTCGAAGCCGAATCTCGTCTCTCGTGTCCGTCTCCAGCTCCATCTGAAGTTCTGCTACGAGGCCGTGCTGAAGCACGCCGAGCAGGTCCTCCAGCGCCACGGCGTCGCCACCGCCGCCTGCAGCAAGAACGCCAACTCAGCTGCCACCAAGGTTCGATCGTCGCCGCCGGTCGCAAACAGCGTTTCTTAAAAAAAAAAGAAGAAAGAAACCTCAGCGTCACAAACAAACACGTGAACTCCACCAGGTCTGAAGACAGCTGGAGTTTTTTCTGGTGGTGCACACGACGGTTTTGACGCCTTTTCTGCACGTGCAGAAGATTCTGGCGTCAGCGTTGGTCATTTGCTCCAAATGCTTGTTTGATAAACCAAAATTAAAGGATTATTTATCTAATGTTTGATAATCGGACCAATTAAAGTTAAGGTTTTAAATCCAAAGTTGCAAAAAATGAAATTTCAAGACAAATATTTTACTGTAAGTTTTAGATTAGATTTTCCTTTATTAGTCCCACGGAGGGAAATTCCAGTTTTTACAGCAGCAAGGATACAAAGAAGTGTGTAAAGTACTTTTATATATATAGAACAAAGAATCCAAACAAGTATTTAGAAAAAGAGCAGTAGGTATTTACAAGAAGAAAAAGTAAAAAAATAGAATAGATAAATATGAATAAATACGAAAAACTTTGGTATTTACAGTTGGAGGAAAATGAGTCTATATACAGATATTTCTTATCCTATATTATTATATATAATATATCTTATATATTAAAGATGTACAGCCAGTACTGTGTGTACACAGCAGTTTGTAGTGTTCTATAGCGGTAGAAGTTCCAGTAGACGTGTCTTTTCGTCTCCGCCTTCATTCCAGTAAATCGTCTCAGTCTGACTTCACTGTTTGTTTACGTTTTGCTCTCCTGAATGATCCAAAGGAGTACTGCGAGTTCTGGTCGGAGGAGGTACCCAAGCTTCTCTTCTCAGTAGAAAGAATCGAGTTTCTTCTTCGTCTTTCGGATTGTAGAAGTCGCTCAAATATCTTCTTCTTCGTCCTCGCAGCCTTACTCGCGTCAGGAGTCGCAGCAGGACCTCGTGCTGGGCGGCGACATGCCCATCAGCTCCATCCAAGCCACCATCGCCAAGCTCAGCATCCGCCCGCCGAGCGCCACCGACCCGGCCATGGAGGCCGGCGCCCCCTGTGGCCTGGAGGAGCAGTTCGGCGGCGTCCTGCCCGCCTTCGACCCCCCGGCAGACCTCCAGCCGCTCCAGTACCCCTGTGCCCCCGTTGAGCCCCAGCCCCCTTTCTCGCCCCTCAGCCCGCCCCCCACCTCCCCCACCCACTCCCCTCCGCCACCCAACGGCCTGGTGGACGCCGCCTTCCCCTCCAGCCCGCCGGGGCCCGAGGTCGCGCCCAGCGCCAGCCCGCCGCTCGCCTCCTCGGCGCCGGCGCCGTCGTCCCTGGAGCTGCTGGCGGCGCTGACGCCCGAGGCCTTCTCCATGGAGGGCGGCGGGCGCGGCAAGCAGCGGGTGACCAAGCAGAGCTTCCTGCAGCCGGCGGAGGGCCAGGGTCTCCACGGGACCCGGGGGGACGAGGGCGACGACCCCCTCAGCAGCCTGGACCCCCTCTGGAGCCTGAACAAACAATGAGAGGATCCCGCCTTCCCCTGCGTCACCACCAGGGGTCAGCGAAGGCCCCGTAGCGCTCCCTAACCCTGCTTTTT
The DNA here is from genome assembly GCA_032164315.1 of Malacoctenus gilli. Taxonomy (NCBI): domain Eukaryota; kingdom Metazoa; phylum Chordata; class Actinopteri; order Blenniiformes; family Labrisomidae; genus Malacoctenus; species Malacoctenus gilli. The sequence continues at coordinate 20,240,241 of JASSRZ010000007.1, forward strand.
AAGCCAGAAACGCACTGAATTGTGGGAAACGTGGTATTGGGGACCGAGACGTGCCTGCGGGCGGACGGTGGGCGTTCACTTCTGAAGCCGGGGGTCTTTCCACTGCACACCTGCTTCCCCTTCCTTCACCGGTGGCTTGTGGGACCAGATCACTATGCACTCGTCTGTCCTCCCTCGTTCATCCTGTCGCTGCTTTTTTTTTTGTATGTTTGATGGAGGGATTTGCACTTCCACCCCCCCCCCCCCAGAAATGACAAATCCCAGCATGCACTCCACAAAGGACGACCGGAGGAGCTGTGCAGCCCCCCCCCCCACCCTCCCAAAACCAATCACTGCGTTTAGCTCAGTTGTCATGGTAACACCGAGCAGCGGTCAGAATCAGCACGTCTTAACTGATTTCTTTTTAACACTGTAAATATCTAAATAAAGTTAGACTATTCAAAATTTTAAAAAAAGAGTCCCTCTGGAAACAAACTCACTAATCGTTCATCGTTGTAAAAAAAAAACCAAAACATTCAATAAATCCAGTAGACTGACAAACGTATCAAAGCCTCTTTTATTTTGAAAATTAGTACAAAGTTTTGCGCCGTTTGTGTTACAAAACAGTAAATAAGTTACCTCCGTTACTACAGCCTGTGGCGAGAGTAAGCCAGCGTATGAGGGGAGGAAATCGGGGGGGGGGGTATTGTCGACATTGGATTTTATGACACTGAAAAAACAAACAATTCTGTGAACGTTCCTGTTTTTCTTCTGCTTCAAGTGTTTAAACGATGACAAACTCTTGAGACGAGTCGCTGGAAAAGGTGCGTCTGACACATGGAGTTCGTGAATGTAGAACTGAAACATTCAGATCAGAGCGACTCATGAAGGCGCCCCATCAGTCTGCCCACCCTCTCCTTCTGGAAGACGTTTTGGAAGATACATACATTCACTGCGAGTTATTCCCTCTGTGATCATAGGGGGGCGTCTGTGCTGAAATATGACACCGACAAACTCAACCCTCACCAGCAAGTGCTGCTTCTTGGAGTTGTATTTGTAGTCATCTTAAAATCAGGTCAGTGACAGAATTTCAGACTGTTTTTTTCCATTTGATCCTCAGTTTTATGTGCGATTGTTAATGTTAACAGAATGATATGAAATTAAATTAAACACTTGTCAATTACAGGTTCCAAACATGATTGTTATTTTTCTGTGACAGACAGATAATATCCCAGATATTTAAATTCAATATGAAAATTAAAAGAACGAAATTAAATTTGGAAATATTCAAGCATTTTTATGAATGTAAAAGTTTTTGTAATGAATTTTTAATAGTTAAACTTTGATGGTAACAGTATAAAAATATTTAAACATTAGATATTTTAAACAGTGAATGTTTTTATTTCCCAAAACGTCAGTTTTAACTCAGAAATTCACATCGCTATAAAAACAGAAGTTAAAATCAAATCTACCGTCTAAACATTTCCAGTTTCTAAAGTTTTTCTTTTGACTAAAGACAGAAACAAAATAAAGCTACAAAACGGCTGCCAAGCTGAACAGGTGGCGTCACTGGTTGCCGTGGGATACGTGAACTCAGACAGGAAATTGTGAATACTGACTTCAAAATTGGTCGTAAACCCCAATCTTTGAACGTATTTTTTTAACATTTTGTTGTGCGTGCGTTCGCTGCATCCCAGAGGAACCAGTTGGTTGGTTGGTTGGTTGGTTGGCGGTGTGCGTTCGTGTCGCACTAACCGAGGCTACATTCGTGGTGGAACGTTACATTCTGGGTGATGTTGGGCGAAGGTCTCGTTATGCAAGTGTTACATTCTGCCAGTTGCTTTCACAATGAAGTGGGTGGAGTCCAGGCACTGGATCAAAGTGATACATTTAAGATATAAAGTCAGTTTATAGCCTCATTTACAGGCCATAAAACATAAGGTGAATCCAATTGGTTGTAAACTGGGAAACCATCCAGGAAATGGTTTAATGAACAGAAAGTGATAAAATTAAAGTCAAAGGCCCATTTCTAATGGGGGAAACTGTATTTTATGGAGAACTTTAACCTTTAATACACACTTTTTCTTTAATTGACCCCCAGTTTACAAGTGGGCCCAAGTTTCACTGAGCAATACGTAAGTAACCAGCGAGCTCATCAGCCTGCATCCTTGACAGCTCTGACGTGACACGATGTTTGCGGTACAGTTGGCAGCACGCTGCTGCGCTACAACGTCATTTTTTCCCCAAGGCGTAAACGTCAGAAACTTCAAAATGAGCGTTAAGGGGAAATCAGTGGTGCAACACCACTCTGCGCCACAAGAGGGCACCGTTGGACAGAAGCAGTTTGACAGTTAAAGGTACAGTAGATATGACGGGAAATTTCATGGCAACGAAGGACAGCAAACTGCAAAAACTGGACAGTAACTCCCTGCTGCCCCTAGAGAAGAAACCTGGCATGACATTCATGTTAAAAACTAACTTTAAGATCAGTTTAGACACAGTTTTTAAACTCTGAAATAAACATCCAGGTTTTGTCAGTTAATTCTGAGATATTAGACAAAAGTGAGACATTAACGGAGATCAGTTGTGTGTATTCGAACGGGTCGTTTGATAAACTACCGACTTGGTAATTTCGGTTGCAGAACGAGGACAGATTTAATGACTCAATTCCCATCTAGTTTGCGTCAACGCTTCAGTGACTGGAAGATGACGCACCAACTCGTCAGTTCACAGAAGAACTTTGTCGTTTGTGGCCAAACTGTTTCAGTGAAACGGCATTAAATCTCGTGGGCACCTTTTAAGTAACCGATGTAAACATAGCGGCGGTGCAGAGAGCCGGTTTGAAAAGTGGAGGTAGCCGAATGAAAGTGTCGGTTGATTGGGCCGCTTGGTCCCAATAAGAAGGCGGGACGTTTTCCTCTCCCCCCCCCCCCCCAAAAAAAAAAAAAAAAAACCCAAAAAAAAAAACCCCCCCCCCCCCCCCCCCAAAAAAAACCCCAGCGTGTTCACGTCGCCTCGATTCACCCACAAACCCGAGCCGGTCAGAGATTCTCCTTTATTAGATTCATGTTTAAAAACTTGGATTAGCCATAAAGAAACCGTTATTCAACAAAAAAAAAAGTAGCTAATAAATAGATTTATACATATAAAAACAGCCCCCTCTGGAGGTTCACTTTGTACACTAATCAGCAGAGTCGCTCGTGGTAAAAAGAGCCTCGATTCATTCAGGATTCATTCACTCGCACGCGTGCGTCGAGCTCGCCGTGGCAGCAGGAATATCAACACCCAAAAACAACCAACAAGAGTAAACAGTTTGATCTTCCTCTGTGGGCGGGCGGGGTGACAGTAAAAAGCCCCGCCCGGGTCAGCAGCATAGAGGGCAAAGCCAAAAAAATAACGCACACACACACACAAAAAAACAAAAAACAAAAACCAGGAAGAAGCGTCCAGCTTTTCTTCGACGAACCTCAAGACGGCCGGCGGCGTCGTCCTCAAAGTCCAGACTGAAAACATTTCACCGCTGTAGAAAAAAAACAAACCTTGCATCCAAAAAAAATCGTCTCAAGTGTTCCCGACGCGGCGCCCTGCGGAGCGCCGCCTTCAGTCCAGCTTCTCCAGCACGGAGGGCACGTAGACCAGGCTGAGCTCGCTGCCGAAGTCGCACACGATGGCGGCGTTGTCGAGCACCAGCAGCTGCCGCACGCCCTGCCCGTCGCTGCTCTGGCCCAGGTAGACCGTCTGCAGCAGGTCGCCGTAGGTCAGGTCCCAGAAGGAGACGCAGCCCTGGCCCCCCGTCACCAGCAGGGACTCCGAGATCACGCCCAGACTGGCGCCGCAGCCCACCTCCTGGCGAGCAGAGCCGACAGGTCAGGACACAGAGGTTTCCTTGGGAGTTTCAAAATAAAAGCGGCGACTGCTCGTCACCTGCTGGATGGCGTGCAGCTTGATCCCGGTGCTGCGGTCCCACACGCAGATGAGGTCGTCCAGCCCCGAGCTGATGACGCAGGAGGTGTTGCAGACCAGCGAGGTGACGTCGCCGCGGTGACCGTAGACGTGGCTGACCCGGCTCCCCGTCAGAACGTCCCACAGGCAGATGGCGCCGTCCTGCCCGCCGCTCGCCAGAACCATCGTCTGAGGAGAAGAAAGCAGAACTTGATACTCGCGGCTCTTGTCCCGTCTTTAAATTAACGACTATGCGGTACTTCGTTGATTTCCTGACCGACCTGGTCGATGTAGATGGCCGTGATCCCCCCAGAGTGACCCTGCAGCGTGAACAGGCAGCACGAATCTTCCAGGCGATAAACCTGAGCAGGAGAGACGCGTCACGTCATCGTCACGACAACCGTTTGTACCGTTTTCGGTCCATCTCGACGGGGTTTTTTCCTCTACCCGGACGGTGTGGTCTTGGCTGCCGGTGACGACCCTGCCGGCGGCCGCCCGCAGCACCGTGATGGGCTTCTGGTGGGCGCACTGCACCGAGCGCGTCAGCTGGCAGCAGATCAGGTCCTCGCTGCTGTAGCAGGGCGACGGGGGCATGCTGGCTCGCCCGGGAGTGCCTGCAGGAAGGGGAGGGGGTGGGGGGGGGGCGTACACATCGTCATCCTCCTGAAAGTCCAGCTTGGGTCGTAACAGGAAGCAGGAAGTCTCACCTCGGTACTGAAGGAGGACCAGAGGTTTGTTCATTTCGACGGTGAAGAAATCCAACGAGCCGTTGAGCCGAGCCGCCACGATTCTGCGGGAAGGAGAAGGTCGGAGGTTAGTGGCGACGCTGGCTTGGTTTGAGTGACAACCCTCAATATTTCACGTTAAAAAACAGGAAGTTCATCTTCGTTCTCAGATTTTCCAACCATTCACTCTTATTTTGAAGGGGGACGAAGCGAAGTGGGACACCTGTTGTTGAGGAACGCCAGAGCCGTGATTCCGGAGGCGCCGTCCTCATTGCTGCAGCGTAACGATCCTTCGACCGCGTCCCACAGCTGGAAGCAAACAGGGACGGCGTGAAGAGACTGCCGAGCGCACGGCGCCATCGTGCGAACCGCTAACGACGCAATCAGGCTCCCGACTTCTTTTTACAGAGCAAACGTTCTTCCTCGACTGAATTTAGTCAATTCTAAAGTTGTTCCACTGTGAAACATTCCTGTAGTTTGCAAACGCGTTCACGCGACGCACCTCCAGCTTGCCGCTGCTCCGCCCGGCGGCGATCAGGTTCCCTCGCAGCTCCATCGCCCACACCGAGCTCTCAAAGTCTGCGGTCGGTTGAGCCCCAGCCGGAGGAGCTCGTTCCGGGACGGCGGCGGCGGCGGCATCCCCCGAGCTCGGTCGTCTGTGGAAGGTGGCGCCCGAGGGCGGCGAGGAGGAGGCGGAGGAGGGCGCCGGGTACGGGGAAGGCGAGGGGGGCTCGTGCTCCTTGTAGGCGCGCTCCACCAGGTCGCCGAAGTCGAAGCCGGCGTGCGAGGGCGCGAGGGGGTGCGTGGGGGACTGCGAGGTGAAGTTGGTGTCGATGAGCGGCGTGAGGTCGGGCTGGTCCGTGAAGAGGGTGGGCCGAGCGGGCGTGGCGCGCCGCCTCAGCGGGGCGCCCTCGTCCTCCAGCAGGTCGTCGCACAGATCGTGATCCGAGCCGTAGAACTCCGACTCCGCCGCCGCCGCGCACGCCATTTCCCAGGCGTCCCGCTGCTCCCAGCCGCCGCCGCCGCCGCCACTGCTGCTGCTCCGCCTCAGCCTGTGGACCAGATGCAGAAATACAGCGATTCCGTCGCACACCACTAGTGAGAGCCGGTGTGCCGTACGATCGAGGAGCTGGGAACTGAGCTTTAAGTACCAAAGAAATGTCAGTTTTCGTAGGAACAAATTAGAGAAACTTTTTTTTACAGTGAATCACGAAAGCAAACATCTTTCTCAGTGTCACACGACCCCTAATGTACGATATCTTTGCGTACGTGCATTTAGTTTCTTTAAATAACCAGCTTTACATTAAAATTGAAGTTCCGTCTTTGCCGACAAGATTTAGAGTATTTCCGCTCGATCCAACAATCTCGTAGGAGTCTGGACGCAACGCTCGACGCCGCGTCTCACCTGTGGTTGGGGATGACGGTCAGGCAGTCGCCCGTCTGAGCGTCCCAGACTCGGATCTGCCCGGCCAGGCAGCAGCTTGCCAGCAGCATCCCGTCGCTCGCCAAACACTCGATGTCCTGCGGGAGACGAAAAGCGCCCGGCGTGAAAGACGGCAGCAACACAACTTTATTTAAATCATTTCCATCACGCTGGAATGCGCAGAACTAAAACATTTTTCAGTTCCAGTGTTTTAAATCGAACGCCCTCGTGTTGTTTTCATTGTTCGAATAAACTTAAACTGTAATCCGACTCCTGCAGTGAAACGCCGACACCCCCCCGGAGTAATTACATGATTACACTGTAACTCGACTCCGTCACCGAATCATTTAGAAAGCGTTGGAGCGTCGCAGCTTCCATGTTTGAGCTGCAGGAAGTCCAATCTAAAAAGGACGTTTTCGTCTCTGATCTCAGACCAGGCATCGTCCTCACCATGCTGTGACCCCTCAGCAGCAGCGGCGAGATCTCGCTGACGGGCGGCGAGTAGCCGTAGTCGTCGCAGGGCAGGTCGCCCCGCCGCCGGCGCCCGTGAGCGGCGCCGTTCTGGCCGTAGTTGCGGGGGCAGAGGACGCGGTAGAGGCAGAAGAGCAGCAGGACCAGCAGGACGCCTGCAGCCAGGCCCAGAGCCGCCACCCTGCAGGGGGGGAGTTAGGGTGGGAGGGGGGAGAGAGAGAAAACACTGGGTCATAAAAGCTACAAATGAGGGAAGTTTTACACCAAAATTCACTTTAATTTCATGGTTTTCTGCTTTGAAACTTTACATTCGCAGCCTGCCGACTGTCACCTTAACTCCTCCTCACACTACAGGTGGATAATTAAGAATCACATCTAACGTTTGACATCTTTTTGTCCATTAAACTCCAGAATTTGCCTTCAAGACCGAGAACTGGGACTAAATCCAGTTCGTCTCCACAGCTGTTGGACACAAAGAGGCAGCTGCGCTCGGGGACACTCGAGGTGCGACGGGGACAAACTGTTCAGCTCCCGCGTTTGTGCTGCGCCGTCCCCGCACGTGTTGGACCTCGGCGCGCTACGCCGCACACCTGGCAACCCGGGTGTGACGCAACACGGCAGCCGGCGCTGTTATCCACTCAGGAATGTGGAGGTGATGTGAAGATGAGATCTGTCACAGGAGTGTGAACGCTGGGGAGAAAAGGCAGCAGTCGGAGCGTCGCAACTTCTTACAGCGTTGCGCTCGCAGGACCGAGGCGCCGCCGTCGCTTTAAGACGACGGCAGTGAATTCAGTCCAATCTAGTTAAAACTATTTTGATACTTTTAATCCAAAGCTGATTTTTGCACCCGCGTCAGGCCGGAGCGTCCTGCGGCTCCCTCGGCTGCTCTCTGAAGCAGCCGCTCGCAGCTGCACCTTCCACATCACGAGGTCACGACACTGAACCAGCCGATAACCTTCGTATCTGATGCCAAGACCCCCCCCCGTCAGGGCGGCAACACTCTGCCTTACACAACGGCGACGCCACGTTCCCGCTACTGACGCAGGTCAGAGAAAGTAGAAGCGAGAGATAAGTGTAGAAATAAGAGCTAGACACTGATGGTCTGGTCGCATTGATGACTGCAATATCTATACATTTATTCTGTTGGTCAAATTTGTCCACTTTTAGGTTGCTTCAGTATATTTTCAAAATAAACTTCCCGTAACTCAAACTGTCACAGTTGTGCTTTTAAATCATGCAAATTAAAATACCAGTTTTAACATACAGAAAATGTAAAAGACCTAAATTAAGACATATTTCCACAGGTTTGTTTTTGTAAAATATGCTTTAAATCTTAAAATCTCATTTTAAAAATCAAATTGACATCTTTAAATGCACCAATCTGCAGCACAGACAAGCAGACAGCAGCTTCTGCATCGTTTCGTGTTACCATGTGTGTACATCGTGTGTGTTACCATGTATGATCACCTGCCTGATAAAGAGTTAAGAGCACTCTGACGCATGAAAGTTGAGAATCGAGGAACAGGAAGTAGCCACCAAATCGGAGATGCTTCGTGATAAAACATTTGTTTCTTTGTCAGGAACTTCTGTCACTTTGAGTCGATTAAGGATTGGACGGCTGAGATTTAACGTCAACAAGATGAAAACCAGAGTTCTGCTGAAGGAACGTCCAGGTGAAGCATGTCTGAACGCTTTAACGGCAGGAAAAAGAGTCTAAAAAAAATGGCGAGAAACCGGTCGGTCTGGCTGGTTCAGTAGCAAAAGGGGGCAGAGGAAACGAACGCCAGGTTTGTTACACATTCATCTGGATTTGAAGCCAGAGTGAACACCAGGTAAAGCCAGCGAAGAGGCGTCATACCTCCGCAATAACGTCTCGTACACTGAAACAGGAAGCTAAGTTCCACACTCCTTTTGAGCAGGAAAACGCTCAAGCTCGTTGTCCTTGAACATGGTTCATCAGCGTTTGACCTCGATGAGTCGACCTTGAAATCTGCTCCAGTTCAGGACGACTGCTGAGCGAATCCACCTTGAAGCCTTCGATTCCAGCTGTGAAGGCCCAAAGGTCCTCCTGCTGCTGGCTTCTCTACTTTCACTCCGAGGCCACTTATCTTATTTCTGGAGCGTGTTTCCAAACAGCTTTACGGCCAATAAAGATAAAAATACAGCCGGAGAAAGTAAGGTCACCAAGGTCATCGCGTCAGGGAATTTCACAACGAGGCGCGGGAGAAGGAAGCCGAGCGCCACTTTGTGCAGCTCATCTAAAACTCACGTTTCCAAAGGAACGCTTAATTTATCAAATAACTTGATCAAATTGAAGTTAAAGTGAGAAACTTTCCTCTAAATGAAGCTATTGCAACACTTTCAAGTGATTGTTAACGCATGGCTGAAGAGAAAGGGTCAATTATTGAGTAATATTAATCAAAATTAACAATAAAATTAATCCTGATCTGTATCCCATTCACAAAAATGACCTCAGAAGGGTTAAATATGCAAGAAAAAGTGTAAAAGACGTGATTTTGGGTTGTTTAAACTGGCCAAACTTTCCAATATAATGACCGAGTAAAAAGAAGCTTTCATTGTAAACGTCCTCAGATTGGATCACAACAATGACTGAACTCCTGAGAGAACGGAGGAAGCTTCGTCGCGCGTTTTCCCGGCACTAACTTGTAGAGCGTGAGGTCCGTCTGCAGGTCTGCAGACACTTTGGGGAAAGGTGGGAGGGGCAGCCGGGTGTCCTGGGGGTGACGCGTCTCGATGGCCTCCTGGGGACTCAGGTGGACGGTGACGGGGATGACGGGCAGGATGCTGATGTACCTGCGAGGGAACAGAACCGAATGAGGTGTGTGTGTGTGTGTGTGTGTGTGGGGGGGGTACTCACACTGGTGCTAAATTATACAAATGTTGCACATCTTGATCTGAACGTCCTCGTCACCCACCTCTTTGCGAGCGTGATGTTGTAGTAGCTGAAGAGCGATGGCCAGTGTCTGAAGGACAGCCTCCTCCAGCCCTCCTCGTCCTCCGACCCCCAGGTGATCTGGGGCACGGCGGGCGGAGCCTGGGGGAGGGGCTCCACCCGGGCGGCCTCGTGGTGTCCCTGCGACTGGTTCTCGGGAGGCGGGGTCGGATCCGGAGCTGCGTGGATGCTCAGGGTGCTGGTGGGATCGCCGCCGCGGAACACCGGGGCCACCCCGAGGTGAGGGGGTAGCCCCGCCCCTCCGGAGTCGCCCAGGGGGCTTTGCTCCGACACCTGCGCCGCCAGGTATGTCCGGATCCCGGCCGGGTCGGTGTAGACGAGGATGCCGATCCAGATGACCGTGCCGGCCTGTAAAACACCCGGAAAAATCAAAGACGTGCAGATAAATGTTTGAGATTCCGGCGTGATTTTGAAGAGCAGAATGTCCAAGACGACGTGACGCTCGTTCACGGCTCGCCGTCTGATCGCCGTCCGCTCACCATGATGATGCGCTGAGCCAGGCGCGTGCGAGCCAGGAAGTAGACCACTCGCAGCCTCTTGGGGAGCCGCAGGTTCCTGAAGGCCGGCGTCTGCAGGGTGATGGTGTGGGGCGAGGGCCGCGGGGGCGGGGGCACCTCGCGCGCTCGCAGGGGCCCCGGCTTGGGCTGGGGGAGGCCCGCCTCGGCCGGCAGGCGGCGGTTCAGGTCGGCCAGCTGACGGCGGGAACGAAGGCGGGTCACACTTACAGCTTCATGCCGACTGCCGTTTCCTCCACAAATTGTTTTTAATGCAACATCGTGCAGAAAAACTTCACAACTAATTAATTACTAGTTTCAAGAAACTACTTCCTGATAATCGCTAATTCAGTAATTTCGCGATATTTACCTCCAGCACAACATATTTGGATGAATGTTCCCACTATTTCCAAACACTGAAGGGCTGAACTCACTTTAACGATCCAATATTCCTGGGAGGATTACAGCTTTCCCCGCAGCCGATCTTTGGGTGTAAATGTATAGGCTTACGCTGCTAATGCTCATTAAGCAGTGCACTGAGCTAAACATTAGCAAAAAGGTCAGAAACGAGGGAACAGGCAGTCCAACTGTAAGAGGGTTTACACAAGAGCACGCCTGGCAAAACTATGTGACCAACACCTGACCTCCTCCGAGTCCTAAATATGGTCATGAGGAAACTGTGAGTGCATCTCTGATCTGAATGAACATAAAAGGTGTAAAGGTGCGAGTGTGTGAGAGTGCGAGGGAGAGAGTGAGAGAGACAGTGAGAGAGAGAGTGAGACAGAGAGACAGTGAGAGAGAGAGTGAGACAGAGAGACAGTGAGAGAGAGAGGCGGAGACAGACGGAGACAAAGACGGAGACAGAGAGACAGAGACAGCGAGTGAGACAGAGAGAGAGAGAGCGAGAGAGAGCGCGAGAGAGCTTGTGCGTGTCTCACCTCCATGCGTCGGATATCTATTGACAGAACCGTGGTGAAGAAGAACATCTGCAGGAAGAAATCGGACACGAGTCCCACGACGGCGAAAAGACAAAACTCCTGCGGAGAGCCGAGCGGAGGTTTCAGCATCGTTTCACAACTCGGAAAGTCTCACTGTGATCCGCTCTCATTCTGCACTGAAACGCGGCGAGATTTCAGAGCTGCGTCACCTGGATCGCCGGCACCAGCGTGAAATATCCGATGAGGATGATGCAAAGCTCAGTGGCCATGTTCTTCATGATAGACCAGCTCTCATTACTGAGGCCTGCAGAGACACAGAGCAGCATTAGGAACCGTTTCTGGCATTACACAAAAGCAGAAACGCAAATCTTGTGTGTATTCAATGAATTTTTTAAGCGCAGACCCTGAGCGATGCGAAGTTTGACCTCGAGGTCGACCGGCGTGGAAACGACGGACTTTGTGAGGACCAGGACGTTCTCCAGGCCGATGACGACCACCAGGTAAGGAAAGATCTCGCTGCAGAGAGAACGAACGCAGAAATCACAGAATTAACCTCAGAAAAACACCCCCCACTTCATCCTTTTCAAAGTATCCCTTCTTAAAAGCCATTTAAAACATGCAAGATTTAGTTACAATCGATTTCCTCGTCTGCTCTGAGGGAGAGCAGCTCGAGCACCTCGCGATTTTCTCAGTTCTTTTAACGAATGTGAGGAAATTACTACGTCTTCTCTTTGCCTTCATACCTCTCAGGAGGATATGAGGTTACAGACTTTCACACAGATGCTGAGACGAGAGAAAGATGGTGAAACCTTCTGGCGACTGACATTCCTCTGCCTGATTTTGTTATTCTGTTGTCTTTTCTTTTCAAATACAGTTACAAAACAGTCCTCTGACCTTCAGCAAACACAGAAACAAGCATTTTAACACAAAATGACATCTGGAAAAGGTCAATTTACACTTTTTATTGTCTGTACCGCTTCTTAATCCATCTCGACGAGTCGCGGGAGGTGCCAACAACAAGTCACGCACACACACACCCCTATGGACAATTTAGAATCAACAATTGACCGTCTGCATGTTTTTGGACTGTGGGAGGACGCCAGAGTACCCGAGAGAACCCATCCATGCACAGGGAGGACATGCAAACTCCACATAAAGTCCCCAGCTGGGCGCAAACCCCGGACCTTCTTACTGTGAGGCAAGAGCGGTACCCACCACACCACCATGAAGCCTCAATTTACACTTTTCTGTATAAATACGAGTTGCAGTTTGAGATAAAACTCAATTCGTCAGACTGAAAAGATGTTTGCTTCTGGAAAAGACTGACAATCTGATTTATTTGTATACATATTTGCGAGAGAATCTCTTGATGATCGAAGTCGACCTTCGACAGCAGGAAGTTCCCTTGTTGATCAGCAGAGAGATTCATTTAAAGGCGCAGATAAGCCGCCGCTCTGAAGTGAGACTGGAAGTGGGTCACAGCGGCGTCAACAGCGCGTTACATCAGCTGCACCGGATAACGCCGCACATTGTAAACACGCACACACGGCCTGCCGCCGCTATCTCAATGACCTCGTGCACGATCATGACTAAGCAGAGCGTGCAGCTTGTGTTCGTAGCGCCGCTACGCCGACCTTGATGCACGCGCTGACGGGCGGCGGGGGGAAGCTCGGCCCACGGGCCACCGGCGTGGATCCCAGCCAGTGGTTGGACCGCGGGGGGCCACTGTCACGCCATGACGGCTGCTTTCTAGTAATCCTCAGACGATTGGACGACGGTTAAATGTCAACATCGCCCTGGCTCCGCCCCCTTCGGGCAGCCCAGCCCACCTCCCTCTACAATCAGTGCTTTCATTGTGCTCCGCGCAAGCCGGCAGACTTTTTGCCCGCTTGATGTAAACATTAACGCAGATCGATGCAGACGAAGCGGGGCCGGTCGATTAGCTGTTGTGCGAGTGAGCTCGTCGCTCGATTCCTTTGCAGGTTTCATATCAATGTTTCACTATTGTTACCTTCACAATAAGAGTCATTTTATTCCTCTTTATCAATCCTTTAAGCCAGAGAGGAAGTGGTGAAATTTTATAGAATGAAAACCTTCAAATCGGGTCAAAAATCAACGTTAAAGAATCGATTGTCGACTCTGGGAACTAAGAGACGTTTTAGTCACTTGTTTTGATAATCGCTTGAAAAATGTGGATACAGAGAGTTAGAAATAAGGTTATATTTCCAGACTTAAACATGAATACACATTTTAGGACCGAGTTGGAGCATGGTGAGCGTTCCTACCCGCCGTTAAGCGTCGGAGTGAGTCCGAACAGGGTGCACAGTCCCACCGACATGAGCAGGGAGCTGAGCACCGTGACCACCGCCGCCAGCGCCAGACCCCACTTGGACTTCACCATGTCGATCTTACCTGCAAGGAACAGAAAGACAGACGAGTTTGAAGCAGGAAGTGGTCCGTCGGTGTCGCTATTTACTTTGAGGACGGACACCGAAAAAACAAATGACGACCAAGAATTGATGTTATTTCAGGAAGAAACACAAAACTCAGCAAATTTGAAGATTGTACACCCATAGAATCAAAATGAAACCAGGTTTCCTTTTGCAGACTTGTGCAAAACAAAGATCAAAGCCTGAACAACTTTAGGAACACAAATTTATTCTCCATGACGTCTATAAATGTCAAGTCACTGAAGACTAAAACTATTTTTGTAATGTGGTTTAATAACGTCTTTCTTCCAGGGTGCCAAACGTGAGTAAGCTAATCCTCTCAAGTGTGAGCGTTTATTGTGAGTCCTTCAACAGTGTGTGTGTGTGTGTGTGTGTGTGTGTGCCCGAGTGTTCCTTGTGCAAATGTTTGTGCTGGCACCTCGCTGAGGGTTTGCTGGGTGCATTCTTACAACGGCGTGCAATGTTCCCGTGTGAGGATAATCCCCGCGCCAGACAGGGACAACGTTGGCACACAAACACACGTGTGCGCGTGCACGCACACACACAAAGGCACAACAAGGCATCAGTCTGAATCTTTGGCCAGTGGTTGAATATCAACAAGGGGGGGGGGGGGGGAAGAATCGAGGAGCGAGAGCGGTAGTGGACCCTCGGTTCGGACTCACGGGTGGAGAAGTAGATGTAGGCGAAGAGGATGATGTAGGTGGTGACGAGCGGGATGAGCTCGGGGATGCCGATCTCCTCCTTGAAGTGGACGTGAACCATGTGGTCGTCTCGCAGGCTGCAGTTGGCCGACGGGTGGAGATGCTTTAGGCGCGTCCGCAGGCTGTTCAGGAACCTGCGCGTGCGAACGCATCGAAAGTACTTTAATAGGGAACTTGGTCAGAAAATACAAAAAAAAAAGGGAGACACAAATACATGGAAACAAGAACTGACAAATTAGTGCTGTCAATACAATAGATGTAATGACTTAACTGATTTTCAAAGTAAAAGTGTCTTGTTTAAAAAAATCTGGATCCCACCAAAAAAAAAAAAAAGCATCGTATTTGGAAAAAATGAAGTCATAGGTGGTGGTGACCCACAATTGTTACATAGATGTTTCTTCACAGTACTGGCTCGGGTATCGTTATTCGTTTCATTTAACTCCACAGACTCTTATTCTGAAGGCGAATTAAATTTGAATATAAAAAGCCTGACGCGCTTCCTTGTTCTGGTCCCATGCTGCCCGGCAAGTTGTGAACGGTGTGTAGCGTGAAGAGAAGTTCATAAAAAGTGGAACCGCGCACGCCGGAGGGAAACGGTCTCCGTTTCCTTAATTGTACAGCTGCACAAGGGGTTAATTTATCAACTTGTTCTTCAAACAGGTCTGTTTTTATGTTCAAGTCGTGGCTTCTTTTGCAGGTTTGGGTTATTTTCACTTCGCTTAGCCGTGACGTTCTTCGCCGACTCCACCCACCTTGCGTCATAGCTGGACAGCACCACTGTGATGGTGTAGGTCACCACTCTCTTCCTGCTGTAGTGACTCACTCCTGTGTACTTTCCAGGGACACCGAATAACAGGTCTGCAACACAATACAGAATACTACATTTAATGCAGATCAGCATGAAAAGTGTTTAAAAACCAACGAGCGTCACACGACAACTGACCAGTCATCACTGATAAGATACTCGTCACAGTGACAGAATTTGCTCGTCATCACAATAAGGTTGGTTTTAAACAAACGAGCGACACCAAGTTGGCGATAAAAACTCGAAGCACATGAGCTGGAGGGCGGCGCCGAATGGCTGAGCAGGCTTTGGGCCGCCTGAGCTGGTTCACTGTGTCAGTGGGTGACAAATTTCTGCAGGGTCTCGCGGAACCAGACTGCTCGTTCTCTGGCGACGGTAAAGCTGCTTAAGTTCTGCTGAAACCACTGATCCTGGACTCGCTAGCAGCCCAAAGAGCCAAGACTGACGGACGCACTTTGGTTACTTTGTCAATTAACTTAAAATAGTACTTTATTTAACAGCAGCTCATATAAAAGAGTCATTTTCAGCCTCGTGTAACGGAGTCCGGCGCTACCTCGCAGCGTGGCGGAGGTGTGCAGGCCTTTGGGCTCGTGCTTCTGAATGGTCTTCAGGATGTCGGGGTCCGAGTCGAACAGCTCCCGCTGGTTCTGCCAGTAGTTGCCGGGGGAGACGAGCAGGCAGCCGTGCTCCGGCAGCACCGACTGCATCTGCCGTAACCCTGGAAACAGGTCCGTCACCTGGAGACACAGCGTCTCCAGACTGCGAACGCCAGACCTGACGGGAGACACCGAGGAGAGAAAAGGTCAGGGGAAAAAAAAAAAAAAAGGGGAGGTCAGAGGGGAAAGAAGGCCAGACAAACGAGACCTAAAATAACTCCTTTTGCTCTATTAAATTTCAGAGCTGATATTTGTACTTTTGTATTTTTCAACTTGATATATTCATTGACATTTTCCAGAAGCTCTTTCTGACATTAAAAATAAAGGTTTCATGGCTCTTTCGTTTACCATCTTGTGCAAATCTAGCTCGGTGGATTATTTCCTTCTTGTAATAATACCTCTTGACAATAGTTATTTAATGTAATTGTTTATTAACCCTCTAGATGGTGTAAAGATAGAAAACTGTTGCCTTAATTTCTCTAAATCCGCGTATTTCCTCAACTAAAGACAAAAAACATGCAGCTTTTCAGCACCAATCTTCAGCTAGGAAGCCTGTTATTCAACTTTACCAGGTTTGTATGGAATGTGCATTTGTGGGATGAGCAAGCAGACTACGAGGGCTGCACCCATTCAATAATTCAAATGTTTTGATGCGCAACAGCTGTTCATTCTCTTTAGGTGGTCTGAATGATCAAAGATTGAACGGGACCCTCGGTAGCATGTAAAAAGCTGCCCCCGCCTCCCTCCTCTTCCTGCTGCAGGATGCAACAAGCTTTGATCCAGAGTCCGTGTCGGACACTTTGGCACAAGCAGGCCGACCAGGCTGATCCCACAAGTGTTTAATGAGGTTCAGGTCAAACTGCTGAACGGCTGAAGGTGCCAGATGCTCGGAACAAGAGTCGACAGCAGAAAGAGTTTGACCGTTTCCAATGGGCACATTAAAAAAAAAAAAACTTGTCTTCTGCTCATCCTACAAATGCGAACTCAAGACTTGGTATACGGATCAGGAACCGTGTTTACTTGTCGGAGTGGACGTGGTTTCGAATCTCCTCCAGCAGGGTGAAGACGCGACCCAGCGGCGACCGAAACACGTCCACCAGCACCAGGCTGCCGTCCCACGGAGACACCGCCGCCTTCACCAACACCTGCTGGATGTAGGCGACGGGAGGACCCCGGTACTACAGCAACACACAAACACAAACACACACAGGGACCCACAAACATTTAGACAACTGCTAAATGAATAAGCCAGCTTCTCTTTCACTCAGAGTTTATTAGCAGAACTCAGTGAGAGCGCGGTGTGCGACTCCTGTTCGAGTCAGCGCTCGCTGTAAATTAAACCTCCTGCTGACAGGAAGACGAGCCGCTGCTGCGCTCTCCATTATTTACGAGCCTCCATCTTTAATTTCAAACTGCTTCTGACACTCGTAGACAAGTTTCAGACGCTGTTTTTCTAAGACACCTGTAAATAAGTAGTCAGGATTAAAGCAAAGCTTCCTTTGAGGTTACTTTCACATTCTAAATCATGAATACAGACAGTGTGTGTGAGACGGTGTACAACGTGCGTGTGTGCGTGCATCTCGTACCCAGTCAGGCCGCTCTCCCAGGTCTCCCTTGGGCTCATGGGAAGGGACGCTGTAGTCTCGCACCCCTGTGGTGAACTCCACGGGGCCCGTCCCGGGCAGGGGGAGCCTCAATAGAGGGTAACTGGGACAGAGACAGACGGACAGGGGGGACACGTCAACTCATGACTGGTTTGTGGGTCATGTCGATTGCTCAAAACGTGCTTTACAATCCAGGCTACTTAAGAGGCATTATGCAAGTTTTTACTGAAAAATATCTTTACAATGGCCTTTTTATTTGACCCTTTATGACTGAAGCATCATTTAATGAGCAAACTAACACCTCAGTAGTTCAGCACCAATACACCTATAAGCCTATAAGAATGCACTTCGACGTCAAGTGCGTTCACGTTAAATGGGTCCAGCGTAGCAAACAGTCTAAGCGCTTTATCGATGATGGATTTTGTGGATACTCAGAAACGACCATCCAGCTCAACACCAATGGCAACCCAACATAAGGTGAAGTAAAAAAAACGTACGTTGCGTTACGTTGCGAAGTGATCGTGGGTGCGTTCATAAATTGTCATGTTTAGTTACAATTTTCTTCCCTCTTCGAGCATCGTTCTCGTGAATCAACGTCTTCTTCGTAGGGGATTAATTCTGTTCTGTAGTGTGCTCGTACGAGCGCGCTACGACAACGAGCAGAAAAGTGCTGCAGCTCTGTTTTGACCACAGGTGGCAGTATGATTAGAAAACTCCGCTTCACCTCTTTAAAGTTAACACAAAACTTCGAATCCTGGCACCTTCTTTTAGCGCTCAAAGCCCAAGATGGACAGTTGCACAAGAACAGTCATGGTTGAACAGAAATCGCCTCTTTGCACGTGTCGCAACACTTCTGAGAACACGAAACCGGCGCCTCTCACTCTTTTTTTAGCCAGTTTAAGCCGCTCGAACCACCTGGAGCCCGAGCGCCCCCCCCCCACCCCGACCTCCTGGAAAAAAAAAAAAAACAAAAAAAAAACCATGGGCGGAGCCGCATAAAAACAAGCGCCATGCATTTGTGCGCGAGAGGGAGCAAAGTTTGGAAGTGGTTGGGAAATCCTCAAACAACACGACAGAGCCTTGAGTGGAAGTTTGGGTGGGAGACGCGATGAGGATGAAGCTCAATGATTCGCTCGGTGTTCCTGGGTTCACGTCGTAGACGCACAGACGATAAAAATATATACATCATAACATAATATTCATATGAAATTAATATTTATACAATATATATTTATTTAAATATACAAAATAAAATTCATAAAACGTAAAAAAAATATTTATATAAAAATATTTTAAAAAGTCGATATCAAAAATGCAGTGAAAACTGTTAGAATTAAATTATATTATGACGTTAAACACTCACTGTTTTTCCCCTACATGTAATTAGAGACACACATGTGCAAAACAACGATACAAGACCAAGAAACCATTAATATTGAGACTGTAATTCATGTTGTGCTTCATGTGTGTCACCTCACAATGGAGACGTTACAGGAGGGGAGCAACAAGGAGGGAAAAAGTCGATTTAACGGTCTGTTTTTGGTGGTTGGGGCTTTGAACTTCCCCCTCGGACAAAACGAGGAATGACCCCAAAAGTTTGAGACGCAGCGAGTCACGAAAATATTACTTTTCCTTTCAGGAAAAACTTGCTTCTCTGTCTTTTCCCTCCCTCTCTCCCTTCGTGCCTTCCCCCTCCTCCTCCTCCCCCCTCCTAGGTCACTGTATCTCCACAAAGGCCTCTTTTGTGTGGAGCCGGCCCCCCTCCTGTCAGGCAGATGGAGGGACAGGCATCCTATTCTCACAGGGCCACTTTCTCACAGCCCTCTGCTCCGGTCCTGCCTTTAACGTCCCCGCGGTCGGGCTCTTTTCTTTCGGTTGCCCCCCCCCCCCGCGCCACGGGTGGCGGTCAGTGCTCCATTCGTTCGGTCCCCCCCCTGCTGGAAGGTGCTGCGGGGACAGCACGCAGCAGGTGCCCGTGTCTGTGGCGCAGCGCTGGGATTGGTTTACAATAGCGTCGCAGATGAAGCCCCCGCCAACTCCCTGACCTGTGTCCCCCTCTTTTGAGGGGGGGATTCAGCAGGAGGAGATACGTGCGTGTGTTAAGTGAATGTTTGCGCTGAGGTGTCAACAGGGGGGCTGTTATGTGGGCGCACAGATGGCCGGTTCAACAAGTTGCTCGTCTTCAGAATCGCTGTTGGTGCAACACAGTCGGTCTGACAGTTCTTCGCACCAACGTTTAAGTTCTGAGAACGAGCGGCGCCGTAACGGCTCGAGGACGCAGCGGTTACAACCGATTGTAAAGATCGAGTTCTGCAACAACAGAATTGAAAGCAGCGCCTTCGACACTGGAGGCGAACGCGTATCTTCAGAAAGCCACACCCAGAAAACCAGCTTGAAATGATGCTTTTTAGAGGGCGGGAACCCGTATTAAACATGCGTCGGTGGCGCAGGTTTTGTCAGGTGGTTCAATGAGTTCATACGTCAGCGCTCGCGTCGTTAACCTGTGCAGAGATTTAGCGTTAGCTCAGAGCAGCGGCGTGAACATACGGCCCGCCGGAGGGCTGGAACCGGCTGGTCGTGTGAAACTGCAAACAGACTGCATGACAGATGCTCCCAGAGCGATGATGCAACTCGAATAGCTTATAGATCGCATACCAAGAAATCCAGAGGATGTTGAATCAACGTTTCTGAAGTGTCAACGCCAACTGCAACTTTCGAACACATAAGCGGTGTTGCGGGACTCTTACCAGCAGGCAAGGATGCTGATGGAGGTGAAGAGGATGATGGGCACTGGGTAGGAGGCGCACCGCAGCCCGTGGCGGTAGAACGCCGCCGAGATCTTCTCTCGCAGCTGCTCGCGCAGCGACATCTTGCTGAGCCTGATCAACTCCCGGCCATTGAAAAACACCGGGCGGCCGAGGGCAGGGCGGCGTGGGGCATCCAGGGACCTGCCAGGGCGGCGTGGGGCATCCAAGGACCTGCCGGGGCGAGCGGGAGAGAGGGCAAAGGTCAGCCGACACCGGCTCCTGGAAATCTGCTACTTTCGAGAACTGCAGTCAGATTACAGAGCATCTTCCTCCCTCTGACCTCGAGTCAGACTGAGGCATGTGGTGCAAACAGGGAGGTGAATGTGTCAAGGTTGCTGCTGTCGCCTTTTCTCAACAGCAGCGACGTCAGACGAGACCGCCGCACATTTCCCAACACGATCAGAACAAAACCTGACGCCCATCTTCACCAAGCAACTGCCACACTGAGCAGCTCTGTATTTTAAACGCCTAATTAGGTACACACTCCTTGCGCTGAGTAACTGCGTGGTGTGTTTTCCCCTCTCAGGACCAGCTCCAACTGTGGTCACATGCTCGGCGGCACTCAAACACACGCTTCATTCAGCAGCCAAGAAGGTGTGGACGCCCCCTTCACCCCCCCCCCCAAAACGAAAACAGCAAACTCCAGCAGAGGAGCTGGAATCACAGCAGAGGGAGAGAAGCCCCTCTTTTCCTAGAAGACCGCCAGGAGGAGTTTCACAACAGAGAAAGTGGCGGCGTTTAACCGCATCATGAGTAAGAGTATTTACGAGCAACGGTTCGGTTAGTGGAGTCATAGATTCAGGAAACGCACAGAGGGATGACGAGTCAGAAATTGACTAAAAATGACATTTTTCTACAATATCACACAGAAACAGAGCTGAGAATTGAGCTTTAAAGTTAAAATAAAGCAAAAATGTGGCTCTGACTGTTAAGAGGATAAAATAAATTTCTGATGAACAGAATTACTAAAGCTAGAAGTTGACATTTCAATTTAAAAGTTTAACATTTGGACTAAAAAGGACACAAACATTAATTTCTGTGTGCATTTCTGAAAATCTATAAAGTTCCCGTCACAGCGTCCCCCCCCCCCCCGCCTCACTCCAAAACAAGACCCCCTAACTTCCATGTCATATTAACCGAGTCTCATGTTGACTTCTGCGTCCAATCTCAGCTCCCGTCTGTTTGCTCAGTCAACAGGTCGCTCGCAGCCTATCGCTGTTTGTAGCTGCACGCCGCTCCGATACAATATTTAACCGACTTTCACGGCACACACGCAGCAGCTGCAACTCGTTCCCAAGGCAGACACAACCTGCATCACGTTTGTCAGCCGAGCTGTGACGCACAGGAGCCACAGTCCGTCATGTGAGATTTGCAGACGTACCTGCTGATGGAAGACCAGTTGATGTCCCTCACTCGCGCCTGTTTGTGGCCCCTGAAAGCGGCGTCGGCGCCGGGTTTTTTCAGCCTAATCTGAGCCTTGTGGTTCACATAGAGCTCCCTTCTCGATTCAGGCTGAGTGCGCGACTGCTCGGCTCGTCCCCCCGGGAGCAACGGAAACATTCCCCGGGAGGTATTCGCCTCAGGAGCCTCTTGATCTGCTGTTATAAATACTCTATACAGTAAACACGGCAGCGTCCCGGCGAGCTCGCACAATGGTTAAAGGGAGGCTTTGAAGTCAGGCCGTTCTCCTCTCCTGGTCGGGCCCCGGCCCCGCTCGCCGTCCTGCCCGGGAAAACTTTCAACCAACGCGTCCATTTCTCGGCGCTCCGTCCAGTCCGCCGCGCCGTGCGGAGGTTACGCGGGTGTAGCTGTAAGGCCTGATTTGGCCCAGGCTCAGCAGCATCTCCGTCAGTGAGCTAATCCCGGATTGAGCCGATCGGAAAACTCGACCGGCGGGGCTCAAGGGCCCGTGGCCGCTCCCGCTCCCACCCACCACCGTTCGCAGCCATGCTGCCTCCCCTCCTACTCCGGTCACAGCCTGCCGGCGCTCTAGATTGCCTGTCACAGCAGGCTGAGACATTCGCGTCTAAACTGCATGGCAACTCAGCGCGGCGGTGGGAGAAAACTTCACAACCGGGGCAGAAAATCCGACAGTCACCGGTCAGGAGCTGCAGTTAAATTTGGGAAAGCTTTTCCGTTTATCCACCACAACACCAATTCCTAGAGCTGAAACAACATTAATGAGTCTTTTTGAAGAATAGAAAATGTTTGTTTTTGGGTCCAAATGTGACCAATATAAGCAACCGTTCAATATATCAAAGTATTCTTTGCTACAAAACAAGGCTGTACACAACTTTTGTAGAGCAAACTAAACATAAGGAGGTTAACAAATAGGTTTACATTCAAAGATTTTGTGCAATTTTGTACAGTAAAAAGGAGTTTAAATGTAATTTTAGCACCAAAGTTGCACCTTTCACCCATCTAGTACCCAAATAATTTGTAAACATGGGAGACAAACTATAAAAATAATGAGTTTACGAAGGCAAAACACAAAAATCACAGCTAATTGTACTACAAAAGAACTTAAAGACTTGAGGCTTGATACAAAGATTAGTGCAAGTTTTTGAAGGCACACTTCTTGATCCGTGAGCAAAACCAAGTAGCAGATTTACATGAGCTTTGTCAACACAGGAGCTCCCTCAACAATGAAGTGTTTTAGCGAAACTACATCTTACCTCTTTTCCACACTTCCTACAATTCCCAACTTGAATGAATCCGCAGGGTTTAACAAATCCACTCGCATAATCCACCGATTTGTGTATCACACGCAGTACATTCAAATGTCTTAATATCTTAAATTACTGTGTATCAAAAGCCAGAAAGAATAAGATCCACAGATGTGCTCCAGGCTGCCCGTCTTCACACACAGATGCATCAAAACTCAAACCATCAACTCCAAGCATGTGCTCGTGATGTGGACGGCGCGTTGGACTTATTGAACATGTGGACAGAGCCAAAGCAGCACATCAGTGCAACACAGGCTTTTACAACCACAGCTGATGACAAAGCAGTAAAACGTCCTGTTAATCAGTAACCAACATTTATTCATAAATAGCATGTAACAGTCAGTTCCTGCTTTAGATAACTGTGATTAAACCATAAAGATAACAGAAAACTAGTTTAAAATAAAGTTTAATATTGATGGTGTATTTTTATTTATAACAAGGGATCTAATTTGTGGCTCTTAAGGTTTATTTTAGCCTGTATTTACAGTATCCAGCAGGTTAAAACCGTCTATAGTTACACAGCGATGACAGTCCTGGGAACACATGCAAGCGAGGATGAAGCTGATGCAACCATGTCGCAACATCACCTGCCGGGCGAACACAGCGGGCTCCCACAGCACCGCGGCGGGGCCGACGATCACCTGCGGGTCTCACCTGCGACTCCGCACGGTGTGTCGGACAGGAGACGGAGCGGCTTTGAACGGCGATGCTGTTCTAAACTGTAGCTTAGCTGCGGCTAACCAGCATTAGCAACCACCTCTTTCTGACCAAGTTTTACCAGAAAAAGATTTAAAAAACTACTTCAACATCCGTCAAATACTGCCTTTCAAAATACACGTGAGGATTTGCGTTTTCGATAGATCACTTGGATCAGCTCTACGGCAACAGAGATACAAGTTAACAAGCTAACGATAACAAACCGTTACGTAAATACGTAATTAACATACGCTTCATGCACCTGTATTTCTTTATAGTGCCGTTTTTGTATACTGTAACTCAAAATCACTTTTATTTCGTTTGAAATTGACGTGAAAACTTTAAAATGCCACCGGGCTACATGCTAACTCTGCTAGCCCCGTTAGCTCCCCGATGAACCTGCTGCACCACAGTCGCTGTCGCTATAAATCTCAATAAAACGCGATAAATAAGCAGGAAAAATGTCAGGCTCCAGCTCCGAGGTGTCGTTTTTGTTACAAAATGGCCAATTACGAGCAACTGAAAGTTAGAGAAGTAGTTGCTGCCAAAAGAGATGCTTAAATACCTGAGAACACTTAGCTCGAGCGGTGCTAGTATGCTAAGTTGCGCAATGTGGGGATGTTCAGGGCTCATGTGCGGTGTGTTACCGGACTAATCTGACAGCCAGCGGTGGGTCGAGCTCCCCCCCCCCACCTGGTGCATCAGCGGCCAGGTGCATGAAACCAACGAATAGCTCAACGGGTGGTCCGCTCAGGCTCCGACCACCACAAGAGCCGACTTTCGCAGGGCAGCTAAGCGCTCAACGGTCCGCTGCTCCGCTTGTTCGCTCGCACACTTGCCTGGACGAACTTCAGTTCTCCTCCAGAAGTGCTTCCCCCCGAAGAAAGTGACTTGCGGCTGCGAGTTTATTCCGTAACTTCGACCGAACACGCGACAGAGGCTCACCATGGACGCCCTGCGTCGGGTGCGAACATGCAGGTCCGGCGTTTCGACACTACCGGTTGTCAAATCCCACGGAGCCCTCTCCACTCCGACCCCTCACCCTGCAGCGCGGACGGAAGGATCACAGCGTCCTCTTGTGGATGCGCGGAGCATCGCAGCTCTTTATGTACTCGAGTGCATCTCAATCATGTTGATTAATGAGCGCCTCTCTTTATTTGTAATCAACATTCAAGAGTGCTTCTCATAAATGTTGATTACAAATAAATATTTGCAGCAATGTTTTGATTAGAATTCATTCAATCAAGAAAGCAAAAGAAAAAGATGTCGTTTCCTAATTGACTGTGAAAAATACTCACAATTATAATCAGCATATTAGTATGAGCTTCAATGTAGAAATTTAAGTTCTTCAGCTTTTTTAAACAATTGTTTGATTTGATATTCTAATTTAAATCCCAGCTTTTAACAGATCTTACACATCAGGTTAATTTAGCAATTTTTTTCTCTATTTATATCTCATCCACCTAAAAATCCCACGCAATATTTCGTTATATTGCATATTTTATATTCATTTTGATTTATGTAAAGCTGCAAGTAACTATATTTCCCCGAGGGAGCTTTCCAAGGAATGAATAAAGTCTCGTTTTAAGTCTGTATTGATTAAGATGAAAACTTACAACATGAAAAGCAACTACGAGATCAAAGAGACCAAATACAAAATAACACTGTTTATTCTGGGTGTCTCAGACAAAAGGACGAGAGGGAGAACCGTACATTTCTGCATCCATATTTCATGGTTGCAACGCTTCCGATAACTGAATCTTTCAGAAACACAACGTTTGTACGAGAATCTCCGAATAAAACTCAAAGTGAAAATGTGACATTTACACCAGAATCTCCATGACAGTTTCTTGCCTTCGCTGCAGTTTCACTGGCGCATGAGAATCACCCAGGAGTTGTAACCGCCAAATGCTTGTTTTGAGGCTGCCAGCAGTTGATTTTCAACCAACTGACGTTTTCATAATGAATTTAATTGCCGGCAACACAGCGCGGCTGTGGGCAAACTCTGGTTTAAGGCCAAAGTGGGGGGGGGGGGCCCAGAGAATCCGTTGTGGCCATTTGTCACATTTGCACATTAAATGATAAATATGGCAGAAATTAGGAGGAGAGACGCGTCGTGATTGAAGTGTAAGGTCATCATCGTGACGTCCGTCGAGATGCTGATCCAACGCGGCAGCAGGAGACGCGTCGAAGCTTGAATAACATTATTATCGCTCCCCCTACATTCTGGCTGTAACTCACCAGCAGAGCTATAATCAGTGGGCGTCGATCACGGATGGAGGGTGTAATTACCAGTCACTTCGGTGGCCATTTGGACGACGGTCCAAATCTGCGTTCGAAACTCCCGAAACCATGTGAGCGAACAAATCCTGGCATCAGCGAAAGACCACCGTCCCCCCGCCGCCCCCCTTCGTATGGCTGGGAACAGCCAAGTCCTCCGACAGGATGGAAGTCTCCCTCCCAAATTAAAAGCTTTCTTTGCAGCTGACCGGGGACCCTCACAAAACGACCGGCGGCGTCGGGGCACGAAGGGGTGAAGCGGTGCGAGACCAAAACAGGAGTGAAGCGTCAGAGGACGGCGCTGGACGTCCCCCGGGCGAAGAAGGAGGCTCCTTTGTCGTGCACTTTGTACTGGAAGAGTTTCCTGTGCGTGTGCTGCCCGTCGCCATGTCTCCTCCTCCAGCACACCTCCACCTGCAGACACAGAGACACTGAAGGTTCAACGTGTGTCTTCTATTTGGTTCCCAACCCATTCGCGAGGGGGTCACAGAGGGCCCCCAATGTTTGCAGGTGGTCAAAATATGAATTACATACCACAGAAGAAGAAGGAGGGCGTTATAAAGATGAAATTTTACTTACTTACTTGCTTGCTTACTCACTCACTTACTCGCTTGCTTACTTACACACTCACTTACTTACTCGCTTACTTACTTACTCACTTACTTGCTTACACACTCACTTACTCACTTTCTTACTTACTCCCTCACTTACTAACTTTCTTACTTACTTACTCACTTCGTTACTCAATGACTCACTTAGTCACTCGCTTACTTACTCTCTCACTTACTCACTTACTTGCTTACTTACTTGCTTACACACTCACTTACTCACTTACTTACTCATTTACTTACTCACTCACTCACTCACTCACTCACTCACTCATATCCTAAATTCAGTTATTATCTTGGAGAAAGCTAATTAAAGATCAACTCTTAAAGCAATAATTTGTGCGATTGTAATTGATACAATTCCCCAGAAAATGTCCTGCTGCTGTTTACATAAGAAAAAAAAATCCAAGTTTCTGTTCGATATCATCATTTAGAATCATGTCCTTAAAG
>JASSRZ010000007.1:20276752-20288182 GCA_032164315.1 Malacoctenus gilli
CCCCCCCCCCCCCCCCCCCGCGCACGGACGGTCAGGGTTGGTTGGAAGCTGCGTTCAAAGCCATGCAGAGCGGAGCGGAGGGAGGCCACACAGAGGAACACACAGGATCCGCGGAGGTCATGTTAAAAAGGTTTATTTCAACAACTGTCTGAGTCTCGTTTTTGTTTTTTATTCTCTGTTCGAAGTCCCAAAAAAGTACAAAAAAAAACAAAAAACAAGTACATCATAGGATTAGAAATCACATCAATGAAAACCAAGACACATCGTGTTGCTTCTTTAAAATCAATCCAAGCAGAATTTTTTTTTCCAATATTTATACATACTCACTGGATTAGTCAGACAAACATCAAAACCTCTCAGTAGCTTTATCTTAACGCTTTTTTTTGTTGGTTTTTTTTTTTACAATGACGTTTTACGTACGTTTTAAACTTCTGTATGATTTCTTTCTTTTTACAAAATACACCAATGCAGGCAGGGGGAGGGAGTGTGTGTGTGCGTGTGTGTGTGTTCGTGTGTGTGTGTGTACATTTTTGTGTGATCATCTCTTCATCTTTTCACAGTATGTGTATGCTTCATATGTTTGTGTGTGTTTTTGTGTGTGTGGGTAAGAAAGATAAGGGGGGAGAAGAGTGACAGCAACAAGGAGGGGGGCGGGGCTGCAAAACAGGGGGCGTGACTCAGATGTAAAAGGGGCGGGGTGTTTGCGAGGCGGCGGCGGGTAAGGTAAGGGGGCGGGGTTACTTTAAGCTGGGGGCAGTGACGACGGCGGCGGTGGCGATGGGGGGATTCGGGGGGGGGTGTCGTACGGTTGGTTTGTGTGTGTGGGTTTTTTTGCAGCGACCCGGGGCCGCCTGGTGGCAGTGTTGCCGTGTCGGAGACGGTTGCAGACTGTGTTGGTTGGCTGGTACGTTGGCAGGCTGGCTGGTTGGTTGGTCGGTCAGTCGGTCGGTTGGTTGGTTGATCGGCTAGGCGCACTCGGCAGCGGTTGGCGAGCAGAGGAGGGGGGGAGGAGGGGGAGGAGGGAGGAGCAAGGGGGGTGGGGCTTTTTTTTTTTTCAGCAGGCTCCCGTTTGCCGGCGCACCTCGTCGTTTGGCGGTGTGGTCAGGTTGCTGGGGCGGTTTGGCGCTTGGTTGTGTTTCACATCATGTTGTTCTGCAGTGAGTTTACCTCCGAGGAGTTCTCCTCGCCCAGGACCTTGTGGTTCTCGTGTTTGGGGGTCAGAGAGTTGTGGATGTTGAGGGAGTCGTCCTCCTTGGGCGGGGCCTTCACCGGGTCCTCCAGCTTGTTCTGGGAATTAGGATCATCCTACCCAAAAAGGGGGGTTGGAGGTGGGGGAGGGGGTAGGAGTACAGAGCACAATTAGAACCCACTCAAAGGTCCTCATTCATGCGCTGACTAACGTTTTCAGCTCTTAAACTTGTCTTTCTAATGATTTACATTATTTTGGTGGGCCAGATCATTTTTATTTAATATTATCATGACCTTTATTCACGATAATTCAGATATTTTGCTTTGTTTTCCCAAAAAACGTACAAATACACTGCGAAAACACCTAAAAATAATCGTTTCTTTATACTTTTAGGCAGCTAGCATTAACCGATCTCCTGTTCAGTGAAACAACTGCCACCTGCTGGTCAGTTTTGGTATTACTACTGTCTTCTGTTCTCAATTAACCTTTGCAATCAACAGATTGGAAACAGAAGTAATGTATTTAAAATGTCTGTATTTTTAATCCGATAAAGGTCACTCGGGGGACCCGATTGGACCCCTTGAAGGGCCAGTCTCTGGTGGGCCACACCTGACCTGAATTACTGGTGACTGGGCGATAATACAAAACCAAATTTACATCTAGTCCAATTAAAAAAAGTGCACGTTTCGAACAAGTTTGCTTGTTTTAATTGTTGTTTATTGGCTGTAAGTTTGGTCTACGAAACGCAGACAGTGTAAAAAAAAACTGTATTGAGAAAAAAAGTCGTTTTGACGCTGATTTGTTGCAAAGAGAGCAAAGTTTCCACTGAATTATCCTTTAAATATCACGAGAGTATCCAAAGAGAGTAAACCAGAGTTTCAGTTTTAGGCCTTACCGGTTTTAGCTGCGGCTATTTCATGTTGTTTTTGTTTGAGGAGACGCAGAGTTGAGCTGCATGAGCGACAACAACACCCCCCCCCCCCTTTTTCCCACCCCAGGCGACACAGGAAGCACATGCACATCCACATGCAAGACCCCGACAAGGCACCTTCACGGAAACAGCAGCGATCGCTCGTGCAGAACAACTCGTCTCCTCTTTCATTCGCGTGTTTTTCGTTTCATCTTTCAAGACAAAAAAAAAACGAAACGCAGGCAAAACCGTCCACGTTGCGTCCGATTAACCGTGGTGACCACCATCATACATACCCATGCAGCTGATAAAAGAGGGAGAACAAAAGAAGAAGAAAGAAAAAAAACAAAAACAATTCACCGTAAAGTGTTTTAGTTTAACTCGTCTGGATTTAATTAAGGTCAGAGGGGGGAAGAATTGATCGAGGAGTCCATTTTAGCTCGCTTTTCCAGCCTCTTATCCCCATTAATTTTGCATGGCATCATCGACCCTGCTGCGCTCAGGCATCCCCGCGGCGTCAGTCTGCGCCTCACACACACACGCGCGCGCCGACAGACACGCACACACACAAGCAGAGCATTGACAGACACATCCAATCGCACACCGCAGACTCCCCACCCGGAGGCCTGTGCCATTTACAAACACCCCCCCCCCCTAATTGAATGTTTGCGTTTGAAGTCAATGGCACTGTTTTTTTGTTTTTTTCGAGAGAAGGAAGTAGCAGTGAGAGCATTTACCCGCTGGCGGCTGGCCTAGATAGTAACTTCGGGCAGGACGTGCGGATACGTCACTTCCATGGTTACGGGATAGGGGCCTTCTGTCCTCCCGTCAGCGTGAAACTGGAAAATGTTGGGCGTTTGTTGGATTGCATCGTCGGTGCGCACGCAGTGGGTGAGTTGGGTTGGGTTGGGTGGGGGGTGCGGGCAGTGGGTGGGAGGGCACAGAGCCACGAGGACTTTTGAGTGGGTGTCGTTTGGGGGGGGGGGGTGTGGTGGGAACAGAGATAAACAGGGTTCTGATGATGATGATGATGGAGGCACACGGACGGGTCCTGATGTCCTTCATTTGAGGGGGCGCGTTCAGGGGGGGTCTTTGTTGGCTTCACTGTGTTTTTATGGACCAACTGTTTGTTTTTTGACTCAAATACTCATCACAAACTTCCTCTTCCTCTCTAAACTCCGGTGTGTGTTTTATTTTCCTTTCCACGACGTGATCCGAAAGTACGAGTGAAGGATTATCTTCTCTAATTGCAAAGGGGGAGAGTTTGGGAATAAACACACTCATCTTTTAAAAGCCTGTTTATATACGATTACAGCACCTTCAAACTAAGCGCATCAGCGACTGTTTTGCTCCTAATTTGTTCTGCAGCTGTGCCAACAAAGTCAGACACCTCGACGCACAATTTTTCCAGTTCCAGTTGAACAATCGTAGGAGCCACGAGACGTATTTGGAAGAAATAACCTGAATAAACCTCATAATCTCTGAGATCATGTCGGTTTTTTCGAACCTTGCGTGTCTGTAATCATCACGGCTGAGTTTAAAACCTCCTGCAGGATGATTCAGAAAAGTTTTGGAAGGATTTGCATGAAATTTGCGGGATGAGCGCGAAACGGTTCAAGGAAAAAGGAGTTTGATTTCAGATGTGATCCGACGTGATGACAAACAACGTGTCTGTGGTGCGAAATGAAAGTGTGTGACCCTTTAAAAGAGTCCAGTGAGGAAACGTTGAAGCAGTGAAGGTTAACAGGCGGAGGTTGGCGCTCTCAGAGTGCTTATTTTCTTAGATTGCCCAAAAAATGAGCAAGAAGTGAAATCTTTTGCTTTTTCGGGAAGTTTTTCAGTTGTCACCGTGTGACTCTTGTCTTTGATCGTGACGAAGTTGTAAAAAGCTTCTGTGATGAGAAAGTTTTGGGCGTCAAGTCTTGTAGTTTGGCCAAGAACGACACGAATCCCGTCAGCAGTGACAGGAAGAAAGTTGTTGGTACCTTTGCTGGTTTCTGGTTCTGTCGTTTCTCCTCAGCTCTCTCCTGCAGCTTATTAATCAGATATCTGTGTGTGTGTGTGTGTGTGTGTGTGTGTGTGTGTGTGTGTGTGTGTGTGTGTGTGTACGCTGACATTAATGTCCCTTTTATGCTTGAGCACACTTCTAACGTCTAAATATTTGTCCTGGTGTTTGTGTCTGTGTACATTCGCCTGCTTGTGTTGGGCGACTCGCCGTCACGCGTGCCTGTTTGTGTTTACAGACGGATATTTGCTCCCGAGTGTTGTATTTGGATCCGTAAAAGGGGGTGAGACAGAGAGAGAGAGGGAGAGAGAGAGAGAGAGAGAGAGAAGAGGAGGAGGAGGGCAGTCTGGACACCACAGAGCGTCTTGATTCACTCTTTAGCCACACAGAAGGTGAGAAAAATCGATCCAACGCAGCTGCTGGACTCAGACCTCAGATGAAGTTTTTAACTTTCTGTCAGTGTTTTTCTTTCTCTTTTTTGAGGCTTTTTTAAAGTTTTTATGGGCTTAAAAACATCCAACAGGAGGAGCAACTTCAGATCCTCCATCTAATCAAGCTTTCTTTGTATGTAAATCTGAGTTTTTCACGCTGTGCATTGTTAAATCTTCTTATCTACTTCTTAAGGAAACTGTTATTTAACCCTTTAATGTTCAAGGGGTGTTTGTGGGTCACGTCGGCTCGGACCGACTCGCTGGAGACTTGAAGACGGTGATCGACAGGGCCACAGTAACAATGAGAGAGCTGTTGAGGAGGGTGAGAGAGACGGGGGAGGAGGGGGGGGGGGAGTCTGGACTTTCTGGTATCTGGATCTGGTCTTACCTCGCAGTCGGACTCCTCTTTGGTCTTACACTCCCAGGTGTATCTGCTCATGGTTTTCTGAGGGGAGGGGGATGGGGCAAAGGGTTATACTCCTCAAAACCAAAGGCATCCTCAGAACGACAGAGCGGGACGCACAGATAAAGAGAGAGAGAGGGTGAGGTGGACGGAGAGACGGAAGAGGAGCCAGAGATCAGAGAGAGAGAGAGAGAGAGAGAGAGAGAGAGAGAGAGAGAGTCGGACAGGTAAACAGACAGAGAGAGATGGAGCGTCGGAGACAGAGACCAACCGTGGGGGCGACTGAACGGCCCCCCCACGTGTCGGCTGAAGCTCCCGGCCGGCTGCAGACGCTGCTGCTGCTGCTGCTGCACCTTTTCACACGCGATTGGTTGTTTCTGGCGAGATGTTCTCGACCTCCGCGGCACAGACGCCCACCGGGCTGTTAGCGTTCGGACGGGAATCGGGGTGATTGGTTTATTTTTGGGGAGGAACGGGGAGGAGGGAGGGGGGGGGTTATCTGGGAGAAGACTGGCGGGTTTTTGGGTTTGAGGGAGATTTTGTGCAAAAGCGAGTTTATCGTGAGGTTGGAAAACTAGCGAGAAAGTAGCTCTGGGTTGAACAGTAGTTGGAAGAGTCACAAGAAAGATCCAGATTAAAGAGGTCAGAAAGGTCGCCCCAAAAAGCGAAATCTGGGATCAACTCAAGTTAAATAAATGTAAATCAATGATAAAATAAAAATACGATCAGTTGAGGTTGAGAAACTAGCAGCAGAAATTCCATTAAATGGCAAAAAAGTTTGTTTTTGGGTCATTTACTTGCAAGAAAACAAAAACTTGGGTTAAAAAACCTCAGCTAAAAAGAGAAATATAGATTGTTCTGACTGTTTTCAATGTCCATTAATAAGGTCAACAATTAGCAGATATTTAATTATGAGGCTTTGCTTGCTCTGAAGTTGTCTGTCAGAGTTTGGCTTCGCTGTAATGTTTCAGGCAAGCTAAAGGGGCGGAGCTTTAATCTAAAATTGTTAAAGGATGCTCCAGGTAAATAAATCAGGTCTGGAGTTGCCTGATTTTTTTGCCAACTAATAGTTGAAGGAGCAGCAGCGCCTCCAGTGGTCACAAACGCCATCTGTACCTTTGGATGCTGGAAAGCAGAACTTGTTATTTCCAAATAGCGTTCAACCCAGAGGATGAGTGGGACTTTTAGGGACTTTTACGGGTCGTTTATGTTGAATTAGGAGGATGAAACATTAGAAATGTTGTTAAGTGGTGAAAATGAAGCTGATTTTTTTTCTTTAAACTACTTTTTAGGGTTTTATTGCAGGTCAGGGGTGATGAAGATGGCATTTAGTTGAGAAATAAGATGAGAGGGGGTCACACACTTTAGATTCTAGAGGATAAAGATTCAGAGTTGGGTAAAATAAAATGAAATAAAAGGAGACTTAAGGGGGGAAGTGCGACACAAGTCGGATCAGAAAGTGAACCAAACTACTGATGGAGTTGTTAGAGGGTGGTACCACGTCCTAAAGACTCTTCCAAACAAACAAAACCAAAAAAGAAACTGTCGCTGTTGTAGCACTACAACTACCCATGCTGCTACAACGTTAGCGTTAGCGCTACCGAGCTACCCATGCTTCAGTTAGTGAGGCACCAGTCGGTTCTTCGCTGCCACCTTCAGGCGGGAGCGAGACGTTGCATCTCAGATGTTTATCCTGATGACCCTGAGCGCCCACGACCCGGTTCGCTTACCTGCTTGTGACATCGTTCCTCACCACCCGCCCATAAAACCGGCACAAACTGTCTTTTGCCGGGTCGCGAGAGCCCCTCCCACTTCCCCGCCCACTCTCAGGATAAACAGGTCGAGCAGACACGTAAGTTAATCGAACATATCCGGAGGACAGAGAAGCGTAGCGCAGCCGCGGTGGCTGGCATGGCCACCGGGTGGCGCATGTCAGCGACAGAGCAGGCATGCCATGACATACCGATGCTTGAGGTGATCAGAGAGGAAGGAGGCGGGGCAGGGTGGGGGCGGGGTCACGGCGAGGAGTTTTCCTACCGCAGCTTTTCAGTTAAACCAGCTGCGCTCTGACGACAGTCCATAAAACGCTGCCTGGATTCAGGGGGAATTCAACCGTCAACCCTCAAAGTGTCAACGCAGTGTTTCTAATAACTAACTATGAGCCAACAAACATCTTGTGTTTCCGAATCGTTCCCGTAAATCCCTGGTTTTTATCTGAAGTGCTAAAAGAAAACCTTTGAAACGGGATCAATAAGCAATAAACCAGGAAAAACTGAGTCGATAAACACAATAAAACCTCGAAGGCTTGACATCCTGTGTGTTGCCACGGTAACAGGCAGTGAGGTTTCCGTCCTCCCTTGGATACTTGTTTCTGAGAGTCCAAAATGAACGAAAGGAGACATTTAACGTCAACATTTCTCTCTTTTTGTTTGTTTTTCTTGGTAAACTCAAATAACTTTTGCAGTTTTCTGATTTTATTTGTTCAGAAAGAAAATAAAATATTTTTGGAGGACATATGATTTAAAATAAAATAAAAAAATCTAGAGAAAATTACAGGGTTGAAGTTTTGTTCGGAGCTACTCAGGACATGATAAAATAAAATAAAATAAAATAAAATAAAAATAAAAAATCCACCTTTTTTGATATTTTTGTTTCTGAAGTGTCTTTTTTCCCGTCAAGGGACCTTTTGAAAACAAAGAGCTGAAAGTGTTTCTGCTCTTTAACGACACCTCATGTATAATTCACGTGTTGCCCGAAACTAGTAAAACTGTGTTTTAAGAGTTTGAGTGCGAGTCGCAGCCGTCAGACAGCCTGTAATTCTACATTATTCATGTCAAAGATAAAACCTCAATTTGCGGCTGATGAGCAACAAATTGTCCAGTTTCAGGGGCCAGAAAACATCTTTTAGCTAAGACTACCAAAATAAAAGTATTAAAAAGAATATAGAGGGAATTTGAATATGTTATAGGGTTAAAAAAAGAGTGTTTGATGACATTTTGAACAAAAAAATGTCCTTTAAGATGAAAATTTGCAAAGAGTTCACAGTTTTTCAAGAGATTTTAGGAGTGTAAACATCCTGCCGTGTCGGCGCGTTCATGGACTGCCGTCGTCTATTCTTGGACTCTCTGCAGCTTCTCCAGAAAACTCCCACCATCGTTTCTCGCCCTCGACCCCGCCCATCCCGCCTCCCCCTCCTCACAGCGTGTCACACCTCAGAGGATCGGAGGATACTCGTGCCCATGCATTTGGAAAGGAGCAGGGAGGGAAGGGGGGGCGGGGTCAGTCGAGGAGCCCGGGCGGGGAGGTTTTTTTGCAAGGGTGGGGGAGGGGGGGATGCAGAAAAAAGGGTGAGAGAGAGGCGAGAACCACGTTACCTGACAGATAATGTTATCATAGTAAGCCAATGCACGGGCATGAGGGACGTTAGGAGGGGTGTCGCACAGTTTCCTTACATTTGGGTGGGAGCCCTCAGCGATGGTGGACAGCGAGAAATTATCATTGTGCTGCTCCGATGAAGGCCGGTACTTACTGCTGGGCGCCGGAGGACGGAGAAAAGGGGGAGGAGAGAGAGAGGGGGGAGGTGGAGTGATCGGGGGACCAAGATGATGAAGAGGAAAAGAGGAAAAGAAGAGGAAGAGACGAGAGAAAACGGGAAGGAGCGAGAGAGAAAGTAAAAGTAGGACATCGAGGAGGATGGAACGAGGGAGAGTCGGTCGGAGGAGGGAGGAAGGTTGTGAAGTTTGGAAACCATCCAGAAGGAAGGAGTGAGAGAGAAAAGAGAAAGATGGAGGTGAAGAGAGAGAACGCAAGGATGGTGGAAAGCGAGACAAAAAGGAGAGACGGTTAAAAAGAGGAGAGGCGGAGAACAAAGAAAAGACAGAGATTTCATCGCGGGAAGAAAAGACGAGGAGCAGCGAAAAGGAGGGATTGTTCGGAGAAAAAGAGAGAGAAGAGAGGGGAGAGAAGAAGCCAGAAAGCAGCATTAGTTGGACGGCAGCAACATGGCTTCTGTTTGCAGACAGAAAGTCACAGAAACATCAACGCTTTCAATCTGTGATGCAACAAAGCAGGAAAAACGGCACCTAAACGTCTTCGACCAACGACAAAATTTTAATGAACGACGAACGACGTCTCAACTCGCAGTTAATCAGTGTCGCTTCGACGTCGGCGTGCGATCGAACAGAGACGAACCCCCTTCAGGTGTTTGACCTGACGACACGTCACATGAACGCACGGCCGCCGGCTTTCAACCACCGACAGCACGTCTGAAAATAAACCCGCCGAAATTACATAAAAGTCATTTGTTCTGTCGGCGCCGAGCGGCGTGATGTAACGCTTTTATAATCGAGGAGAATTTGACACTAATTGAGCCAAATTACCGGCTTTCGCTGGGCGACACGGGACCGATCAGGGGCGTAACGCGGCTTCCAGCGCAAGAAAACAAAACTGTTTGTCCACCCAGGAACTCGACACAAGTTGCACTTTGGGTAAAACTTGTGAAATAAAGATGCATCAAATAGAAAATCATGAAAATATGCAGTTCGATATCCTGAATTTCTTTAGTTTATCAAACAAATTGAAGGCGTTTCTGACCGAGCTGAACAAGTGAGTAAAACAGATCAGGTAACTTTGATTTAGTCCATAAAAGAATAACATTTCCTTTTATTTTGACAAGCATCCAGGAAGTCTTCGGTTTGTGGGAGGGAGTATGAGTTTCCGTGGAAACGCCACACAGAGAGCCCAGCGGGATGGAACCAGCAACCCTCCCGCTGCATCAAAACACTGCAGCAACCACGGCGATGAGCATCATCAACCGTTAACTGCCAGACGCTTTATTTTGAAGTTTGACTCAGCTCTGGTTGTGAGCGGAGGGGTGAGGTCTTCCACTTACTCCCCCGTCAGCCACTAGGGGGCGATTGAGGGGCTTTTGACTTGGCTTTTTCTGGCACTGTCAAGTCATCCATCTTTAAAATGAAGCGTCAGGTTCACGCCATTATTGTGAAGGGCTTGAGTGAGACATTCAGGTGTAGCCGAAGAATAAAAGTATTTAATTTTGGGGGGAAATAAACGGATTAACCTAATTTAAAAAGTCTCTCTTCCTCCTCCTCCTCCTCTTTCGCTCTGTCTTTCTGTCCAACCGAGATGTGATGTCTGATCTCGACTGCGGCAGAGAAACACTGCGACTGCAATTACCAGCAGCAGATGGGGGAGAGTGGGAGTTTCATGTATTCATGAGCCTTGTCAGCAGTGCACACACGCACGCGCACACACACACACGCACACACGCGCGCGCACACAGTCGTTGGTGTGTCCTGCTGAGCCTTTTTCTCTGTCGCCGCCCTCTCTCGTTCCTCTTTCACTTTCTCTTTGCTCGTCTCCTCTCCTGCAACAGTTTCTCCCTCTCTCCTCCCTCCTGCCTTTCGTTTTTTTTTTGTTTCAACTCCTCCAATCTGTCGTTCTCCTCCTCCTCCTCCTCCTCGCTCCTCTTCGATCTCCTCCATCCGACCACTTGATGAGGCGGCGTTGTCTCTTTCATGCTGCTCCCTGCCGCTCGCACCCCTCAGGTCGCACAGCTGTATGTAGGTCAACCCCGCCCCCTCCCGTTCCTCCCCCTCCCCTCCTCCTCCTGTTCAGACTGCCCTACTTTCAGCTGGATCCAGAGTACCAATGACATCACCCCGTTTTTCTCCCCCACCCCCCGCCCCTCTTCTCTTCGCCGTTGCGGCGGCCGCTGACTGCACCGCTTCTCCTCCTCGCCGTCGTCTCCGTCGTCCATAATCTCCCCCACCATGACGAGCACGATAACTCGGAGCTAAAAATAAAGGCGCCGTGGCGTGGGATCCGGCGCGAGGGGGGACTCGGTCCTCCGGTTTCCTTTTCGCGTTTGCATCCGAGATGCTCCGTCGCGGAGATGCTGCTCGTCCACGTCCTCTCTGTTGCTAGGGAGACCAAACCGCTGCATCGCCGGCACAAGCGAACGCCGAAACAACCCCCACCCGTTTCCTCTTTTATATCCCATCCTGCCCTTCAATCTGTCCATCACTCCTTTTTCTACCCCTCTGTTTGTATTCAGCCCACCTTCACGCTACCGGAACGCTCGGCGCAGCCTCGCAGTTCGCGTGCGATCGCGGGAACGCGACGCTCCTTCTGAGGACTGAAAATGCTCCAGAAAAAAACATCAGAAGCAGCAAAAAATGTCCACTGTCATGCTGAGCTAAGAGCAGGAGCAGGAGGTTTAGAATTTGATGCTTTATATTACTAATAAAGCCAATAAATTGTATTTTATTTCAGGTTTCTGCTGAAAAAACATCTTCAGACGCAGCAGGTGATGCCTGAAGACGCCGGCGCTCTTTAAAATTGTCTCCAGACTTGATGTAAATTCTGCTTTTCTTCCTCTATCAAAGCTTTTATCGTCTTCTTTCAACGCAGTGATGCTGCTTTCTCAGGTCGACGTGTCGGTAACAGTAACAGGGTCAGATTCCCGCCCGCGTT
>JASSRZ010000007.1:20302599-20322553 GCA_032164315.1 Malacoctenus gilli
CACTAAATCTGCCGCTGCAGATCACTTTTTACACTTCACATCGCAGCTTCATCCCTCACTCTTCTATGCAGCCCCCCGCCCCCTGCAGGGGGCGCCGCTCCAGAGGGAGCAACGCGAGGAGCGACTGCGTAAAAAAACATCCCTGCATGAATAAATGGAGATGTGGCGTCAGCAGTTTAATATCTGAAAGCCAACGGGTCTCCTGAAGGTCGAGGTTTCGTGGCCGCGCGTCAAGCTGGAATGCCCACGTGTGCGTCGACTCGTCCCGCCTGTCGCCGCTTTTTTTTCCCCTCTTGGCGCTTCAGCAAAATGTAAATCCGCGAATCCGTTTCTTCAAGGAACCGACACGTTTTGTGTCAAAGTTCTTCGACTGCGGTCGAAAGAAACAAGATGCACGTTTGGTGAAATTTGTGGAGAAAGTAGATCAGTCATTCCACAACTGAACAGCAGGTGGCAGCAACACAGTGAACAGTCGCAGCAAAGCATAAAAATGAGGACAAACTTGTTTTCTCTGAATATTTACAAATGTTACGAGTTTCAACAGGATTTTTCTTCACAGTATTCTACTTTTTTTTACTTATTTCAGCTCGGAAATGAGCAAAACGAAGCGCCGTCATCGCGCTCAAAACCACCCGAGCGAGCTGCGACCCCCCCGAAAGTCCACGCCGGCCCCCTTCACCCCAATCAACAACATCCTGTCGCTCAATCTGCCGCCCTCATGAGATTACAGCGGGTGGGATTAGGTCAGAAACGGTCACTCAGAACATGTCCACATCAAGAGCGCTGTGCAAGGGTCCCGCTGGCCACGCCCACATGCATTTTAAGGCGTTTTTTGGGGTGAAAGTCAAACGTAAAAACAGCCAAGAAGTTGCCAAATCCTCTCAAAATGTCACTGAAGTCCAAGAGACGCCACTATGTTGATGATTCGGCACTTTTTCCGAGTGGATTTCTCCTTCAGCAAAACATTTGATGCAATTTTTCACGAATTATAAGTTTCTTTCAGGAAATTTTTCTACGTTTTCCTCCCAATTCTCAAAGTGTCACTTCTTTTCAGAAAGTCAAACACGAGTCGGTCACTTAAAAGCATCGAAACTCCAAAAAGATCCAAACATAGAAGCTAAAACCTGTGATGTCACCGCAAGCTGTGCAGTTTAACACGCCGCGGACGCGCGAGGTGCAGATGTTTGGCAGCAGACGTCCCTAATCCCGACACAAAAGCGGGAGACGGATAATCCAGAGCCGCCTCCTCCTCCTCTTCCTGCTGTTTGGACAAACACGGACGACGAGGACGGGACACAAAGACGGACGAGCGTCTCGACATCAAACACACAAAAAAAACAGCTGCTCGCTTGTTCGCAGCTGAAGCTTGAAACCGGATGTTTTCTACACTTCGAGCACAAACAAGAGCGTTCACAAGAAAATCTCTTGGGACGCAAACCCAGCGTTCGGGAACACAAAAGAAATTTTGATTCAGCATTTTTTTAGGCTCTTTCGTCGCAGGATTCAAAGTGTTGCTCTGATGAGCTGAAACATTTAAAAGTTCACATTTACATATTTAAAGACGCCGAATTTTCCAATGAGGATGAAATGTTAATGTGCTTCCCAGACTTCAAAGTTCAATTAGTTTGTGGTTAAAGCGCGACGCGGCTTTTACGGCTTCATGCTCGACTGCAGCAGATGAAGGAATAAACTTTAAACATTATGTATTAACTGCATTAATGCAACATTAGTTTATTTTGTAGATATTTTCAAGTTGTTGAGCGTCTAAGGAAAGTCAGGTTTGATTTAAACTGCATTTTGTTTGTTTTTGTACAAGAAATAAAGAGTAAATGTTCATATTTATTATCAGTTTTAAACTAAATCTGATGACAACTTCGAAAGTTTAAGAACAAATGCTCAAAAAATGTTTTAGGAACTTTATCTTTAAACTTTATTTCACCGTTTTTAATCACAACTTAGTTTCGTAGCTGTTAAACTTGTGCTGCAACAGCGCCACTCGTGGACAACATGAGTACAACAGCGGCACCTTTTTTGAGCCCCTATTCAGTCAGTTCACTCTTTTGTGAAATGACTCCGCCCACTTTGAGGTGGCGGTTCCCTCGCAAAAGGACTAAAAAAACCAAGACGAGATTCCGGCGGCGGAAAAAGGAGAGAAAAGGTTGAGACGGCCCCCTCGTACAAAACACAGTTTATTCGACAGTGTCTAGGTCCAAGTACCAACAGACCCCATACAAAATAAAAAAAAAAGGGAAACAAATGCTACAAAGAACAGAGAAAACTTCCATCTACACAAAACTTCTCCTTAAAAATACATTAACACAAAGCATCGATTAAAGATAATATATGTTGGGTGGGGTGGGGGTGGGGGTGGGGGGGAGCCCCGTTATAGTTAAGTGGTGGTAACATGTTGAATGGGGTGGGGGGGTGGGGGGGGGGGCGCGAGTGGGCGAGCGTGTTTGTGTCGGTCGGCGCGTGTTTTCTTCTCCATGGAGAAGAGGGCAACAGTCGGTGATGCAGCAGTCGTGTGGGCGGCAGGAAGGAAGGAAGGAAGGAAAGGAAAGGAAGGAAGGAAAGGAAAGGAAAAGGGTGACGAAGGAGGAAAAGAAAGGAGGAAAAAGGCGGGGACGAGAGGTAGCGAAGGGGTGCGCAGAGAGGTAGCAAAGAGAGCGAGAGGAAGATTTCTAGAAGAGGTAGCTCGCGCTTGAACGAGCCAGAGGTAGCAGAGATACTAACAGTGCTAGCAGAGAGGAAGGAGCGGGTTCAAATTTCACAATAAAACGACTTTAAGGTGGGTGAATTATTACCGTAACGCTGAGAAAAAAGGCGAAGGGAGAAAAGGAACAGAGAGTTTTCTAGGAAGCCAACAAGACGCCGCGGGAACCGAGCGCAACCAGCGCGTCCCTTTTTGTTTCTCGAGCGTTTCGCGAACAGAAAGCGAGGACGACGTTCGGAGCTCTGGATGAAATGTGAATCGGAGAACGTTCGGTCCGAAACGCAGAAGAAAAACTTGATCAAACATTGCTGTTTCAGCAACATCTTTCTTTCAACGCTCAACGCTTCGATCGCAGCTTTGAGGCAACAGGTCCGGGACAAAAATGGGAACATCGACACCGACGAGTGGATGAAAACAGACGGTTCACGTTCTGAAACCTGCGGTCGCTCAAATGGAACAAAACTCTAGTTTTACAGCTGCATGTTGTTGAGCTGCATCGTGGTTTTTTTCCTCCATTTCAATCACACGACAGACGAAACTGACCAGAAGTTCAATCACGTCTTAGAGAGTTTTTACGAGCTGACGGATGTTCGGTCATTAAACAGCAGTTAGTCCGAAAGCGGCTGAGTTTCTCAAGAGTAACAGTTCGGCGCCGGAGACGCTCCGATCTCGAACCGGCGTCGTATCTTCTCGTTTGTTTTCGACAGCGTCTGATCGGATTCGTCGCCAGTGGACCAAACGGGAGGACAGTCGCGGGAAAAAGCGAGAGAGGGAAAACCGAAAAGTGAGGCGTGAGGCGCGAGGCGGAGAGTTGAGCGAGGTAGGCGGCGCCGGGCGTGCGGAGGCCGAGCGGAGAGGAAGAGAGGCGGGGTTTAGTCGCT
The DNA here is from genome assembly GCA_032164315.1 of Malacoctenus gilli. Taxonomy (NCBI): domain Eukaryota; kingdom Metazoa; phylum Chordata; class Actinopteri; order Blenniiformes; family Labrisomidae; genus Malacoctenus; species Malacoctenus gilli. The sequence goes on from JASSRZ010000007.1 coordinate 20,306,194, forward strand.
ACAGTGTCAGCACCTAAAAGAAACGTCTAGAAGCCCACCGCGCTGAGGAAGCATCACGGCGGCCGTCCCTCCATGTCCAAGGCTGCGGAGGGGCGGCGGAGACAACAGATTTCTGCGTGTGTGAGAGAGCGAGCGTGTGTGTGTGGCGGGTCGAGATGGTGTGTGTGTGTGTGTGTGTGTGTGTGCATGCAGCCTCCAGTGTTCGCCTAAGCTTAGCTTACATTTCTGTGTGTGTGTGTGTGTTCCAGTGGCGTGACTAAAGGAGGACTGATGGCAATCTGACGTTTCCTCCCGAGGTCGAGTTGAGTCACAGTTTGTGTCAAACTTTTGAGTCGTTTCGAGGAGAAAAACCGACTGAAATTGAGTCGACTCGTTTCGGATCTTTGACTCCTCCCACTCGGAGCTTTTCAGGCGTTCAAAACACACATGCAGAAACACTCGGGAACCGGCTGCATTAAACTTCTCTTTCACTCACGCAACTCGTAACTCGCTCCTGATGACTTTAACGTTCCTGATCCTTAAAATTGATCGATTCGTTTTATGTTTAGAGGTTTAACATCATTGAAAAATAGTGGTTAGAAGACTGCAAATGTCTGGAGGTGAAAATGTCCTTTAAATCTTTGACAAATGAAAAAGAAACGGGTGTTTTGGAAGCGCTACTGGCCTCTGGTGGCGAATCGTTTGAACTGTGTGCGGAGACGAACAGCTCACGTCAGTTTCGTGAGTTTACGGATGTTTCGGCGCCACTTTCACAGGAGGCAGCTCAGTTTAGCTCAAAGAATCGGACTCGATGTGCCGAAACGAACAAAACTGTCTTCACAGTGACTTTGTAGGTATGTTTTCCGTAGCTATAGAACGCTAAACGGGTCTTTGAGCGGCTTTCGACGTTTAAGTCTTTCTCGGAACTTCAGTTCGCTCCTTTTGAGATGTTCTACAGCTGCTGTGCGGGTTTGGATGTAAAGTTACGGACTGAAAAAGGCACAGACTGCCATCAGACGCCTCCCTCGTCAAACACACACACATTCACAGCTGCGCGCGCACACGCAGAACTACAGTGTATCACTGGAAGAGGAGCGAGAGGTAGATACTCCGCGGGACGCGAGCGAGAGCTCGGCGGGATCCTCGCGGAGCTTCGGGCTTGGTGCAGCCGCAACAAGCTGCTTGTCCTGCACGTACATGCGCACGTGTGTGTGTGTGTGTGTGTGTGTGTGTGTTGTGACCCAGGTTGCTGTGAGCGTGCACACGCCCTCACTCGATGCATGTGTGACCGGCCCTCTGGCCCCTCTGGCTCCCCCTAGTGTCTGTGGTGGAGAACGGGGAGCCGGGCAGGTGGGAGTGGTGTGTCGGTGCGACGGGGGAGAGTTACAGTGTGTGTGTGTGTGTGTGTGTGTGTGTGTGTGTGTGTGGGGCAGCACTTAAAAGAAGGGGGAGGGGGAAGGTGAGACAGTGTTTTAAATGTGTTCTGTCTCCTCGTTAGACTTTCTGTACACGGCATCTCTCTACTGCCTCCGTCAGAGCACAAAACAGTGTTATCACTAGACCACCCTCGCCGCAGTGCCCTGAGAGGAATTCTGCATGTGTGTTTGCGTGTGTGTGTGTGTGTGTGTGTGTGTTGTGATACGTCGGGTTGCCTCTGTCACTGAACCCTGAGTGTGTGTCTGTGTGTGTGTGTGTGACAAAGTTTGTGGTGGAAAACAGGTGGAGCCAGTAGCAAAGGCCATCAAAAACGGGGGATTGATGATCAAAAACGCGCAAGTGTGTGTGTGTCTGTGTGTGTGCTTTTGTGTGTGTAGGTGTGTGCGGGTCTTAGTTGTCAGCCACTCGTCCGCTGGGAGGCGCCGGAGGACCCACGGGAACGGGAGGCATGGCTTCGGGCTGTGCAGGCGGGGGGCCGGGGTCTGCGGAGAGGGAGGAGGCTGCTGTTAGGGGGGTTGGTGGTGGTGGTGTTCTGTCAGGACTCGGCTCTACACGGCTTCAGTCGCGAGTGGAGTCGACGCACGGAAGCAGGGAGAAGATGTCGCAACACCAGAGACACGAAAACTGTTGCAGGGTTGATTCTGCTTCCTGGTTCTCGTTATTTACCAGTTAATTGATTCTTTGTTCGCTAAGACAAAGATGGCGACGAAACCGGCGAGTTAAAACTTTTGGGAGGGGGCGTCTGTACTCACACATGCCGTTGGGGGCGCCGGGGTGGCGTGGGGGCATCATGGGGGGCATGCCACCAGGAGGGGGGCCGGCGGAGGGCGGGCCGGACATCATCCGCCCGGGCATCGGCTGGCTTGGTCCCATCGGTCCTGCAGAGACGAGAGAGAGTCAAAAGCGTTTCTTCTTCGTTGGTTTTAAAGATTGTTAACATTAACTGAACCGGTTGACTGAAACTCACCCGTCTGTCCTGGGTGGTGGGGGGCCATGGGGTGGTGGCCCATCGGGGGGTATCCCGGATGCATGGCGGCTCCGGGCGGGGGCCCGCCGTGGTGGGGCGGCGGCGCCCCGTGGTGAGGAGGAGGTCCTCCGTGGTGCGGCGGGGGGCCTCCGGGATGCATGCCCGGCATGGGAGGCCCCGCGTGGGGTCCCGAGCCGGGCGCCTGGCCCTGCCCTTGAGCCTGGGCGGCGGCGGCGGCTGCTGCGGCGGCGGCGGCTGCCGCGGCGGCCTGCTGCTCCATCTGCTGCCTGGCCTTCATCTCGGCGTACTTGAGCTGCTCCATGTGGAAGGCCTGACGCTCGGTGAGCAGCTGCTGCCGCTGCAGCTCCAGCTGAAGCAGCAGGAAACAGAACAAAGCGATGAGGTGACGGCCGGTAGACACCGAGAGTTGTCACGACACCAACAGGAGTAACCACGATACTGTACCAAACAAAGTATCACCGTTCCGGGTAGTATCACGATACCACAGCCATTTATTATTATTATTGTTATTATCATCATCATCATCATCATTATTATTTTTATTATTCTATATATAATTATAATTCTATATATAATTATAATTATATATATAATTATTATAATTATTACAATTATTATTTTTATTATTATTGTCAATTCTTATCCTTTTTTATTCTTATTTTATTATTATTATTATTATTATTATTATTATTATTATTATTATTATTTTACAGTTAAAAATACTTATCAATTACTTAGAAGGTTGTTTGTTGCATAATAAACAAAACACTGGTAAAGCAAAAATTTAACTGAAACAACTATTGTTATGAACAAAAGGCAAAATAATTCCAAATGTGACTTTTGGAGGGGTTTTTTTTGTTTGTTTTTTTAAATTGTGGTGCTGCTGACATCGCCGCTACCACAGTGATTCGCCGCGTGTGCCCGATGCTTCTGCCATGCTGAGCGTGTTGCATGCGTTTATTATCTGGAGCTGTGCTGCTTCTGCACGCTGAGACCGCGTGTTTTTGTTTATCATAGCAGAGCTGACTTGAAAGACTTCCTTCTTGCCCTGTAAAAAACACGCAAACAGCCAATCATCTTTAAATACAGGCGGTTCCACTGTGCAGAAACAGCCTATCGTATCCCCAGACGTCACTCGTAAGCCGCAAAAAGCCAATCATTCAGCCGCTGTGTTGCTAGGTTGCAGGATTAGCCGCGGGGGTTGGTTGACAGGGAGAAGCTGAGAGTAGAGGCGGCCACCGGTAGCTGAAACTGGCACCGGGTCGTAGTAATCCACGGTAGTACCGACGTCTCTAAATTGTAGTATAGTAGGAACCGTTATGACTTGGCACCGCGGTGTACCGTGGGTACCGTGCAACTCTAAAGACATCAAATATACACCGAATCCCTCAGGAACGTTTAGCGTTATTCCTCATTTGTCCCCAAGGTGGCGCACTGGTCCTCGCATCAGAGGACGCATGAATACAGCGTTCAGCTCGTTTTCTGTGTCTAAAGATGAGAAACAGTCCACTGACGTCACGGAAACAGCGTTCAGACTGTCCTAAACGTTCAGTGTTTTTTTCGGCTTCATTTTGCCTCCTGCCGAAACTCATTTTCACGCGCCGAACGCAACGGCGAAACTGGGCGACGCTCCCGACGCCACCGCGGTGGAAACACAGTTTTACACTCGCGCCAGTGTCTCAGAGGACCGTCCACTGCCAGCACACGCACACGGATCCACACGCTGTTTCTGCGATTGTGTTTTTTAATGCGGTTGTATTCACACTTCAGGCTGCTGGTGCGACTTGAGGCGGCAGCGAGCGTCTCTTAATGGACCCCGTTTATTATTTATACTCACAGCTGAGAGCTCGGCTCAACTTATGGACCAAATGTCCATTAGTGACAGAGCGGCAGCTTCTCAGCCGAGATCATCGAGATTTAACCTCGACTTTAACGTGCCACAGAAGAAGAAAGAAGCCCCTCTTGTACTTACAGCCTCCTTCTCGCGGTCCATGATGGTCTCCAGCTCCTCGAAGTGTCTCAGTTTGATCTCCAGCTTCTTCATCTGCGTCTCCACCAGCAGAGCGACCAGAGACTTGATTTTACGCTCCTCCACGGCCGCCAAATGCTGAAAAGAAGCCAGAAATATACAAACTCAGGACGCAACGTTCGTAAATTCGAGTCGTGCGTCTTCTTGTTGCTGTCCTCCAGCCTCACTTTGGCCTTGGTGGCTGCAGAGGCCAGAGCGGCGGCCGCGGCGGTGGCGATGTTTCCCTCTCCGATGTCGTGCTCCAGCCTCTTCCTCTTGTCGTCTGCCTCCTCGGGAGCCGTCTTCTCCTCCTTGTCCTTCTCCTGCTCCGACGAGGACGACGTCTCCATGGCCTCCTCCTTGTCTTTGTCTGGCGAGAGACGGAACCCCACGTTCAGACGTCAGAAGGTAAAAGAGTCCCGTTGTCGTTCCGATCTGTGACCTTTGACCTCTTCTCAGGCTTTTCCTCCTCCGACACACAATTTCACAATCAAACCTCTCCCAGTTTTTACCTGCTGGGGAGGATTTGGGCTCCGCCCCCTCCTCGCTCTCCTCCTCGCGCTCCGACGTCTCCGATCCTTCCTTCTTCACCTTTTCCGTCGCCTCCGTCTTGTCGCTCTTCTCGGCCGACTCGCTGGGCTTCTCCGCCTCGTCCTTTAATTCGGCCTGAGAAACGAGGACACGCCGATAAGAGGAGCGAGCGAAAGGAGTCGACGGAGTCGGTTCTTCGAATAAATCACACAAATGAGCGCAAAATGTGGTAGAAATGACCCGATTATAATATAACAGAGCGATCAGCTGCTCAGTGAGGCTGTTGGGTCAAAAAAACCAGAGACGTTGCATCAAACTTGGATCAGAACCACATTTTGTGGGAAAACTGTGAACCGTAAAGCTTGTTAATGGCGGATAATAAACGTTATCATCCGCTGTGCCTCCTGGATGAACGGCGACGGCGTGACGGTTTGAAAACGCCGCATTTTCCATCTGGAAGTTTCCAAAACAGGTGACGGATGAGCGTGGAAAAATTGAAGGTTGATTGACGTTTCTGACTTTGGTTCCAGGTGTTTCGATGAGCCTCACATCTGTGTAATTTATTTTCTTGTGTTTAAATGATGTAAATATCCGTTTCAGAAGGTAAAGTGATTAAAAAACCCTCGAAGGAGCCGCAGAGCAACACTGATTTCGAAGCGACCGTTTCAGGCGGTCTCACCTTGTCAGCCTGCTGCGAGTCAGAGTCGGTGTCCATCTTCTCCGGCTCTGACGTTTCTGCGGGAGTCGGAGAAGAAACGAAGCATCAGCATCGCGTGAAAAGCTCAACTCGACACGTCAAACCTGAGAAACGGCGGCGGCGCGACAACACAGCGGAAACGTGAACGTCCTGTTTGAGGCAAAACACGTTAAGTGATTCACACAATCGCACACCAGGGATTGAGAATCGAAGGCAGTTAACTGCGTGGACATCCGGCTGGAAAGTGTGTAAGTGTGTGTGTGTGTGTGTGTGTGGTAGCATCTGCTCACATTCTCAGCCACATAAAAACACACACGTGACGGGACGCACACATACGTGCCGTCGAGTGTCCAACCATGTCAGCGGTGCACGTTAAGAGTCTGAATATTGATTGTCGGCAGAGTGGGAAACATTTAGGCTCATATTGATCGTGGTCGTAGCTCAAGGGGGGCTTTAATCCAGGCAGTGCACATGGCTGCAGGTGTGTGTGTGTGTGTGTGTGTGTGTGTGTGTGTGTGTGTGTGTGTGAAGAGTAAAGCTAAAAATAAATAAAAAGAAAGCACGAAGCCAACTAGAGGGGAAGCGATGAGCACATGGCACAGTGTGATGACCCAGTTTTCTCCCCCCTCCCCTCCCTGAATCCCCCTCCTCCCTCCCTCCCTCCCCTCCTCCCTCCCTCCTCCCCCTACGCCCCTGCCCCATCTGCTGCTGTTGTTTTAATCCACTGGTTACCGCGGGAGTATTTACACACACACACAAAAACACGACAATATTCTGCGGTCGGAGCACGCAGCACCTCCTGACGCCCACCAGACCCGATCAGCCGATAGCAGAGAGCAAAAATCAGGGTACAAAGATGAGCCTGAGGGACAGAAATAGCATGACGAAGAATTATGAGTTTGGCCTGAAATATGGGCGCACACACACACTGACAGCAGCGTGTGTGTGCAATAACGCTCTTTGCACGAAAGCATCCTGAGCGCGTCTGTCTTTAATCCTTTCTAATTTTTACGTCAGGTCTTGATTTTTATTTTATTTTGTATTTGTTGCGTTTGATGTTTTTCCCTTGATGCTGAAATTGTGTCTGCCTTCATAGATTTTGCACCTTTTGCTGCCCTCTAGTGGCTGCAGAATGTAAACATCATTGATCTTTGTATGAGTGAGGCCTCTGATCCGTTTGAGGAGTTTCGCTCTTTTCCGAAACGCCTCGACGGCGCCCGAAGGTCCGAGCTGCTCACCGGTCTTCTCCGGCTCCTCCGGCGCCGTCCCGGCGATGCCGCTGCTCTCCAGGCCGAAGGCGGGGTCCACCTTGCCCGTGCTCCTCGCCGCCTCCTGCACCTTCTTCACGTGGGCCTCCACCAGCTCCGCCGGCACCTCCTCGCGCACGCGGGAGAACTCCTCTGCGAAGGTGAACGAGGCGAGCGTTTTAGCAACACGCCGCGTGAGCCACGACGGCGTTTCTTCCGCCGGTCCTCACCGAGCGCCGCTTTGGCGGCAGCCGACGCCACTCGGGGGTCGACCACGGAGGCGAGGAAGGCCACCGTGCTCATGACGGGGTTCCCGGACTGGCTGAAGGGGATGGGCTGGTAGGCCAGCGGGCCCAGGGACGTCTCGGTGCTCTCCAGGTAGGGGTCCTCGATGGGCAGCCGCAGGAAGTGAAGGATGCACTCGTCCTGGGTGCGCGAGCCGATGTGCTCCGACACTTTGTTCCAGTCGTCTTTGTACATCTCCAGCGCCTGGAGGAAGGCGAGGAGGACGCCACAACGTCGTTCCAGCACTGAAACCTCAGATTGAGTTCCCATTTTTCCCTTGTGTGGGTTCAACTCACCTCCAGCAGCAGCAGAGTCTCCTGCTCGGTCCACTCTCTGGTGGTGGTAACTGGCTTTCCCTGGAAGGAACAGGAGGAAGATTTTTTTTTTAAAAAAACAAACAATCGCAACAGCTGACAGACGATCCGTTTGAAAACGAGGCGCGAGTTCGAGTCCCACCTTGGCGTTTTTCTTGTACAGGTCGGGACGAAGGCCGAAGTTCTGCAGGTCGATGGGTTTCTCTTTGCTTTTGTCCACAAAGTTTGCCATCGGCTGCGGAGGAGGAATCTGCAAGGGGGGGGGGGCAGAACAACCAGAACCAGAAGAGGAGCGCGTTAGTGGCAGTGAAGGCAACTTTGACAGAATCTCGACCATTATTGATGACAAACACATAATAATTTCAATAACTACTCATTAAATCAAACAAATTCAGAATAAACAAGTTGTTTTAGGTCGCACTGTCCGGTGCCACTTTCTCTGACCTACAAAACCTTGAAAAACTAAGAGCTGCTTGTCCAAGACTATTCAATTGCAGCCTGTCCTTTCTGTCTCTTTTTCTGTACTTTCCAGGTAATCTTGAAAGGACTGTTACACAGCTGCGCTTTCTGTCCACTTGTTTGTTTATTTTTGACACTTTAGGTCCTTTTTTCTCGACCTGTAAACTGTAACTTGTCCCAACGGTAAGCACCAACTCTGAGTCTGCTTCTCTGCAGGTTTTCCTCATATAAATGAGAGTTTATTTTCATTCCTGTGATGTCTGTGCATCTCGATGTGGAACTGAGGTTTTATGTGATGCATTAAAAATAAAACTGAATTGAAACGGTGGCAATTGCCTGACAAAAAGTTCATCTTCTGCTGTAAAAACATCTGGATTTCGCTCGACATTCTGCAGCGTTTTTTCAGACACAGTTTCTGCCCGTTCGTTAACTCCCGACTGTTCGCCCGTCCCGCCGGACTTACCGGCGGGGGTCTGTGGTTGAGGGGGATGAGCCCGGAGGGGGTGTCAGCCAGCACGGTGAAATGAGGGGTGGGCGGGGGCCCCATGGGCAAAGGCCGACTCTCCGAGTCCACCTGGTAGTTGACCAGCCCCCACTGCTCCAGGAAGGCGTGGACCCTTCGGGGAATCAATCAGACGTTAAACTTCCGACACAAACTCTCGTTTTCCGAGCCGAGACCGCGTCGCTTCAGCCGACCTCATGATGGCGCAGACGTCCCCCGTCAGGTTCCTGCGGCAGGAGGTGGAGGTGAGGTACTCCTGAGGGTTCAGCCGATACGTGTCGATCATGAAGTTGCGGTACGCCAGGTATCTGTCGCGGACACGGCGGGAGGTCAGAACAGCAGGCAACATCTGGAACGTCTGACGAGCTCACGCGTGTGTTCAGGAACTCACATTTCCGGAGTTTTGGACTTGTTCTTCCCGTTGAAAAACTCCGGCAGGGCTCGTCTCTCGATCTCGTGGATGCTGCGAAGGAAGGAGAGAAAAGACGTGACGAACAGAACGAGGAGGAAGAGAGAGATGGAAGCTTTTGGAACAAGTTGAAGCGAAGGAAAACGAAGCGTGACGGCGGCGCCGACGCTCACCAGTTGTAGTCGAACCAGGCGGCGTAGCTGGGGATGATGATGTGGTGGGTCTGCTCGGTCACGTTGTCCTCGCTGGCGTCCATCAGCCGGTTGACTTCCCCTTTGCCTTGTTCGTCGTCGTCCTGCGAAGGAAGCGAGGCGGCTCAGTCGGAGAAACCTTCCGCGCAAACGAATACTTCAAGAAACACGACCGTACGTGGCGTCGACTTGCGTCATCTTGAGGTCAAAACATCGGATTACAAGCGAAATAACATACAAGAGGTGCTCGTTTCTAATCAGGTATTTTAAAACTAGATCATTTAGATATTTGGGTCTGAAAAAGAGAAAACTTTCAAAGATTACTGACAAAAAATGACTCTGATCACCACACGTTCATTTGTGACTTATGTAACTTTGAAATCGAATCCTCCTCGATCTACAGGAGGCAGGACTGTGCGATTAAAACGCAACATGGTCATCCGCCGAGACGGCAAACGCTCCGCAGAGTGCTTCTGTTCTCTGATCTCACGCAGGCCCGATGCAGACTCGCAGCCTGAAGTCGTCTCACCTTTCCACCGGACAGCACCGAGTCGTCCTCCATGTCATCTGCTCACAAACGACAACACCAAACTCGATGTCAGATGACATTCGGACTCCAAAACAGGCAACGAACCGACGATCGGTTTCTCTTACGCACCCAAGTCGGCCACGTTTCCGCCTTTGACTGGAGTGTTTTCGCTGTCTTTCTTTGAATTCGCTGCACATGAAACAAAAGAGCGAAGACGAAGAGGAGGAAGTCAAAAAAAAAAGGAGGAAAGAAAAAATCAATTAAAAAGGAATTTAAAGCCGGCCTGACGGGCACGAAGGCATTAAGCAGCCCCCCCCCTTTTGTAAAGGAGGACGCCAATATAGAGCGAGACGGCGTGCGCGTGCTTGTGTGCGTGTAAGGAAAGATTTTTTGGAGAACCTAAGTAGGCCACCGCAAAGGGGACATGTTCTAAAAAGAGCTTTTTTTTTACTCCGGATTTCTTTGTTTGGTTTTGAAGGAACCTTCAACACGGAGGGAAAAAAACGCCCGCCAGACTCTGTTGGCGAGTCAGGAGATGCTTCGAGTCTTTATACGTTCACCAATAAAACACTGAAATGATTTTTTTAAACTCTTCAGGACAGAAAAAGCTACAACGCGACACAAACTGCTCTTTGTTTCTGCAACGATTCAACAAAATACGACTGAAAAATAACTTCATGTTTAGATGCAAATGGAAGCAGTTGTGCAAAAGTTTTAGTGTTGGACAGACAAAAACGTCTCAGGTGGTGATTAGTTTGAAATGCATTTGTGTTCTCTGACTCATTGAATTCATATTTAAGTGATCTAATCTTGACATTTACTCAAAATTTCTCATCAAAACGCTTCTTTTGTTGATTTGAATCTCCAGCAAATCGTCCCTGTTTCAATCGCTCCTGAATGAACCGAAATATCTGAATAAATCAGTCAAATACGACCAACAACACCCCAAAACGCTTCACACCAAGTCAAATTTCACCACTCACACACACAAGAAATCTCAGTGGAGGAGACGCATCTGTGAGAGGAAAAGTCCCCCGAGAAAAGTACCGTTCTTGGACAAGGTCCCCTCCTCCAGGCTGGCCCCGGCGGAGGAGTCGTCCATGTCCTTGGTCATGTCCTCCTCGGTGTCCTCCTCCTCCCCTCGGTGGCCCCGGCGCTTCCAGTGAGGCCCCGGGTTTCTGACGGACCCACGCGGGAATTCGGGACAAAATTAAAAGCGGGTAAAAAAAAAAACTAAACAAACCCAAAACAACCCGTTTGTTTTGTTGACAAACAAACGAAGCGTTCGGAAGTTACTCTGTGTCCATCACTGCTCCACTAAGCTAAAGAACTTTATACAGCTTTGCTGTCATAAAACGTCTCTGACGCTTAACGTGCATCAATTTCGACACTTCGTCCAGCGAACGCAACGGCCACTTAAGTCTGAAGCGCCGGCGAGTCTCAGGAAGAGAACAGATGATGAAAAAAGTGTCAAAGCCGTTTTCTGAGCGACTCCGGTCTGCGTGAGGACGAAAGGTGCTGCGGGACGAAGGGAAGCGATAAAGACGCGAGCGAATTAGCATTTCCCCTTCGTTCACTTTACGGCTCAAGCTCTTTATCTGGCGCTGGGAAATAAACGACGGTCGGCGAGCGTCCTTCTCACCCTTTCTTGCCTCCCTTCTTGCGGGACTCGGCGGGCGTGCTGGGCGGCGAGGGCGAGCGCCTCCTCTTCTTGCCGGCGGAGTTGGCCTTGCGCTCCTTGCGATCGGGCGTACGGGAAGACTGATCAGACAAACCCCGCGAGCAGCGCAGGGAGGCGAGGGGGATGGAGGATGAGAGAAAGAGCCGCAGAATGAGAGGATGGAACGGCTGCACACACAAGGAGGGGAAGCGGCGGGAGAACAGAGGGAGGAGGGGGAGGGAGGGAGGGAGGGAGGGGGAGGATGCCGTGGAGGTGGAGGGGACGACCAGGGTTCCTGCCCTCAATTTTTCCTCCATTACTGATCCGAAACTCGTGCGACACAGTTTTTTTCTCTCTCCGCAGATAAACTTTGGTCTCGTTTTTTCTCAAGTCCAAAATGTTCAGGACTGAAAAAGTCGTCGCAGTTTTGTTCCTGAGCTTTCTGTGTCACAATCAACACCAAACAACGGCGCGGGAAACAAAACGCACACGTCTCGGCGTCCCGCTTGCAATCGGACAGAAACCCTGAGACACGTTAGTGGGACACAGGTTGTGAGGAAAAGGTCTGAGAAGGATGGGCGACACACAGACTGAAGGACGGCCAGGAGACGGACCTCACAGAGCAGCAACAACCAAGCAAACACACACACACACAAACACTAGAGCGCATGCAATCAACAGGCGCTCAACAGAGACAGCCTGGAGGGAATCTGAATCCCGTTTAGTCGTGCTTGATTCCTGGTGTTTCTAGTAGACACACACACACACACACACACACACACACACACACACACACACACACACACACTGCAGCAACACTTACCTCCTCCTCCTTGGGGAAGATCCTCTGGCGGAAGCAGACCGACTTCTTGTTGTCGTCCACCTCGTAGTCTTCTTCGTTCATCCACTCGTTGAAGGCGTCCGTGTCCGACACCCACTTGGCGTGAACCTGTCCGGGAGGCACACGTGAGAAACGACACGGTGGTACAACACAAACGCAACCTATTTTCACGCCTTTTTCCAACTCCTACTTGGAAATAAATACTTCAAAATAGAAAAAGATACTACATCATCCAATCGTTGATCCTTTAACCACTTAAAGTTCAGTTTAAACACACAGGATTGTAATAATCATGACAAAAACACTATTGTTTATCATTCATAAAGTCTATAAAATTCGTAGCTTTAAAAACAATCTATTGCTTTTTACACTGTGTCATAAAACAGATAAAAAAAAAAGCTTATTAATTCCTTTCTTGCTCCGTTTCCAGAATATCAATAAACAAATGAAATTGTGGCCTAAAAACGCTCCTTTTTTGACACCCGTGCTTTCTCGTGCTTCACCTTCCAGGGTCTGTCTGTGCTGGGGGGGTCCTCGGGGTCGCCGTCCACCTCGCCGGCTGACACCCAGGTGTCGTAGCTGATGGAAAACGCAGAAACGATTCAGTGGCAGCGACGAAAACCACACAGAAGAGCCTTTAGAGGGTCGATCAGCGCGAACTGCCCGGTGGTCTCTGCTCACCTGTCCGGGTAAAGACCCCAGTGCACCAACACCTGCTTGTCTTTCCTCATGACGGGCCGGAACCACTCCTCTGATGGACACAGGTGAAAAAGGTTGGCGTTCGCAGAGCGGACAAAGTGTCTCTGAACTCAAACTTGAGAAAATTGCTGAAACAAAGCCTGATTTTCCACCAAAACACAGTGAAACTCCTGAATGTCTTCACACTGAGACAAGAGGTTGGTTTTAATCGTGTTGGATCTTTGAGTGAGTCAGAAAAACGCTGTTAAAAGAAGGAGCATCCACACAGTCGCTCCGCTGTTAAGAGAAACGAGTCGGAGATGAACAAAGATTTATAACCGACCTTCTTCTTGCTGGCTGGGCGAAGGATAAATGTGGTGGGTGGCCTTCGATTTGTCTTCAGTGATGGAGCCCTGGAGGAAACACGAGAACCACCGCGTGAATCAACAGAACAACCGGAGCGGCCGTCGGCCAACCGGCGTGGCGTCTCCTGCTCACCTGGTGCCTTTTGATGATGTCTTTGAGCTTGGTGACCTGTTTCTGCTCGAAGTCCGGCGACAGGTAGACGGTGGGCCGGGTCAGGCAGTTATTCTAGGAGGAAAACGCAGAGTTAGGGGATGTCCGGCAACCAGGACTTCAGGACGACAATATTGTCTGTTGGACAATGTCAAACAAATGCAAAGAGGAGACACCTGGAGTGAGAAATTGACATGATAAAGTGAGAATCTGCTGACAGCACGCGTGTGTCGCTGGAACTCCTACCTGGACCAAGTTCTTCTCTACATTCAGGAACATTTCCACGTTCCTGTCCATGCGGGAGGGATTCTGCAGGTCGAACCTTCGCCTGCGAGAAGAGCACGGAGAAGAAACGCACTGAGAAGCATCCTAAGCGGACGGAAAGTAGGTTTCTTTGACGTGTTTGTCTATAAACTTGAAAGAAACGAGCAAAGCGTTCCACTCACCATCCCTGCTCGCTTTTAAACTTGTACACGGAGCCCAGGATGTGGCAGAGCGCCCCTCCGGCCTTGAAGTCCATGAAGCACTTGGCCTGACGACAGAAGGACAACGTTTCATCACTCAGACCGAAGCCACGGTAGAGGTTTGACCAGTTAAAGTCCGTCTCGCTTACGGGCAGCTTGGTAAGAGCCGGATTATTGACCCGGCGCCCGAACGCGTCCTCCTGGAACTGCAACAGCTGGACCACGAGACCCGCCAGTGATTTACTGGTCGGGGAGTCATTCTGGACATGCTGCGACCAGACAGAAGAAGGAGACATTGTAACAACAAAAAAAAGCAACACTGAAAAACAAAGTGACTAAATATCATAAGACACTGGCACAAAATCAAAGAAACTGTGACTCTGACTATCAAAGGAAGCTCAAGCCTTTGTTCTTGTTGCAGATGAACACAAAGGAACTAAATCCACAACAATCCAGCCATAGCAACATAGTATAACCAGTACAAGAGGTACAAGGTACTGATCGGAAAATTATGATGTATAAAAGTGGGATTGTGTAGTGGTTACACCATCATGAATAAAACTGCATTAAGTTAAATAAAATGAAATTCTGAGCTGTCATAAAGTGAAAAATTTAAGTTTTCTGGTTATTATCTCGATAAATGTTGAGCTAACTGCTACATATTGCATGTCTTCTAATGTCTTGCAATCATAACATGCATGTTCCAATAAAAACGCACTTCATCTGATCAAATTGAACCCAAAATTAGAGATGTTTAAGTCGGTGTTGATGAATAAAGTGGTTTTTATGACTTTATTCTGTTTGATTATTTTCGCACTGGATAAAAAAACAAAACTTAACGAAAATAAACTAAACTCAACAACAAATCAAGTTCAAGCTCCTTGAGTTCATGTTTCTCTGCTTCTATCCAAAACTTGAACAAGTGTGCAGAAGGTGACCGATCTAACGCTCAGTGAACTTTATTTCTTTTTTTAATCTATTTATTTAGTCTCAACAGATTCACTGTGTCGGGGTGGGAGGGGAGGGGGGAGTTTGGATGCGGTCGCGAAGTGACAAGAGGAAGCCCCCTTTGTTTGGCTAACTCGGTGGGCGAGCGCAGCCTGCATGGCTGAATATGCTGCTGCCGTCCTGGCAGAAAAAAAAGAGCGCTAACTGCTTTTAATCGACAGATTTGACTCCGCGGAAAGTTTCCAAGCAGCACACGCGACTCTTGCAGTGATCTAGTGAACAGTTTCTTAACTGGAGGGGGAAATGATGGGAGGAAATAAAGCAGCTTTGGTTTTACACTAGTTTGCTTCATGATGTCCCGTGACTGACATTGAGTTCGCTTCGGGGACTTAAAGCAGCGTCCATTCGAGGTTAAGTTTAGTTTTTAACAAACAAAATCATCAAACATTAAGGCTTTAATACCAGCTGTTTTCCTCTGTACTCATCTTATTTGTATTTATTGTTCAACTCTCTAAACGTACCGTTAGCAGCGAGGCAGGCTAGCTGGCTAATGATTAGCGTAGCTCGTGTTTGCAAAAATAAGAGTACTTCAATTTCGGGGACGTTTTAAGTGGATTTGGCTGGAAAAATAACTGAAAGTGTGTCCAACAGTTTAAAGCTCGACTGGAATTCGCTGCGAGCGGCGGCAGCTCGCACGGACATCGGCTCTATTGTGCAGCAGGACGCGGGCCTTCGTTGAAATCAATGGAGGAGCGGAGCAGCTCGCTCACCTTCTTGTAGTGCTTCCCGATCCACAGCCGCACGCTCTCCAACTGCGAGATGGTCTCCGAGCTCTCCCAGAACTTGGCGGACGGGCCGCCGTCCTTCTTGCGCCCCACCGCGGTGCCGCCGCCGACCGGGCCGGTCGCCGGCCCGCCGGAGCCCGTTCCGCCAGCCGTTGTCGCCGCCGTCGCCATTGTGTGTTTTGTTCGCTGCGTTGTCTTTCTCCTCCGCGGCGTCGCTCACCGTGCAAGTTTTCGAATGTTAGTGCGCAGCCGCAAAGAGTCCGCGGAAGTCTCGCGAGGCTTGCGTCAAATGAGACTTCTGGGAAATGAAGTCACAATCCACAGTTTATATGCGTTAAATCGAAATATTACGACGAATCCGTGTTGTTTTGATGTACATATGCAATAAATATGATTCAAAATATTATCTTAATCTTGAAAACACGTGCTTCAATTGTTTAAATGTTTCTCCAGGTGTAGATGGAACATGTTTATTCACCAATTCAGCTCCTAAGACTCGACTGACCACAGATTTCCCTTGTTATTCAAGGAAGAGCAACTTCAAAATCTTAAAAAATGCGTGCAAAAGGGGGCCTTTAGAGACACGTAAAACAAAAACGGATCCAAAAAGGCTCTTTTCATGTGTGTTCATTATGTGTCGTGTTAAAATCTCAGTAAATATTCGTATACAATCCGTTTTTAACTGCGACATCTTGTCAGTTTATGCGTCATCTTATGGGACATGTGAGGTGTATCTAACCACTTGCTTTGAAACTGAGGCTGATCCTGACGAGGTGGGAGCTGCGTCGCCTCCGCGTCCTCCTCCTCCTCTCCCGCCGCCGACGTTGTGCAACTGTCTGTGTGAAGCCAGAAGGTGGAGCAGGTTTACAACACAACCTCGTCTGTGAAGCTG
>JASSRZ010000007.1:20322653-20333747 GCA_032164315.1 Malacoctenus gilli
ATATATTTATTTCTTGTACTTGGGTGAACGAGTTCAACATTGACGGTTTGGTAACACGTTTTTTTTCCCCATCCTCTTAAATGTTGAGCAATTTGTGCCAAGTTGTTGCAAAACCGCTGAACATCTGCACAGCTCGTTGCTCAGTCCAGTTCACCTGCAGGTCCCGGGCCTCCTAATTCAGCAGCGTAAGTGAGAGGCCTTGTTTGTGTCCATGTGTCCTTGGAGGACCTGTGGGGAAGTGAAACAAGCGAGCGCGGCAGCGAGCCGCGATTGGACGCCGCCGTCTGATTTCGGGCGATTGGTTGCGGGGGGCTGGAGTGATGCGAGGGTAAAGATGGAGATGCATATATAGAGCAAAGTCCTTCGTCGTCACGGGTCGGGAGGTTTCCTGCTGCTCTGTTGAGTCGTCGCGCTCCGAGAAGAAAGCCGCGCGCTTTGTCCGGATCTGCAGGTGACTCGTCTCACTTTCTACTCCAAATGAAAGTTTGTTTCAGTGTGCTGTCTCTTTTGTTGGCTCACACAACCTGCAGTGTTTCCATTTTCACCTCAAAACTACTCCCGACTTCTCTTCACTGTCCTTTTTCTTTATGTTTGCATGATCATTTGTGTGTAAACGCTTCGTTTTCAGCTGAGGTTGATCCTGAACTTTTCTTCTGAAGTCGAGAAGTTTAGTTTGTATCTTTGCAGAAAGGTCTTTAAGAAAGGTTTCTCAATAAGTCGATGAAGTTTGCTGTCTTGTCTTCGGACATTTTGAAGTTCTAATCCTCGTTTTCATCCGAGCTTTTCACAATAAAGTGAGCGTGGAAAGCTGACAAATGTGAGTCAGTCTTTAAGGGGAAAAAAAGGTCAAAACTCCAACTTTGTCTGCACAATTTAAGTGATCTGAAGCATAAAGATGTCGTATCACTGCAGCCAGTATCAAACATGCAAGTCATGTCTGTTTTTTTGTCGCTGGTCTCCGACAGAATGATGAAACTGGGCGTCTTCCTGGTGCTGCTCCTCGCGGGGACCGCTTTCACCTACCGTGAGCGACCTGAAACTCCTGCTGCTGCCTGAGTTTCCCGACAAAACTGTGTGTGAGGGAAAATGGTCTTCATCTTTTCACTCCTAGAGAACGTGGCGCTGCGAGGAAGAGCGTCCCAGGTGGACCGCTTCCACAGCATGGCGGCGGCCGCCAACCTGGCCATCGACGGGAACAGCAACTCCATCCTGAGGAAGGGGTCCTGCACGTACACGGCGGGCTCCACCAACCCCTGGTGGCGGGTGGACCTGCTGGACCGCTACGTCGTCACCTCCATCGCCATCACCAACAGAGGCGACTGCTGCCAGGAGAAGCTGAACGGCCTGCAGATCCGCGTGGGAGACGCTCTGAGCAGCTACAGCTTCGAGAACCCAAAGTCAGTCCGTTGCTCCGCCTCCACCTTTCCAGTTTTTCCGGCCTTTTGAACGTCTCCTCCCGTCCGCGTCAGGGTCGGATCGCTTCTCGAGCCCGGCGCCGGGGAGAGGGTCGTCGTGAACTTCACCGAGACAGTGAAGGGACGCTACGTGGTCCTGGTCCTACCCGGTGAGGCGAGGAGCCTCCAAATCTGCGAGGTGGAGGTCTTCGGGTACCGCGCTCCCACGGGTGAGACCCCGACCGGTGTTCGGTAAACACCCACAACAACAAACGGACCCCGAAAGACAGACATGGAGACAGATGTCCTTGTCCTCCAAAGAACAGGGACGAACATACATGAAACCACTGAAAACATTACTTCTTTTGACACTCCACACCTGTAGGTGGCGCTGGAACACAGCCAATAAGGAGGAAAAAGACATTTATAATACTTAGCTGATACAAAGAAACATGTTTAGCTTGAAAACAAGTGCGAGTTTCAAAAACAGCTTTGTGAAGACAAGACAAAGTACCGAAAACAAGAAGCGCAAACCTCCCCCAAGTGGCCACATGATGTTACGACATGATGTAGGATGTTGATTATGTTTGCAGTGAAAGCTGGAATGTTTCTCTGTGCAGGCGAGAACCTGGCGCTCCAAGGAAAAGCCTCCCAGTCGTCCCTGCACATGTTTGCTTTCGCCTTCAACGCCGTCGACGGGAACCGCAACGGCAAGTTGGCGCGGGGCTCCTGCAGCCAGACGGCCAACGAGACGAGCCCCTGGTGGCGGCTGGATCTACGCAAGACGCACAAAGTGTTCTCCGTCAAGATCGCCAACCAGGAATCGTTCCCCGAGAGCCTCAACGGCGCCGAGATCCTGGTCGGAGACTCGCTGGAGAACGAGGGCAACTCCAACCCCAGGTGGGCGCTTCGGCGACGTCCAGGACGAAACCTCAGAGTCGATGGCGGTTTTCACTCTCAGACTTTACGCTCTCCCGCTTCCAGGTTGGCCGTGATCTCCAGCATCGAAGCCGGGGGCGTCGCCGAGTTCACCAGTGACGGGATGGACGGCCGCTACGTGAACATCGTCATTCGTGACAGGCAGGAGATGCTGACGCTGTGCGAGGTGGAGGTTTACGGCTCCGTGCTGGATTAGAGTCGAAAAGCGACGCTCTCTGATGCGCAAACGCAACAAATTTGCCACTTGTTGGAGTGTTTTTGGCTCCTTGAATAACACAAATAAAGACTCGTCACTTGGCGGAGATCTTAAGTCGAACTGCAGCTTTCGGTCCTGATTTCGTCTCGACAGTATTCAGTCGTTCAGTCGATGTAATCAACTTAATTTTTCTCTGATATTGTTTTCTCTTCATGTGTGAGCGCGACCGCAAGAAGACCAATAAACCACTGAAGCATCCTGCTTTGTGTTCACTTTAATCAGCGCTGACGAAGAAGCGCCGACTGGGTCCACCTGTGTCTTGTTTGTTTCCCTTTCCTGTGCTGAATAACTGAGTGTTCTCCAACGTCTTTGCTGTTTATCCAGATTAAATATCGGATGTTTATCGAACTCGATTCCTGCCTGTGAGTCGTGTGTTTGCGTCGATCCGCTTCACGTTCCTGCCCAATAAAAAACATCTTCACTCCAACATTTCTGCCATTATTGTGACTTCATCTTAGAAAAATACTTTAAATGATGACTCATCAAGTGATTTACAATAAAAGTATCACAAGAATCACCAACGCAAAAGCAGAATACAACTTGAAACAGTATCGTAATCGTACCCCTGGATCAATCAACACTGTGTCCGTGGAGATTTTCTTGTGAACGCTCTACTGACAGCCGTTCCTAACAGATCCTTTTGATGTTCCACATGCACATTGGTGATCAGATAAAACGTAAACCCAGTCAACATATAAACCTTCAAATACTTCATTTTTTAAACGAGGTACTTGATTAAACAGTCATTCAAACATCATTTTTGAGCAATTTTGATCAATCCTTCAATTGTGAGCAATGAGTCGATGATAAACTGAGATTAAAACGACTCTAAATCAACTACAAAATGCAGACAAAGAAAAAGAAAAACTTGGAATTGCTGCAGCAAACATGCCAGGCCTGTAGGTGGCACTGCAGCGTGCCAACAAGAAATCAGCTGCAGAGCGCAGCGAAGCAGGTACAACAGTTACAGACCTGAAGCTATATAACGGCGCCTTTCTGTGGCACAAGCGTGAGGTCGGTTAAGGACTGTACTGGGGGGTGTGGAGGGGGTGGGGGGTGGGGGTCACCTTGTTTTGAAACAAAATGTCCTGATTTTACCACAAAAGTTCATGTTTGAGTTTGAACTCTAGCAGCTTCTCCATTTTGCACCAAAAAAACACTCAATCTGTTGGTGAAAGAGAAGTTTAGGGAAAACTGCAAAGTCAGCACATGGAAACAATTCTGCAACTGAGCTCTTCTTAGGGACACTCGATTATCTTTTGGATTTTCCGACATGATTGATAAAGAATCATTGGTGCAAATCACAATATTTCCTTCTGGAGTGAAGTCGCAGCTGAGGATTTGTTCTGCCAGACATACAAACCGACTTCATCTGTTTCTCGCCTTCACACGCCCAACATGAGCCGACACATCTACTGGATCCGACAACGTGATTCGCTTGCCCGACAGCGTTTGTGTGGATCTAACCTGCCTAAACTGGCTCAGCCTTTACTGGATACACTGCTGTCATGGCGCCGAGATCCATTCGTCAACCCCGCAGATGTTGGCCACTGATTTTTTCACCTTTCCACCAAGTGTTTGGTGACTTCCTCCACCAACACTTCAAACTCTGCATTATCACATTGCGGTCCGTGCACAGGTGTTCTCAGCGCTCTGTTTGAGCTTTTCTGGGCAGACGGGCACCGCAACAAATGCAAAAACCCTCATTTAAATACTTGTGTTTGCATGAATCCGACAAAAGAGCAGTAATTTTACCTGCACACACAGTTTTAAAGAAGAATTCAGCCCCTTAAAGCTCGCTGTGCAATTTGAGTCAGAAGGAACGACAAAACGCTTCATCGTTGTACTTTGGAAAGCGTCTTCACTCGATCAAAACAACCAAGCAACAATCAGAAGTCAGCGATGTTTCGCCATCACTTCAGAGTCTATGAAACATTAAATATTGGGCAATGAGCTGTTGCAAAACGACCAAACGTCTGTACAAACATGCAGCAGAGCGAGTGCGTCGCTGCTGCTCTGGTCAGAAGTCAAGAAGTGTTTCGAATCTCTGCGTCAACACCCGAGTCCTCGTTTTCAATTTCACTGAACGGAGGCAGGACTCAACCTGGATTAAGTGTGCATCCATGAGGAACAAACACACACACACACACACACACACACACACGCGCGCGCGCGCAGAGTTTAGAGTCCTTCGGGCTCATATGCTTGTTTAGAGACTTTAGGTGTCACCTGGAGAACCCGTCTCAAACCCGCGACCTTCTTTCTTTGAGGTGAGAGGGTGAACCCCTACGCCACCGTAGGGTCCGTTTACAGTTTATGTACATCTCATCACTCCGAGCGTATCTTCCTCAATCGACCCCCCGGGTCAAACTAGGTGTGTTTCATCCATGTTTTGTCCTATCCTTGAAAAAAGAAATTGTGAAACGAGTCTCAGGAATGAGGAAGTGAAACAAGCCTGCAAGCAAAACTGGTGAGGTGTGATTGGACGGCGTGGACGCCGAACATCATCCGAATTCTGAGGAACGATTGGAAATGAATAAACGGCGGCGGGAGGTAAAGATGCATATAAGAGGACGAGGGCGGCGTCCCGTGTCCTCACAGCTCGGGAGGTTTCACTCCGGTTCGTGTCTTCAGACTCCGAGAAGAAAGCGGCTCGCTTTGTCCGGATCTCCAGGTGACGCCTTTCAATTTGTCTCTTCAACAGTTTTGCTTCACGTCAATTTATCTGCAAATGTTTTGCATCTTGGCAGCCTTAAGAGAGCAAATAACAGAATTAAACCCGTAGAAGGTTCTGAAAAGTTCAAGATTCTGTTTTTGGGATGACTCGAACGAAAGTGTGAAGTTTTTTTTCCAATATTTGGATCATTTAGAATTCCGACTTTCTTATTTAGAAATCTTTCTTAATTTTTGACAATTTATCCCATTTTTCTTCACAAAACACCCTCCAATAAAGGACCGAAGGACAATTGCTTCAATGCGTCATTTCTTCAGGAGCTGCATCGTTTTTACTGCAAACTATGACTTTTATTGACAGTGTTTACCTTTAGAGTTTAACGTTGCACGTGTTTTTGACCTCTGCTGGTCTCGGAAGTCTTTAAAAACCCTTCGATATAAACAGGTTGGACTTCTCTGTGTGTGTTGTGTGAGTGAAGCTGGTCGAGTTTATTTCATCTTTGTTGGATCTGCGTTTGCATTGTCTTGTTCAGAGTCACTGTTGTTCCTCCACAGATGGAACGGAATCGTTTTACAGCAACAAAGTCAGAAAATATTCACCTCTTGATGTTATGAAATGACATTAATCAACCTCCTGTTTCAAACAGGATGATGAATCTGAGCGTCTTCCTCCAGCTGCTCCTTCTGGGGACTGTTTCCACCTATGGTGAGCGTAACCTCTGGCGTCGCCTCCCCTCGGAGGAGGCGGAGCTTCCTTTTCTGGTAATGGGGTGGGTCGACAAGGTGACCGCACCCCTACAGGTCTCCACACCTCCATCGCGACCAATCTGCTAATCTGTACAACATTGGACCTTCCGTGTCCTCTGCAACCTGATGCACACCTGCAGGACCTTGACTTTCTAGTCCAGCCTAACTGAACACCTGCGGGACCTTTATTCTCCCGCCCAGCGTGAACACCTACAGGACTTTTAATATCCAGTGCAGCCAAACTGCACACCTGCAGGACATTTATTCTCTAGTCCAGCCTAACTGCACACCTGTAGGGCTTCTCACCTCCATTACAACCTGACTGAACACCTGTTTGTCCTTTCGTCTCAAGTTAAGCCCAACTGCACACTTGCAAGACCTTTATTCTCTCATCCAGCCTGAACACCTACAGAACCTTTAATATCCAGTGCAGCCAAACTGCACACCTGTAGGGCTTCTCACCTCCATTACAACCTGACTGAACACCTGTTTGTCCTTTCATCTCAAGTTAAGCCTAACTGCACACTTGCAAGACCTTTATTCTCTCATCCAGCCTGAACACCTACAGGACCTTTAATATCCAGTGCAGCCAAACTGCACACCTGTCGGGCTTCTCACCTCCATTACAACCTGACTAATCACCTGTCTGTCCTTTCAGCTGAAGTTCAGCCTAACTGAACACCTGCAGGACCTTTATTCTCTCATCCAGCCTGAACACCTACAGGACCTTTAATATCCAGTGCAGCCAAACTGCACACCTGCAGGACATTTATTCTGTAGTCCAGCCTAACTGCACACCTGTAGGGCTTCTCACCTCCATTACAACCTGACTGAACACCTGTCTGTCCTTTCATCTCAAGTTCAGCCTAACTGCACACCTGTAGGACCTCTTGTTTCTATTGCAACCTGACTGCCCACCTGCAGCCCCTGAACAGCAGCTATTCAGCACCTTTAACTTGTCACACAAACATGTCTGAAAGTATTCGTCCATTTGGAGCTGCTGTTCATCTCTGTACTTCATGGCTGTCCTATAGGGGACACAGAGACTGACACCAGATCAGGGACCGTCGTGGTCCCTGCCAGTTCCAGAGAGACTGTTGGACCTCTGAAGCATGTTGTTGTTTTCTGGCGGTATCCATCGGTGAACCGGCTTTCTTACAGAGAACGTGGCGCTGCGGGGAAAAGCCTGTCAGTCCGACCGCTACGAGCACGTGTTCGGAGGCGCCTACACCGCCATCGACGGGAACGACAACCCCAACTTCGCTGCGGGATCCTGCTCACACACCGACGAGGAGACTGACCCCTGGTGGCGGCTGGACCTGCTGGAGCGCTACGTCGTCACCGCCGTCGCCGTCACCAACAGAGGCGACTGCTGCCCGCACAGGCTGGACGGGCTCAAGATCCACATCGGAGACTCTCTGGAGGCCAACGGCCTGAGTAACCCAAAGTGAGAGAGTGCGGAACCGTTGGGCACGTTTGTCTTCACAGGGAAACGACTCTCACTCCTGCTGCGGTCGCTTTCAGGGTCGGATCGATCGCCAGCGCCGGAGCAGGAGAGCTGGTCACCGTGAATTTCACCAAGCAGGTGGAGGGACGCTACGTGACGTTGGCTCTGCCTGGCCAGAGTCGGATGCTGACGCTCTGTGAGGTGGCGGTCTACGGGTACCGGGCGCCAAACGGTGAGATCGCGGAGTGAACGGAAAGAAAAACATGCAGCTCGAATAAAAAATTCGGACTTTGTTCTCAGAATTCTCCAAATGATCTCAATTAAAATGCAGGCGAGAACCTGGCGCTCCAAGGAAAAGCCTCCCAGTCCTCTCTGCACTCGTTTGGCGTTGCCATAAACGCCATCGACGGGAACCGCAACGGCAAGTTGGAGCAGGGCTCCTGCAGCCAGACGGCCAGCGAGATGAACCCCTGGTGGCGGCTGGATCTACGCAAGACGCACAAAGTGTTCACCGTCAAGATCGCCAGCCAGGATTCGTTCCCCGAGCGGCTCAACGGTGCCGAGATCCTGGTCGGAGACTCGCTGGAGAACGAGGGCAACGGCAACCCCAGGTGCTCGTCGGGCCGCCGCCGCGCCGACCTTCATCGGCGTGAAACATCAGCATGACCGACGCTCTGTTTTCCTCCGCCAGGTGTGCCGTGATCTCAAACATCGACGCCGGCACCGTCGCCGAGTTCGACTGCAAGGGGATGGACGGCCGCTACGTGAACATCGTCATCCCCGACAAGGAGGAGTTCCTGACGCTGTGCGAGGTGGAGGTTTACGGCTCCCCGCTGGATTAGAGCCGCAACGGCGGTGGCGGCGGCGCACGCCAACGCGTACAAAGCGCAGCTTCAGCTTCCTGAAGGAGCAAATAAATACGCGGCGAAACACAAAAGAGCGATTTGTATAAATGCTGTTTGTATTGTGAGACTTTAGGAGAGAGCAGCAGCTTTTTGGCTCCTCGTCTGCGCGGAAACGTTCCGGCTCAAACGCGATTCTCTGCTCATTCAGTCCGTTCTACACAAATCTGATCTGTAACCCATTAATCCTGCCCGCTTTGGATTCGGTGTGTAAAGTTTTGTATGTATCCCCGGTATAGCGCATTAAACAGCTTCGGGAAAGATCACCTGCAATAAGCTCGGAAACACCAATAAAGTTTTCCTGCTTCTGTGTCCTTCTTCCCGTTTCGTCAGTTCTAAACCTGATTTTCAACATGTTTCCGCATCAACGGCAACATTGAGGTGACAAGGACAAAGGTTCAGTAGTCAAATGGCTTCTTCTCTCACACGTTTACATTATTGCCACACAGGCGCCTTTACGTTCACGCCGTTTGGTTCTCAGGTGCAACGAACAGTTTAGCGCAGGTTCCTGCGAGCATCGAAGGAGCGACTCTGATCTGTGGACTGAGCGGCTGATTCTGTGCCGCGTTGTGATTGGACAGTTTGTTTGCTAAACAAGACTTTGAGGTCGATGCTGAGGTCGGCTACAAATGACAACAACTGAATGCTCGACTCCGACCAGCAAACAAGGTGAGTGAGAAGTTCTTCCGACGCTTCGCATATACAGAATTCAAACTTTGGGGAACTTGCAGGTGATTGGACCTGAAAAAAGGAATTTTTTTAGACACACCGTCTGACAAGTTGAAGAGTAGCTCCTAATTTGTCTGGTCAAACAAGACGATTTGAGGTCGTCCAACATCTTTTCACTGCCATCGTTCAACAGTGTTTCGAATTGGAGTTGCGTTTTTTTTTTGTCCGTCCCATTTACGATTCTTCATCTGCTCGTTTTCAGCACCATGAAACCAAGCGCGGGACTCGTCTTGCTGCTCTTCTGTGTGACGTGCTCAGCAACAGCGTACAGTGAGTAGAAAGGGGCGCCGCAGCCAGAGCGGCCGCCAGTGTGTTGCGTAACCGAGCAAACAACGAAGCCGAGTCTGACGCTCTGAACTTTGGGAATTTCCTTGCTGCCAATGAGGGGAAAGAACAACAAACAAAAAGTGAAAAAGGATTCTCGTCTTTTCCAGGAAATGTGGCGCTGAGGGGAAAAGCCACCCAGTCGCAGCGCTACATCGGAAGCTGGGACGTTTTCGCCGACGCCTACAATGCCATCGACGGAAACCGGGAGGCCAGGTTCAACTACGGCTCGTGCACTCACACCGCAGCGCAGAGAAACCCTTGGTGGAGAGTGGACCTGCTGGACCCCTACATGGTCACTTCCATCGTCATCACCAACAGAGAGGACTGCTGCGAGACCCAGATCAACGGCGCCGAGATTCACGTCGGCAACTCCTTACAGGACAACGGCGCCGCGAACCCGCGGTGAGTGGCCGCCAACATTGGGACGCCGGGGACGTGACCTGACTGCGGGTCTGAAGCGGGGGCGAACCAATCAAAGGCGGTTCGCTCCAATGGGACTTTATTTCAGTCGCTCAGGGGTCCAGCTTTGTTTTCGGGTCGCAAAGAACCAAAACTTCCATCGATGCTGCTTCTTTAACTGTGACACAGACACTGAGACGCCCGTTAACCGCTACGCTGCCTCTCCCATCCCAGGGTCGCCGTCATCCGGTCGCTTGGTGCCGGTCGCGTGTTCACGGCGTCTCTCAGCGAGCACGTGGAGGGGCGCTACGTGACTGTGCGGATACCTGGAGAAAACAGGCTCCTGACGCTCTGTGAGGTGGAGGTTTACGGGTACCGAGCGCCAACCGGTGAGAATCCGAGCCGCCCGGCGAGCGGCTCCCGCAACACCCGCGTCACGTTTCCACGACAACATCCGGATCCATGAATTGACAGGAACGAGAGAAGTTAGCGGATGAAAGCTGAAGCTCCCTGACTGACCATCACCCACTTTTCCAGTTAGACGCAGTCACCATTCAGCTCAGACTCATTGCCAACTCGTGGGTATTTGTTTGTCCGGAGAAGGTTTACCAAATCCGTTCTGCAGGCGAGAACCTGGCGATCCGAGGAAAGGCCACGCAGTCCTCGCTGCACATGATGGGCCTTCCGTACAACGCCATCGACGGGAACCGCAACAGGAACGCTGAGAAGGGATCCTGCAGCTCCACGACCTCAGAAATGAACCCCTGGTGGCGACTGGACCTGAGCAAGACGCACAAAGTTTTCTCCATCAAGATCGCCAGCGCCGAGTCGTCCCCTGAGCTGCTCAACGGGGCGGAGATCCGCATCGGAGACTCCCTGGAAAACGAGGGAAACACCAATCCCAGGTAGCGCCGCTCGCGGCACGCCGCCGCTCTGTTCGGGGTTCGCGCGTCGTCTCTGGACGACCGTCCGCTCCGATTACTGATCCAACGTCGGCCGACACGAAATCGTTTCTCTCGCCAGCTGTGCTGTGATCGCGGATGTGACCGCCGGGGGCGTTTTGGACTTCCAGTGTGACGGGATGGACGGTCGCTACGTCAACATCGTCATCCCGGGCAGGGTGGAGTCTCTGACGCTGTGCGAGGTGGAAGTGTACGGCTCCGTCCTGGACTAGGCCCCCCAAAGCGGGCCTGTTTCGGGTCAAGAGGGGTCAAACTCCCACCTCTCAGTTACTGATGTGTTGGTGAAAAGTACCTCCGCGCCGGGAAGGAGAAACCAACC
>JASSRZ010000007.1:20395296-20405472 GCA_032164315.1 Malacoctenus gilli
CACACACACACACACACACACACACACACACACACACACACACACACACACACACACACACACACACACACCAGACATCCATCTTATCTCTCAGCTCCTTGGCTGCATCTTAACACACTAACATGTACAAATATGGACAGAGCAAAGCACTGTCAACACAGCCCATGAAACACACACACAAACACACACTCTCACACACACACACGCACGCACATTCAAAAATACATAAACATGCACAGAAACACAAATACACACACCTGCACGTACTCATGCATACAAACCCAACAAACACGGAAACATACACACAGGGTAGAAAACACTCAGACAGGCAGAGACCCTGATAGAGTTCAATAATCATGCATACTTTAAACCACCTATGATAACACAGATTCACAGACAGCAACACTTGCATACACAGACACACACATAAACACACACGCTACATACACACATTTCAACAGAGACAGACTGCAAGAAAAATCCCCAAACCCACATAAAAAGCAGCCCAGACTTCCTGAAAGCTTCTCGTCTCTGAACCTAACCAGCGCGTGGTGGTTCACTCACAGCCCACAGTTTTCTATTTCACTATAAAATCATCACTTTCACTCTCAGTCATAAACACACACGCACGCGCACACCCACACACAAACGCACACTCGCCCCTCCTCCCTGGGAAACGGGTGGAAGGACAGCAGGCCGTCACTGTTAGCGTTACATCGCACTCAGAGCGCTCAGATAAGACAAGCAGAGGAGCCGAGTCCGTCGGACGACCAGACCGAGCTGCCAGAGCGGCCGAGCTGGTGGGTCCTAATAAAAACGGACAAATCGTCAACACTTATTTTCAATATTTGCCTTCCAAACGAAAGGGGAAAAAACCCCAATGATCCTGAGAAAAGCATGTAAACAAAAAACTAATGAAAATAAATAAGTTTTAACATCTAACTTGAGCTCTTTTTCATCCCAAAATTTGAATAATAAGTCTAATTTCTCAAAATTTACATGACTTTATTCAGCCTGAACAAACATCTTTCATTTACTTGATAGTCATTTTATTTTGGATTCAGTTCTTTTGTTTGCAGAAAAACCTTCTACTTGGAAAAAGAAATGCAACTATGAAACGAAATAAAGGTTAATTGAAATAAATAATTCTGAGAAATCATGTAATTTGGGAACAGCGTGTGAATCACAGTGGTGATGAAAGAGTGACGGCTGGTTCAGAAAGTGTTGAACCTTCACTTGTTCACTAATTTACTCTTTCTCTAATAGTGCTTCACTGACAGCCGTGTGTGTTGCTGTGTGATAGTGTATCTTTCAACTGCCTGCTCGCCATCAGCTAAACGCGACTGTCTGGTGCCGGGCAGTTCGCGCACAAACACCACTTGAGACTGTCTGAGCAGGTCAGGATGAACCCGGTTCTAGTTCTGGTTCTTGGTTCTTAACCAACCTGTAGGGAACTCGTTTGTTCTTCTATATTCTAGATCAGTGACTACCATCCGTTTCACGCTTGAGGTGCCCAAGGAGCCTCTCTTCTAATGGCAACACATTCTAGTGAAGCCAAACACTCAAAAATGCAAAAGCAGAAACCTTCAAAATAAAAGGAGTTTCTCCGGATTGCTCCAGTTCCATCTTTGGTTTTTCTGTGAGTGAAAAAAAGGAAATTCAAAAAAGTAAAAAAGCCTTGTATCAAGGAAATAATTCTTATTTTTTTCCAAAAAGGAAATTAATCTTGACAAGCATGTTTTGCATGAGAAAAAGTAATCAGATTTTAAGAAAGCAAAGACTCAGGCCCCTTGTTGACCTTCAGCGTGGACCCTCCCAGGCCCAACGTTGGACCCCACTGTTCCAAACTGCGCCTGTTCTGTCCGTCCTCACTGAATCACCTAAAGCCGCGTCTCACTGCTTTAAGAAGGGATGAAGTCGGCCTCTTTGAGGGGAACGAGTGGCCGGCCTGCAGCTCCAAGGGGGTTTATCACGGTCCGAGGTGCTGCGAGGGGAGGTCAGCGGGTCGTCGCAGGAGGCCTGAGCATTCGCTGATGAGCTGTCGGAGGACTAATCCTCCCGTGCACAAACACTCACCCCCAGACCTGAACGCCGGCACGGGCTCCACCGTGCATCCACGAGCGTGTTTACATCTGCCACCTTTGCAGGAATCCCTGCAAAGCGAGCACCCCACTCGTCTCCAACGTATTATTTTCGCACCGGCGTCCATCATCCGTCCTGCGTGTCAGTCGCCAGACTCCCAGACTGCTGCCACCCAACAGGTTACAGACTGGGAGGCAGCAGGGTCAGGGTCAAAGGTCGCAGGGAAACAGGAGTCCCTGGTCACATCTTTCTATCATCACTCCATCCTTCTGCACCTCCCTCTTCTGGACATGTCAGTAACGTACCGACGAAGCTATCAGCACTTAGCTTCTGGCAGAAAGTTACTTATGTTGCTTTGTTTACCTTGTCTGCAGCGCCAATCAGACAGAAACCGTCAGTCGGTGCGGAGACATTTTTGACCACAAAATACTCAAACGCCATCAGCCCATAACATGTCGCAGAAATTACGCTTTTCATCCTGTAAATGTACTCAAAACTTAGAAAGACTTTCTTGAGTTGGCCTGCTAACAGGCAGACCAGCACTCCCAAAAAGGAGGATTTAGGCCAGGAGCTTGTCTCCAAACTTTTGGGTGTCCAACATTTCCTCCAACAAAGAAAGAGAAGGACCGCTGAGCAGATCCTCCTCAAACACGGAGCGGCGAGCACGATGCCACAGAAATCAATCGCACACATTTTAAAACCTGATACAACATGATTTTTATGTCCTGATTGATTTTCATTCTTCAGCTCGGAGAGACGACGACTTTATCGGCTGACAACATGGACACAATTTTTATTTGTGTCAGAGTTGTGCGCGGCGGGGACGTGTGACAGTGTGTGTGTGTTGTCAGACAAAGTCCTCATATATAAGTGCGTTTGTATGTGTGTAGACCATTAGGAGGTGTCGCTGTATGTGTGTCTGTGTGTGTGTTACTCTAGATTTTAGCAGCAGCAAGTGTCGCTACGTTCTTAGCAGTTATTGTGTTTCTCCAGAGACTCTCCGACAAAGTGTGTGTACATGAATGTAAAGCACAGTGTGTAACCACCGCACACACTCCACACAGGTGTCTGAAGATTGCCAGGCAGCTAAAATTGCTGCAATTTTTTGTCGCTTTTTGTCACAAGAATTGTTTGTATTTTTCCATTTTCGCTAAACTAAAATAATCCTATTTATTATACAAGTCTCCCTTTATTGTTTTCGTGTATTTGCGCTGTCATTCGAAACCCTGAAGACTAAGAGATGCTTCACTCTGTGTGCAGATCTGTACCTGCACTCGAGTTGTTTCTATGGTCACCGAGACTTCCACACTCAGCTTAGTCACCAGGAATTCACACATTTCACTTCAAAACATGGAGTACACTAATTTCACACTCCTGTCAGACATTAAACATTGAAGTTATCTCCAAAGGAAAGGCATAAACGCTCACTTAATGCACTTTCGTTGATAGTTTTACTCCCCTGAAACCCCCTAATAAATCCAGGGCGCCTGAGAACAGTTTAAGTAAACCACCAATGACACAATGACTTTGAAAAACAGGGTTACTCTGCTTGGCAACTGAACCCTGAACCTTTGCTGCGTGTTCGTTAGAGCTCGGTGTATCTAATATAGTGGAGAGCGAGTCACATTGAAGCGCCCTCTCGGGGGACGGCAGCAGTTCTTAGCGGCTGCCGGCTGTTTATGTGACACCTTTCCAGGAGTGCTAATGCTGGGGGGGCGTTTGACAGCCGACCAGGCCACCGATCCCTCAGCCACTGCTGGCTGCCGGGAGACGGTAATGGATGGCTGGACGGTGACTGGACGAAAGGGGGAGGGGGAAGTGGTGAGGAAAGGGTGAGGGAGGATGTTGTTTTGGGAGGGGGGGTGTGATTCTTATCCCGATCCCATGGCGGCTCCCCCGCCGCGGTGGATGAAAGCCCCCCGACCAGCCGTCGTCGCGGTAACTAATTTGCTGAGATTTTCTGCTCGACTGGAGGCACGAGGAAGAGGCTGCGCCATCCGACCGTCAACCGCCACCCCGCCTCCCCCTCAACACTCAGTCTGGAAATCCCTGCACGCTCTTCGTCTGAGTGCATCCTCCTCCTCCTCCTTCTCTTCCTCCCTTCAGCTTCCACAGAGGTCTCAATTATGCTCACATTGTTGCCTTCAACACATACTTTCTCTTTTTCATCTGCCCTCTATCAAAAAGGATAAACTACACAAACGCTGTACTTCCAAAAACTATTTCACTTTGCATGTACCGAGTTTATCAGCAAGCTTTTCCTGTTTTGGTGTGTTGTCTCTTGACAGAGGCCTTGAACATCATCCCACCTTCTTGGCCTCCATGTTTCTCTCTGCAAGCTTCAACTCAAATCTTCCCAGCTGAAAAAAACTTACATTGAACATCGTTTATAGCTCATTTTTATCTGTACAAATGATATGTTTTTCACTAAAATGTCCAGTCCACACCACGTGATGTTCACATAACCTTTTCTGATATTAAAATCGAACTCTTTTCAAAGCAAAGTGCTGTATTGCCTTTATTTACAGCTCGGATGGCTAATAACTCCTAAACTCTGCCGTCCCCGTTCTCGCTCCTCTTCTCTCATTAAGTCTCGGCCACGTCACCTTGATAACTTGCGCTAATCACTGCTGTGGCACCCTTTAGGGTTCAAACGGGTCACTGGCAAGAAGCCATAATCCTCTTCTTGAACTCTGACCCGCGACGGCCACTTTAATGGGGTCAAATACTGGAAGCGGATCACATCACATCCTGGCCAAAAAAAAAAAAAAAAAAAGGGACGTATCGGCTGCCAGAGGTGAGAGAACGACGGCTCTTTATGTCTTTCACACTTCGGGATTTCCACAATAATGTCCGTGTGATGGATAAACATGAGGATTAAACGCGGGCGGATCGATAATATCGATGGGGACGCAGGAGCAGACGTGACAGCGCTGCATGTACTGTATGAAGCCCCCCTGAGGGGCGGAGTCTGTGTCGGCGCAGGTTCAAAACAAATCTATATGAGCTGTGTGAAAACTGTTCAAAAAAAGTAATGTTGTGCTTGTAACTGCACAAATCTGTACGTGCGTGTGTGTGTGTGTGTGTGTGTGTGTGTATGTGTGTGGTGGTGCTTTATGGTGTAACTAAGCGCGGATAATTCCAGGCAATAACAACACTTGGACAACAATAGCCCCTTTCTTGGGGATATTTGGCTTTCCTCCAGTTCCCTCAGTGTTGTTTTAGCATTGATGTTAATCCCACTTCTAGCAGTGTTCAGTCAGTCCAGCAGCCAATTCAAACCCCGAGAACGGCCGAGATTACGGATTACACATCGCTTTTCTCTCCCACATGAGTGCATAAATGAGCAGATCTATGTGAATGTGTGCATTTAAGTTGTACACAGTTTCACTGATTTGAATGTCTGTCTTTCTTCTGAATATTTTTGGCTTTGCAGGTCTTTAGAGCTATCTTCACACAAAGTAATTGGCTTTTCCTAAAATAATGAACAATATTGCATTTATTTTTGATCTGGCAGACGTGGAAAAAGTGGAGTCGAGTTGAGTCAAACACAGACATATTATCAGACAAGTGACGCGATCCGACCAAACACACCTGATGCAAATGACTCTAAACTCAACCAAAATCCATTGACTCTATAGAATCTGTCAGCCTTCCTACTAACTCCAACAAAGGCAGTGCCGACTTCAGAAAGCATCTCTCAAGTGTTGCAAATCAACATTTCCTTGAGTAAAACCTCTCTCCTGACCTCTTGCAACACTGTGCTGATTGTGAACGTGTGGGAGAGTTGTTGCAATGGGTCCCTAAATGCAGTGGTCACTGCGGGCTTGCTGTGCATGTGTGAAAGTTGTTTCTCCGACAGAAATGCATGTCTGTAATCTGACAGAACTTTCCTAACCTTCAGAACAATGCCGTGCACTGTTGAACAATGCACGTAGCGGATTATTGCCACCGGCCGAGAGCTCGCCATCACTTAAAAATGCAAAAAGGTGTGAAAATCTTAGCAGTAATTCCTCTGCTGAACAAACCAAAGAAGATAAGCAGCGAAAAGCTACGATTCGCCGCAATTGAAGAGAGTAAAACCTTCCACAGTGTGGAGGAGGAAGATGAGGAAGGAGGTGAAGGAGGTTGTTGAGGTCTTTAAGTGAATGAAGGTTAAAGTCGGTACGACTAACAGGGGCTCTTTGCACATGCGGCGCCTTGGCTTCCCCTCGCTGAACCGGCTGTTAGCACCCAGCATCCCTCAGCTCCCCTGATCCAGCCTGCTGCCCCCAGCTACCCCCAACAACAGCCGCAACACACACGCACACACACACAAATACCAAAACGTACCCTATAATTAGACATTTACACCTGGAATTCTTGTAGCTGGACTTGGACTGATAAGTCAGAAG
The DNA here is from genome assembly GCA_032164315.1 of Malacoctenus gilli. Lineage (NCBI taxonomy): Eukaryota > Metazoa > Chordata > Actinopteri > Blenniiformes > Labrisomidae > Malacoctenus > Malacoctenus gilli. Next base: position 20,401,773 of record JASSRZ010000007.1, read on the forward strand.
TAGAATAAACACTGAAATTATATGCAAAACATCCACCAACTAAACAAAAATACAGATTCAAAGCTCTTTAAAGAGTTTAGAGTTTTTTGAAAAATGAGGAGTCACACCTGAAAATATCAGGAACTACCTACATTCAGCCTCAGGTTGTTTGGATTCATTCTTTACAGGTATTTTCATGACTTTTTACTAAAAGTTCAACATTTGCCTGAAGAAAACATTTGGGTTATTCCTTTTTTTGTGCAAGTTTTTCAAGTTAAACAGCAAAGATTATTCACATAGGCGGAAAAGTTGTTTCCCTTTGATGGGAAGTTGACTGAAAAGACACGATAGATGAAGAATACCAACAGGTTTTCGACTGGCAGAAGTTTCCACAGTTCTCCAAGTTGCAAAACGACCTTGACTTGTTCTCTGAGTGAAACGGTGCGAAGCTTTCCAGCGCGCGAGTCTCCTCCGACTCTGCCAAAGTGAAAATCTGTGGAGCTGAAGTGTGGAGTTCCGAAGTTGAGGTCAAACTAATACAAGGACACGGAGGTGAAGTCCACAGTCTAACATGCGGCGCTGCCTCCCCCCCTCCCCTTGGCTCTGGCCATATTTAGAGATGTGACTCTTGGCACATCTCAGAAACAACCCTCCTCCTTCCCCCCGGGGTTCAAGAGGGTCGATCCGGTCTGCAGAATCACAACACAATTACAGCTCCCCTCCTTAAAGAGATGTACAGGAGGGTTGAAGCGCAGGCTGGAGGCGTGTACTTCGAAAATCCTGCTGTTAGCTTTTAGCACCACGCCGCTGCTGCTAAAACCCCGCGGTTGTCCGTGCTATGCTGCAAAAAGGGTTCGGGTGTCGTGCTAAGCGTGTTATTAACCTCTCGCTGTCGTTGTCTGTCACACAAAACACCGCAGAGAGCCTGTAGATGTGCATCAATCTGGTTTTAAAACCACCCAGCTCCTCAATTATTCAGGAGCAGAGAGGAGTCAAACATTCCCATTTAAAGATCCAACACTTGTTTGACCAGCTGAGAGTCCCGCAGTCGTGTAGAGACAGACAGCAGATGGCTGGGTGAGGGGTGAGGAGGATGGATGGCTGGATGGATGAACGGCTGAATGGATGGACGAATGCATGCGAAACCATGTTCAAATACAGTCGGGCCTTTATATGTGAGGATAAAATTCAAAACTCCTCAGCGCAAGTACATCAAATTCAGTTTAAGCTGGATTCAAGCAGTTTGTGGGCAAGTTTGGGGGAATTGAGGCTTTTGATGAGGGACAAGAGAGGACATGGACAGAGGGGGGAGGGGGGGTGAAGAGCAGAGGGGGTGAGCGGAGACGCCGGTCCAGCATTTGAACTTAACCTGACTGTGGCCCGGGACTGACGCAGCAATTAGCACCAGGGATCAGCATCAAAAGGAACGGCGCAGTGTGAAGCTGGTCTAATTAGTCATATGAACGGAGGCAACAGACCGACCACTGCATGCCTCAGGTTGTGTGTGTTCGTGTGTGTGTTCATGTGTATGTGTGTGTGTGTAGGTCTGACTCACTGCAGTCATCAGCAGGTGAAGGAGAGTCCACAGTGATGCCGACATGCTTCAGATCAAAGCTTTGTTCTGTCCGCTAATCTGAAATCAAGAGAACAAACACACTGACGCTCTCTCTCCCATCTCACTTGTGTTTTTCCTTTATAATTTCATCAGAAGAAACATCAGCGAAAGAAATTTGACAATAAACTATCAGAAAACGTACCAAAACACACGAATACAGAGTTTTAGACTCATTGTACTTGATTGCAACTGAAAAGATGTGAAGGACGTTCAATAAAAACTTGTTTCAAAGACTTTATTGTGGTAACGCCCTCTAGTGGAGTTACATTTCAGAGGTGAGTTTGTCTGTTATCGGGAGGATGTCGGGGTGGATGAATGGACTTCAAAAATGTTGAGTTTGAGTTTTTTGACCTCGTTAGTGGAGATGCGCTGCGTGCAGATTTAGTCACTATCTATGTTGGTAGATTACATCTACAGTCCTGCACGTCTATTGTTACGAATCTTCATTCCCCTAATATGATCTCTTCCAAAGGCTGTGGACTCGATCTTCCAACACGGACTTGCCAAAACTCGATACTGAAGCCAACCAATACAAATACTGAATACAAGCAATAAAAAGAATACAGAATACTCAAGAGCAAAATAAATCCTTCGATTCTTCAAAATAAGTCCGTCCCATTGAGATCCACCATTGATAAGTGGGTTGTGTTACAAAGCCGTTAACAGCTGCTGTCACGGCTGCAGGTCGTGTGCATGATTCAGGCTTCCTGCGGCCTTGCGGTGCCCCGCCGGCCTCCGCAGGTGAACGCTGCCATGTAAATATGCAGAAGAAGCCGTGATAATGGGGATTTACATTGGCAGAACAAAGCTATGCACATATATTAAAGGTGTTCCTGTAGGCAAATAGTCGCCCCTGCTGCCTGCTCTGTAATCGGGTAAAAAATCGTCAGGGGGGTGAAAGGGTCGGGTCACGACAACAGCCATTTCATTACCGTGGCTCAAATGTCCCCGGATTCAATTCAATCAGGGGGCGATTATTTTTCCTCAGATTCCACTCTGCGGGGGATTGGCTGTCGTTTGTTGCTGACCTTTTCACGCCGCGGCCATTTATCCCGGGGAATAATTGTTCAGATGGTTTCGCCGTCATATCCCTGAGTGCTGCCGGCTCGCCGTGCGGCGAGACGTCACCTATCCTGTTATCTCCCGCGACTCGGTCACATCCATGTGTGGCTGGAAAGAGCAGCAATGGCTGCATGCGTGTCTGCTGTTGCACGACATACATCCCACACACAATACTCTTGAAACAAAGGGTGAAATAACGATAAACAGAGGGTTTGTTTTCACCATTTGAGGACACTGAGAGCATGTATTTTAAGTGGTATTGCTGTTTTTGAATATAAAAGATTTCACAGTTTGCTAGAAATGCATTTAACATATACAACCACGATTTCTTCCTCTGTAATTGTTCAAAAAGACAAATCTCTTGAAAGGAAATTGCATCTCATGTCAAATGTTGAGAAAACACGTAGATTGTGCAAGTGTAATTGATCCATGTTATTCTTATACTGAAGCCAACATGCGGACTTCGCGAGAAGGGATCAAATGTATAAACTAAATAAATTACAGTTGAAACAACTGCACAATGTGGTTTGGACGACCAGCAATACGTAATATTTGCTGTGTCCTTTCAATCCCAACCATAGCTTTGAGTCAGTTGGCTCTCAGTTGGTTCCTCCTCCTTTGGTTTTTCCGTTTTCTCTGTGACTCATCCGGCATTCAGCTGTGAAAGGCACCAAACTCTGACCACCATCTGTGGTTCACTTCCAGGCCGTCTGTTTCTTTAAGGCTGCACCGGCCCCTCAAAGTGTGAATAATATTCAGTAAGGAGTAACGCTTAAGTGGGAAAGCTTTTAGCACATTATCCACTGGCAATTGTAAGGTAATCTAATTTGCCAGCGCAGGTCTCTTATTAAATATCTGCAGCAGCGGGATTTGCATTCAGGAATCTCCTAATGGGTTTAGCCGCTCCGCGGATCTCTGGCTCCGCGTTTATGTGAGCCTCCATCTCTCAGAGGGAAGGGAGAGTGACATTGAAGACACACACACACACACACACACACACACACACACACACACACACACACACACACACACACACACACACAC
>JASSRZ010000007.1:20406914-20417014 GCA_032164315.1 Malacoctenus gilli
ACACACACACACACACACACACACACACACACACACACACACACACACACACACACACACACACACACAGACTTTTAGAGGAAGAAAAATATAAAGTCAGCGTTTCAGACATATGATGCCTTCAGGTGTGCCTTGTAGATTTCAGTTTCTGCACAACACCTAAATCTAAGCTCCGAGTTACATCTAATTTGCTAACTTTAGCCGTCATGCTGTCTGCATAGTTATTGTCATTATACCTCTCATTTGAACTTCAGCTTTTATGCAAGCTTTTGCTAAACGGCAAACTATAACATGTACACAAATGTCAATCTTAATCATAACTCATTTTAATGATAGTGCTTATTCTAAATTTGGCTCCGATGTTATCTTTGTTTAGCCATAAAACCAACGATCGCATGAACAAACGGTTTATGGGAGCTAAAATTCTAGTGCGAACGATTGACAATGTTTCAACTCAAGCTTTAACACTTGTGTCAATTATTGCTTTTTGCTAATGCTTGCTTAGATGAAAACTACTGTTATGGAAATTCTTTGCAGGGTCGACCTGAAGTACCTTCAGGGCCCACTGGGGGGCAGACTTTGGGAAATCACTCAATCAAGAGTATGACACTACAAAAGGGGGCGGGTCATGTTATTTCGAAAACAACCACCCGAGATAAGATTCAGTGTTGATCAGGGGAAAAAACCACATGAAATGATAAACAAATATTTATATTTAGCTAATTTGTCTTGAAATCTGTTATTTGGCATTAAACTGATGAAGTATTCAGGACAGTAATGAGCAGGTAGCATTGAAGAGACTGAGTTACTGCAGGACACTTTGTCATTGCAAGAAAACCAACCAGAGCGCTGCAGCAATTACTACTGTTACCACAGCAGGCCCCACAAAATAATGTGAATTTCCTGTTGTCATGTGAAAGCTGCGTGTGTGTCTGTGTGCAAGTGTGTGTATGTGAATGTGTGTGGGTAAAAGATTAGGTGCTTACTGGTGTGTGTCATAGAACGGATTAACCCAACACTGCTGCTCCTGCACTCAATAAGGTCCCTGTATGTGTGAGTACTTTTAAGGCTATCTTAGTAGGGACCTGGTCTGGGTTGTAAGAACATGGAGACGTGAGGACACCGGGGTCAGTTCTCACTCCCAGACACGTTCACGGCTCCGTTCAGAGGGTTCAGACTCACCTTCCGAGTTCAAAAGGAATCAGTGCGAGTGAGAAGCTACGAAAGCAGAAATAAAAGGCTCTTTTTTACACTTAGAGGTCACTTCAACTTGTCTGGGTTTGGATACATAACAGCCACCTTGTTTGGACTCACTGCTATCGAACGCATTACACAAGAACACAAACAACCAGGTCATTTAGGGAGTTTTTAGGCGAACCTGGGGAGCAGCAACAGCTTCTACAGGTGCATTTGGACCACAGATAACTTTTAAAATGACACAAATTGTGCTTTTTCAACAAGTTAAAGTATTTTTGCTGTTGTTTCGGATATAATTGTGCATCCTTTTCGTACATCCTTAAAGCTTCATCAGTCAGAAAACATCTCATGGGAGCAACGGTTTGAATGATATGGCTGAAAATGGGACGTTAAAAGGACTACATGATGCTTCGGATATTTCAAGACTGTAAAGAGAAAAAAGAGTAATCAATGCAGAAGCACAACAATATATATAATATATGAAATAGAGGTTATTTCTTGTGTTTTAGTCTATTGTGGTGTGAGAAATAAAAAGTTAAAGTCACATTTTGCACAGTTTGTCTCCCTCAATACACTTTAGAGCATTTACACTCTGCTTTGTTTCTCTGTGCATCAGAAGAAACTAAGGTAGTAGACATCAGCTCGAAGTTTCTAGGTCTTTCATCATTTTTCTACCAACAAGATCAAAGTGTCACTGTTCTTGATGAATTATCAGTCAGATCCAGCCTTGAGACCTTTTTATGTGACACAGATCTGAAGGCGAAGGCACTTTGTGTCTCTTCAATCTCCAAGCAGCTGTAGACAAAAGCTTTTGCCAGATAAATGTATGCAAATACATGTAAAACATAAAGACAGGGACTGTCTGCCTCACTTCCAGAAGCAGAAAAAATAAAACCCTCCTGCGTGCCGTCACAAGTTTCTGGATCTGTTGTTTGGAAATGGAAACAACCTAGAGAGAGCACATCTTCTGATCATCCCAATAAGGTGACACAGGTGTTTTCAAAGGATGCTTAATTTCATTCCAATGAACGTAAGACGGTTGTGAGTTTTGCTGTCACAGGATCTGAGGGTAAAAATCATTTTGTATTTAGTTTAAAGCCTAGTTGGACAAGAAGTGAAGCAGACTGCACTTAATTGTAAGCATCTAACAGCTCAAGGGTGTTTGACTGTTGAAAAGAATCATATTTGGCTGCATTGCCGTATGTCCATGACTGCTGTACTGAGCGTCTTTAGATAAAAATTGGTTCAGATGATTAAAGGTCATTTAAACTTTTCATATGTCTTGGAAGTGGCACCAATTAAGAGCTCTGGCAACCTAAATTAAAAGCACAAACTGCATCGGATTGTTTTCCAAACCTTAAGACAAAACTGATGTTTATTCATAGAGTTTTATCTGCTACAGAAGAGGATAAAAAAGTGTGAACAATGAATTAAAATTGAAATCAACATACCGCATTATCTGTGAGGTCATGCGGACATGATCACGTCTATCCCCCCTAAATACTTGTCACACATGTTTGTGGAGGAATAAGTTAAGAGAAATATCTGCAAAAACAGTACATAACACAGATTGTAATCTGTATATTGCACATTAAAGTGGGAAACAGTTTCAATTGTCTCTTGTGGTAAAACACTCTCGCAGCCGCGACCTCTGAGGGGGCTTCTGTGTCGAAGCCCCCCCTTCCCGCCAGACTCAGGTTATTTAATTGGCTGCTCGGTATCAGCGCTGCTGCGGGACAGCGGGAGTGTGACGTGGGAGCCGGAGGCAGCGATTGGAGGGCGGACGGGAATTATAAGGGGAGGCTGGACCGGACTGGAGCGTCCCGGAGAGCAGCCGGCCTCAGATCAGGCACCGCAGGACGCGTCCCAGGAACCAGTCCTCAGCTCTCCCTCCAACATGAGTCCGACCAGGCTCCAGTCCCGGCTGTGACAAGTGTTTCCGAAGTGGCGACTTGTTTTTCCACGCTTAGTCTGAGCGAGACTTTGTGCGCAAAGTCCAAAATCGTGCGTATTTTCCCCCCTTTCACTCGCTGGGAGCTACACGCAGGCGGACCGACGCGTTCCTGGGGGACTTTTGTCATCTTGTGGATACTTCGGATCGAGTCACTTCACCGACATGGAGTACACATCATCCCCGAAGCCGCAGCTCTCATCGCGGGCCAACGCTTTCTCCATAGCCGCCTTGATGTCCAGCGGGAAGCCCAACAAGGAGAAGGAGGCGGAGGAGAACACCATCAAGCCTCTCGGTAAGATGGAGGCGCAACTGACGCGGCGGCGCTCAGGACCACTGACAAAGTTTGGATTTAGCACGCTCACATTTCCCACAGCTGGTGATAAATTATTGTTACGTTGAATAAACCGAATACATCAGCAACACAATTAAAATGTGGGGGTTTTTAATCAAAAGTAACTAAAAGAGCTCAAACGCATTAAACAAAAAAAAAAATGCACAAAAAAGTCTCATTGCAGCAAAGAGCAATTTGAGACAACCCCGCGCAAATAATTTGAGGAAATTAACCAATTGAAATGTTTGATTATAAACCCACAATGAGAATAACACGTGAATAAATAATTACCAATTGAAATTCGTTGATAAAGGACGATATTTCTGTATTTTTTAAACGTTTTTTTACAGGTGAAATTGACAAGATAGGAAAGGATTTGACCTCATTGAACTTAATTAGTGATTCGAGCTAATATGTGAACTTTATTTTGAAATGTGAGCCATTAGACCCCCCTGATTTTTTTAAATTGCATAAATAAAAAATGAAAACATGTGACAAAGCGCCAGATGTGAGCGATATTTTGTGCACTTTTTTTAGGAATACATTAGAAACCGAACGGCTTTTGGAAACGGACCAGCTGTTTAAAAAAAAAAGTCAATGTCAACAACGAAACTATAAGCTTTAGAATGATTTAAATGCTGCCTTAGTAAAAAGCACAGCAAGATCTGTTTTTTTCGTTTATATAATAAACTTGCAGAGATTTATCTCGCGTAAAAAGAGAGCAGCTCCGTTTCACGCTTGTTGTGCTTGTTTCCTCTTCCCCTCTGAATAATGACGCCAAAACGACTACAGAGCAGTTCGTGGAGAAGTCCTCCTGCAACCAGCAGTCTCTGGCTGACCTGTCCTCGCTGGACGGGCACGGGGACTTCAGCGGGAGCGCGCCCGCGGTGTGCACGGAGCCGCTCATTCCCACCAATCCCGGCATCCCCAGCGAGGAGATGGCCAAGATCTCCTGCAGCCTGGAGACCAAAGAGCTGTGGGACAAGTTTCACGAGCTGGGCACCGAGATGATCATCACCAAGTCCGGAAGGTGAAACGGCTGCTTTTATTTTGGTGGATTTGGTTGTCAGCTCTCCGTTATTATCTACAAAATTAGGGTAAAAAAAATAAAGGACTGGCCAAGAAATTGTGCTCCTCTACTGGAAAAATGAAATAATTAAGCTTTTCAATTTTGTAACGTATTTATATTTAGATGTTATTCCATAATGTAGTTGTTAGTATTTTCAAGATTGTTAATAAAAAGCTTTCGATGCTTTTTCTACTCTCAGAACACACTCACTTGATGTGAACACATCACACACTGCAGGTTTCACCATAATCTAATGTTTTTTGACCTTCCAGTCAAAGGGCCACAGTCATAAAGGAGCAGAGCACTCACACACAACGTGCACTTAAATAACTTAAAATAAACAAATAATTGATATTTTAAAAAGAGTTCAAATAACTAACAAAACTGTCTTCACAAATAAATATCTGGAAATTTAAGGCATTTTTTATGTTGCCAGTTGAGGATGTTGGGTCATTGTTTAATATTTTTCAGGCTGCATTATTTATTCACAATGCAACCTTGAAATTCTATATTTGCAAAACACATTCTTTCGTTCATTTTTCTGTGACAAGTCAGTACTTTAAAGGTTAATATATATATTTTTTTAAAAAAACGTTTTTACACGAAAAAATAGGAAAAAACAAAAATTAATTGCAAACCCCTCAGAATACTATTAACTGTGATTCTAAAATGAATCAATAAAATAAATAGAAGTTGAACAGTTTTCTTCGGTTAATAAATTTTTCAAAATGGTGCCTATTTCAAAATTTTGACACCGAATTCTGTGGTCAGACTAACAATTACTGACATCTGTCGTCAACAGGAGGATGTTTCCAACCATCCGGGTCTCTTTCTCCGGGGTCGACCAGGACTCCAAGTACATCGTGTTAATGGACATCGTCCCGGTGGACAACAAGCGGTACCGCTACGCCTACCACCGCTCCTCCTGGCTGGTGGCCGGAAAGGCCGACCCCCCTCTGCCCGCCAGGTAACAAGACCGCAACGATCAGCTGTGGAACTCACTGATGCAAAATTGCCTGTTATACGCTATGTTTTAACTCACTTTGTCGATGGGAGCCTGCTGGAGCCTGACTATGAGGAAGTTTTAGCCTTATTGCTCATTTACTTATAATTATGACACCAGTGGTGTTTAACGTTGGCTCTGTTTTTACAGGCCTCAGTGCACTGAGTCTCAGGTGTTCATAAACTGATGTACAATCAAGCTAAAATTTGTTAGTCAACAAAACAGCGATGACACACACAGTATTGGGCTGGGCCACGCCTCAGACGTGAATCTGACTGATGAAATAATAGTAAAATCATTTAATTCTTACCGGGAAGCCGATCTGGAACCATTCACGCCGCGCTGATTGACGGTGACGAAGCAGACCGCCATTGAAGCCGTGTTTTCACCGTCAGTTACGGTGCGCAATCCTTCCAGAATCAGAAACACAAAGCAGCATTGTAAACGTTACATTTGGTTTCGCAACAATGTGACCCTGGAATTTGTTTACAGAAACGACTTACCTACATCAAAAACGAAAGGTTATCCTCTCAAACCAACGTCAATTCATTGAATTGCTTGTCCGTTACTTTGAATGTTGTGTGGAGATGGTTTATTAATAAGCCACCAGTTCTCAAGCATTGACAAATCCTCGGTTCAAGGCTTATTTTTTAATAAAGGCAGTTGTCAAAAGCCAGAAAACGCGATCTAGGAATATTAATTGAACGTTATCAAACGTTCCTCTAGAACATATCTTGAATTTTTATTTTATTTCTATTTTTATGACATTTTGAAATATTGAAATTTGTTGGTGTGCGTGTGTGATGCGGTTTTGACTTTTTTTTAACACCTTCCGTGATGAATACCATCGAGACGAAGCTGCAGGTCACTTTTGACAGGATGTCGTTGAACATTTATGAGTGCGTTTCATTTTTTGTAATTTAGCCGACAAATTTGAAAGTAATTCAAACCGCTGCAAGTCGTTTGAAACACCTAAACCCTTCGACGCATTATTGTGAAATCACAACTTGATTTTAACGACTTACCTGCGTGAGATTCGACGCAATTAACCGGAAAACGCTTGAAAAAAAACTCAAGAAAAAGAAAACTTGAGGGCCTAAATCAACGTCGGTCACTCTTCATAGTAACGGTTGCTAAGCATGTTTCTTTGGCCGGTTCCGGGTGTCTGCTGGCGCTGATTGGGTACTGACCTCTGGTCTTGAGCGCCGGCCAGCCAATCACAGCAGCCCGCTTGTTGTCGTCCGGCAGGTTGTACGTGCACCCGGACTCCCCGTTCACCGGCGAGCAGCTGATGAAGCAAATGGTTTCCTTCGAGAAAGTGAAGCTGACAAACAACGAACTGGACCAACACGGACATGTAAGCACCTGTTTTCCTCCCCAGAGCGATTATTCTGCCCAAACACACGCCAAGTTGGTCCGTGCTGGCCCGTGCTGGCCTCGGCGCTTCAGCGGGTGAACCGTTGGGAAACCCCGTGGCGATGCGTTAAAGAAAAAACGAGCGTAAATGATTAAAATTGCTTAAATCATGATTAAATTTAAAGCAAAAAATGTGTAATTCTGGCTAGTTTAATGTCTTTTAATTCGAAAAGTGAAATCTTTGTAATATTAAATCATCGAAGTGTCATAGTTATCTACGTGATTTAGACAGATTGTTGTTTTAATCCACCTGTCAGTGAAGGCATCATGACAGGCACAAGCAGGAATGCAAGTAAACATATTTATGCACTTAAGACTTCAGAACATTACTAGAAAAAACAAAGTCTGATTTTTTTTTCAGTTCAGGAGAGAAAAGGATTCACATAATAAACCAGAGACCCTCTTAATATTTTTGTTACGCTAATTTTTTTTTTCTCGAAAAAAACTAATATTTTACAGTTTTGACCGCCCCAAAAAATCCTTCTTTTCTAATAATTATTTTCAAAATTACTAAGATTGTTGTTATTATGCTTGTATTTGTGATATCCAAATATATTTCTGGTTTACAGTGAAATTTACCAGATATTTTACTTAGCTTAAATTTGGGGTTTTCTTAAAATTTATATATGGTAAGATTATTTTTATTTAGTGAAACATTCACCGAAATTTCACAATAGGGAGAATTAAAATAACTATCTGAGACTTTAAAATTTTTGTTTCTTTTTTAACACATAAGTATGGCATTCAGGTTAAGACACACAAATACACAAAATCTTCAACAGGTTGTAACCCGAGCCATTTTCAGCTCTTGGTTTCAACACATTCGATGTGTAAGCGGTTATTTCCAGGAGCAGGATGTGTGTTTGGATGCATTAAAAAAAAAAACTGCTGTGTTTGTTTATCCGAACTGAGGAACAGAGTTTTTATTGGACAACTCTGTGGGGCCGAAACCGAGATATTTCAAGATTCAAATAAACAAACGAAACACAGAGATGCTGTTTGCTTTTTAAAGAAATAAACCTGCTGTCAGCACAAGATTCCCTCTTTAAGAGTTCTTCATTTGGCTGTTTTCAATATTATGTGCCAATAACCTGCTTCCCGCCCTCGTCGCCGCCTGCAGATCATCCTCAACTCCATGCACAAGTACCAGCCGCGGGTCCACATCATCAAGAAGAAGGACCACACCGCGTCGCTGCTCAACCTCAAGTCGGAGGAGTTTCGCACCTTCGTCTTCGTGGAGACCGTCTTCACCGCCGTCACCGCCTACCAGAACCAGCTGGTGAGAAACCCTCGATTTACACTTTGTGACGGTGTCAAAATCAGAGACCGAAAGGCATCGTGGATCTGAGGACGTTACAAAGACGTCTTTCGTCTCTTTTGTCCCCCCAGATAACAAAACTGAAGATCGACAGCAACCCGTTCGCCAAAGGTTTCCGGGACTCATCGCGGCTGACCGACATGGAGAGGTACAGGGGATTCTGGGTCCTGCACTGTGTCTTTGTTTACCTCATGTTTAGACCTGCTTCAGAGTTCTCAAGCGTTTCCTGCTGTTTGTTTGTTCGACACAGAACATACACACGATGAATTCTGTCCGTCCTCCTGGTCACATTCACATCCCTCCTCCTTGTTTGCCTGTTTTCATCCCTTTTTTCTCATTGAAGTTTCCTTTGTTCATCCTTTCCTATAATTCCTCACCAGTCCTTTCGTTTGTCGTCCTCCAGCTTTGATTTCCCATTTTTCTCTTCCTCTTAAGTAACTTTTTTCCTCCCTCACTTTTTGATTTTCTTGCCCATCCTTCACATTTTGATGCCATTTCCCTTTTGTTACTTATTTTCTTGCACATTTATAACATTTTATGTAATTTTTTATAACTTCAAATATCCCATTTTTTCCATATGTAAGACTCAATTTTTCTTTCTTTTGTTGTATTTCTCACCCAGTCTTTTACTTTTTATTTCTTTACAGTCTTCCTGTCACTAATAAACTTTTCTTTGTTAAAATCTTTCAGTTTATTAATTGGACTCCATCCTTCTTATGTTCTTTCTTTCTTTCCTTCACTTCTTTCCTTCTTCTCTCTGTTCTTTTCCATCCCTCCGACTTTCAGTTTACTTTCTTTTTTTGCATCTTTTTGTTGCTCTTTCGCTTTCTTTCACTGTCATTCTTTTGCTTGTTGTCCTTCTTGACCTCCTCTCCTTCTTCCAACATCTTCCTGTATTTTGAGTGAATAACACAGTAACACACACACACACTCTGTCTCTCTCTTACACACACATACGGAATTACAAATCCTCCCCCCTCCTCCCTCCTTGTTACCGAAGGATTTTTATGGACGCTGCCAAAACACACACTTCTCGTAATTCCCGATTCCGGCACTACGGCCAAAATCAGCTGACAAAATCAAACCATCTGCCCATTTCCCTCAATCAAACAGCCCAAACAGAGACCGCCGAAACACAGCCAGACACCCCACACACACACTCACACACTCACCCCCCCTCCCTTCTCTTCCTCTGTCTTTCTCTTTTTGAGGGTTGTGAATTAGACCTGATCAATTGATCTCAGAGAGCTGCAGAAATCACATTAGTCTGGAGTCGCCCACTGCACTAAAACACACTGTAATTCAATTGGCTGCGCTGACTGATTGAAACCAGCATGCCCCGCCCCCGCCGCCCCCCCCTGCGCCTCACTCTCCCCGCCATCCTCTCCCGTCCCGCCGCGCATTGTGGGAGTCGGCCGTGGCCTCTGCGCCGGAGGGGCCTGACGCTGATAAAAACACACACATTTGTACTCCTCTGCTGACAGATATTGCACTTTCCTAACCTAATTGGAGGAGCGAGGGGGTGGGAGAGGAGGGAGGGGGCCGCTAATGTGGACGCATGGCTCTTATGATGCAGACCACTTGCCTGTCCAGCCACACACACACACACACTCACGCATAAACAAACACACACACACTACCTACACCAACAATTTGTGTCACTGTGTTTGAGAAGTGCTGTCTGACAAGACTCAAATGAGCTAATGCACTTTGTGGAATAGTGAACACCCACAACCACACACACACACACACACGCACACACACACACACACACACACACACACACACACACACACACACACACACACACAC
>JASSRZ010000007.1:20506399-20522229 GCA_032164315.1 Malacoctenus gilli
ACACACACACACACACACACACACACACACACACACACCACACACACACACACACACACACACACACACACACACACTCACACACTCACACACACACACACACACACACACACCTTCAATGAAAACAACTGCTGATTATTCCCATTATTTGCAACAACATCCTAAAAAATAAACGACAGAGTATGTATGTGTGTAACTGAGGTTCGTATAACTTTCACACACCTATAATCAACTGACATTGCAGCTTCAAATTGACTTTTTTCAATAAAATGTTTGAAATGATTCTTTTCAGATAAAGAACTCCAGATGCTCTGCTCCTAATGTCGAATTCCTAACGTATCCAGACTCGGTCTTGGACCTTCCTAACTTGTAACGTCAGTGTCTAACGCAGCAACAGGCACACGTGAACACGATTTGCTGAAAGTCAAACGAGCCCTTTGATGGTTCCTTTTCACCGCCTCTCCTTCAGTTCACACACACGGACGGAACTAGTTTGCGCCTATTTCGTGCAATATCCACTCAGACTGCGATGCAGACGCACACTCGGGGTGACATCACTACAGCTGTGGTTAAAAAACCTGATCCTGCACAGTGGTCCCCTGCTCAAATAAAGCCTGTGGTCTCTTTCTCCCCCTATTCTTTCTCTCGAGCCTCCATCAGTCTCGAGCAGACCACAAACACACACACGCACATACACACACATTCAGGTTCCCACTAATCGGAATCAGTCCTGTGAGATGACGGTACAATAGATGCACAGCAGCAGTGGTGTTCGGTCAAGTGGCTTTTGCATTTGCTTTCACTGGGATTGATTCAATACTCTCCTTTTTGCCCCGTTAGAGACACTTAGCAGGAGAGGCCACACTGTGTCATCTATCTGTCGATTCACGTTCATCTAAACTCCTAAAACAGGCACGAGATGAATCGAGGAATCCGTCAAGCAAACATAGTAACCGCAGTTTACTGTAACTGCGGAATTATGTTCCGTCACTTACTCCGTGTTTGGCTTTGCTCTCCCTGCAGGCTGCACTCCCAGATTTGTGAATTGAGGCATCTCCTCAAACACAAACAGCTCGCTGTTTTTCACTCACTCCTCCGTTGTCGATTTTCTCGAGCGCACAAAGGAAGCCTCCCAACGCTATTCCCAGCCAACATTCGCAACCGTTTCCCTTCCAGCAAAACATCTTAATACCAACAGTGGGCTAAACAGAACAACATATCGCATAGAAACCCACCCATCCCTCTGTCTCCCTCCAAAAAAAGACGCACGCAAGTTTCAAAGGTTAAACATCTACATGTCATTGGCTCTTAGATGTGGGCTTCCACCATCATTCACACCATCCTCTTTATCTTTATATTCATTTAATTTAAACTAAACTGTTTCTTCTTTCTTTGTATTTTATTCTTTCCTCGTTCATATTACCATAAGTACACCTCATGTATGCATCTGCTTGCTGTTGAAAAGTCTTAATCAGTCAATACGCAGAACCTAAACCACATGAAAATGCGATCAAAATCCCGGACTCGCCCAAACTGAACAATCGAAGTGAAAACGTGGCAGTTCAGATGCATCTCTGTTTTTGCTGTAACCTTAAAAAAAACTGCTCCATCGCGCCGCGTTTCACCAGTTCAGTCTGGTTTCTGCTGATGTAATGGTGTGGAGAATATTCTCCTGGCACGCACCGGCTCTCTGAGGACCAATTGTTTTTTTTTCGGCACCGCAGCCTACCTCAGAAAAAGGTCAAATCATCCCACACCGGATTATTAGCGTGACATGCATGAGCATGAGTTCACTCCGCTCGGAGACGCCTCCGTCGTCAGCACTTCTGCGTCCAACAAAGCACCTTCAGACTGTGCAGAGCAGCCGGCAAATCTGCAACAACCGCAAGATGCCGGCGCACTAAAAGCAAACCAAGGTGGAGCTTCACGTTAGCACGTTTGTCATGTTTATCGCTTCCTCAATCATCCTCAGTGCCAAAGGATCTGATTCGCCAGAGCGGCAGTTGAATGTCTGATAACTCCCAAGGTCACTGAGGTGGTTCTTCTGCGACTTCGGTGTTTTATTTGTAACTTAAAGACTCAGTTTCTTCTCGACTTAACGGCCGCTCTGCTCTGCTGTCACAGCAGGTATCGCATTACAAAAGAGTCGCTGCTCTCATGTACACTTTACCTTCGGTGGGGTTCTTTTTGTTCCCCCAACCGACTTCAGTGTTTTTGATTGAGAGCCATTTGGTTTCAGTCATTTCAGTAGGTTGTGAAATTCGTCTTGGACGGAGTTTAAAGTTGCTCGAGTTCAGCAATCCATCACGGTGGACAACATGTCTGACCTGATTATCCTCCAGAAAAAGGCCTCCGCTCTGATATTTTTATGTATTTATCATGTTTAGTAAATTACAAAAACACATTTAGACCTTTCGTCTGATAAAAAAAAGACTAAAGTGAAACTTGATAAGTTTTCTTATGTTCTGGTGGAAATAAAGATCTGACGTTTCAGCCATTAGACGCTCCTCACGATGCGGGCATAACTTGGATGCTTCGTTCACCTGCCTGTCGAGACGAATCACAATCGTCGATTTGTCGGCCAGCTGGACGCACAAAAAGGGGGAAAACTGATCAAACCCAGACAGCGATCAAAAAATCTAAACGCTGATGCCGCTCGTGAACGCTGCGTTTACCGTGGACGCCGACACACACTTCGTTTCTTGACAACTGGCGTGTGTGTAACTCACTCGGATCATTTTGCTGGGTGCGATTTCTTGTTTGAACATTCGGCCGCCCAGAACGAAGGGGTCAGTGAAAAATTAGGTGAAAGAAGAAGGCTGAACGCCGTCTCTCGGCCTCCACATCCATTTTCTCTCCCTCTTTACGTTTTTCTTTCTGTTTTTCTTGGCATGGCCTCTTCCCTTCTTCTCTCACCGCCTCAGTTCACCCATTCAAACCAAATTGAATTATTCACGTAATCGCTCGATAATTGCACGTGTGGAACGAGAAGGTGCACACAGTAGTTGTGGGTAATTATTACTATCTGTAATAACCTGGAACGTTCCATAATTAGACCGCCCATCCCTCCCTCCCACCTCAGCTGTCAATTCTGCTCTGTTCCCCTTCTGGGTTCCCTCTTTGATTTATGTCCAAATGTTTTTGTTGTGTTTTCTTTTTTCTTTTTCGCTGGTCTTTCTCCCTCCTCCATCGTTAGCTCACCTCCTCGCCCCAGGCTACCTCGCTCCATCTTTTCTTAACAACCGTTTTCCTCCGTCCCTCCTTTCCCTCGCTCTGTTATTCCAGCTAAGTGTAGATTTCTGCCAAGCTCAGCACTGCTTAAGCTCACATCATAGTTGAATTTGGCCTCAACTCGCCTCCTCTTCCTTTTTTCTCTCTTCCCAAATTTTCCCGACTCCCCTCGCAAAGAAAAAACACCTCACGTTCAAATCTCCGACAAAAACTCGCCCCTCCGTATTTTCGTGTTGATATTGAGTCTCTTGGCCTCGTTGCACTTGGACACTCATGTAATGCGAACATGTGCAGCGTTGACTGTATTGACAAACGGGAACCTGACTGATGTTTGGAAAGAAAACCATAAAGGTGATGAAGGGACCCGCTTTGATTTACCGCAGCGGGGGGATGGATGGGAGTAAAGGAGCCGTTCGCAACAGATGGAGATTCATGAGTTTTGTAAATCGCTGCAAATTTTATTCAGTCTGGAGGATTTGTTGTTTTGATTTGTGGTCATTTGAGTAAGTGTACAAAAAAATATGGCTGCATGTCCATTGTTGTATCACATGACAAAATCAGTACAATGACAACAGCAAAAGCCCAGTTTTTAAATGTTCCCTGTCACTTTAACGCAAAAATAAGCACAGCTGGATGCTGCTTCTGAGTCTCGCCAAATTTGTGAAACATTGGACGCAAACACAGTTTTCCCTCAAATGCAAGTCTTATTTTTTCCACAACGTTGAATAAACAGAAAACACAAGTACATACATCTTCATAATGACATACACTCTCGACAAGATTTCACCGGCTGAGACCCAAACAATATCTTGGCCTTTTTTTTTTCACAGGAGTTCCCAGGGTTCTCCAGTCTTCGTTCAGTCTTCCTCTGGCGTTGGTGTGCGTTCCTTCGTCTCCCGCCAAAACCACTAAGTTCAAGATCACCGTTGATACCAACCAGCCACCGGTGGACCTCAACGCCATCTTCAAAGGTACGCATGGTGCTCGGACACGTGTGGAGGCAACATTGCTGCGATTAGTGTCACCAACAACTTAAGTCTAAGTTCAGAATCCACAATGAAACAGTCAATTACACATCGAATCAGATATTTGACAAGGCGTCTTCAACATTTCCTCCTGACAGATGTGAAATGTGTCTTCTTGGTTTTTTTATATTTACATTTGATCTGACTAACAAGTTCAGACGACATAGAAACATTGAAAAACTAATAAAAACCATGTGTAGGAGGAGCAAAGGGAGAAGCGCATCTGTGTCCCTGTGCGTGTATTTATTTGACAAAACAGCATTCGTGTCTCTGTGTGTGGTTGCGTATTTATACAAGTGTGTTTATTCCTGTTGGTTGGGAAATTGTGTGCATGCATGTGAGCGATTTTTGGTTTGCCACTTATCTGACGATCAGCTGCAGTGAGAAGTCCTGACGTCTAAACACAGGAACTGACGGTGCGCATTGTAAAGAGGGACTCGTGTAAGCTTACGTTGCGTTTTTCTGGTAAACAGAGCGACTGTATCTCGTTTACCTTCGTTGTTTTCCCCCCTGGATCGTGATAGGCTGTCCTATCTGTGTCATCGCGGCGCTTTTGTGTCTTTCTGTCTCCGTAGAGTTTTCGGCAAAGTCAGACGATAAGGACGGGAACAGTTTGGCGTTCCAGTTCCTTTCTGGAGCCAAAGTGACTGTGACGGCCTCCAAGACCTCCCGTGAGTCCCACTT
Source organism: Malacoctenus gilli (assembly GCA_032164315.1). Lineage (NCBI taxonomy): Eukaryota > Metazoa > Chordata > Actinopteri > Blenniiformes > Labrisomidae > Malacoctenus > Malacoctenus gilli. The sequence continues at coordinate 20,511,340 of JASSRZ010000007.1, forward strand.
CAGGACTAAATCCTGTTTTATTTGTCTTTTTTTATGCAGGTTGGCATTCTTTTAATCTGGTTTCCATGTGGGAATGATGGAGATAATAAGTCTCTGATCCAGTATTGCTTCTGGATTTTCAAAGACTCTCTAAAAGCTTGAATCTTTGTATTAACATGACTATGTCTCCACTGTCCTGATTTCTGGTCTGTGTTTCTGCGTCAGAGCGTTACCGTATTCAGAGCGAATCCTTCGAGGACATGTGGTTGGTGGTGAAGGAGCTGGTTCACAGGTTCGACCGCCATTTCTCCAAAACGGGAGTCAAAGACTTCAAGAAGAGCTTCAGCGGGCCGCTGCCGCTGCAGGACTACTTCCTGTCTGTGGACCATCACTTCCAGGTACATACAACCACAAACACGTACAATCTTGCAAGTTTCTTCTCCGATGTTGAAGTGAAACATAAAATATCCGTAATTTTGTTGTTGAAACCCCAAAAAATGGCCAATGCATGAACACGTGGCTCAGAACAAAGAGGAAAAACAATTTTTTTAAAAAAATGTGTGTGCGTGCGTGTGTGTGTGTGTCAGCTGCGTGTCAGTGCTCAGCAGTATCAGGACCTTCTGTCGGAGCGAGCGGTCCAGTTCAGAGCCATCCAGCGCCGCCTGTTGACTCGATTCAAAGACAAAACGCCGGCACCCCTGCAGAACCTGGATACGCTGATGGACGCCACTTACAACCAGGTCAGACACACAAAAACACACACACACACACTCAACACACACATACTCACACAACTTGACAATAAGCACGAGCAACTTGAGGTGGTAAAACAACTGATCGGGAACCGTTGAAAGACAGTCTGGGTGAGTTTTCTTTCATTAAACTCACATGCGAGAATGCCAAAATCTGCTTTGGGAATCAATGGACATATTCTGGTTTTAGCAGGTGATAAACTTCAGCGACTTTGTGTGCCTGTGTGTCAGAGTGGGTGTGAGCTCACAGCTAATCTCCCAGCATAACAGCGGAAGTTCATAAATCACCAGGATTCCAACCCTCACACTGTAAATCTCCCAAGACACCACCTCACTTGTGCGTCTCTGTGAGGACCAGTTGGAGTGTTGGCTCGGAGGCGTGAGGACAGTTTTTGGAAGCTGCTCGCTTTGTGACACCTTTCACCGGGTTGTTTCAGGGCCGAAACTGGGCAGAGGGGTTCAGTCATGGTGATATTAAAAGACAGAGACGAGTGTGTGTATGCGGGGCGCAGCTGAGGTCAGCGCGAAGTTGATTTTTAAAGCGAGACAGCTTCCAAATCGCTCCTCTTGTCCTTTGTTTGGCTTTGACGTCTGAAGGGTGGAACCGTATCAGTGTCTCTGTGATGTTGTGCGCATCTGCGAGCGCGCGCAGGACAAAGTGATGGTTGCTTGCCCCCGCTGTTTACTCTAGAGTCCGACTTGGCGGTCATCACTTCCATCGTCCATTAGTTTCTTGTTAGTGTAGCAGCGCCGGTGACATCATCCCTTCATCAGCCGTCGGAGCTGTCAGTGCGTCACGGTTTGGCTCTGTGTGATCAGTCACTCTCTCTCTCTCCCTCTCCCTCCCTCTCTCTCGCTCGCTCTCTCTGCCCGCTGCAATGTGTTAACAGCACGTATATTTCATGCAAACTAACCCCGCAGAGCTCTGGGAGTTAACGAGAGGAAATTAATGAGCCCCTTGAAGTTGCTAATTCTGCTTCGGCGCAAATAAACAGCGTTTGCGCCGAGTTTCGTCATCTCTCTCCAGGATCGGCGATCAGGAAGTGTAATCTAAACTTGTCCACCATGAATAGGGGAAACACTCGCTCCATTTAAAGTTAGCTGCCTTTTAATCAGCAGCAACTATTGTGTTCACGACGCAACGTCACTATTTTGTTAGTGGCCCGTATGGAAGCCTTTCTGGGTCTTTCCCTTCATCCATCCACCACTCTATTGTTCCTTTGTTGCCGTCATCCCTTCTTTCATCACTTTGCGTCATTGCAGATGGCATTTATGTCAATTTTTTTGGTTTTTGAGAACTTTGTTTTTTTGTTTCAAATGTCATTGTTTTGTTATGTTGTTAAAGGCACATTCACCTAAATCAGGCGTGAGTCTGCCTATTTAAGAGTGTTTTCTTAGGGTGCTCGGTCATTTAACTCCTGGTGTGATCACCTCTCTTACGTCACTGATGCCTGAAGGATTATTTGGAGTTGGTGTGTCACTCGTGAAGAAGTTTATTGTGTAAAACTTAATGTACATTAAAAAATGTAGGCGTCTGTCAAGGTGTCACCTTCTCGCTCGCTTCCTGCTGTTTGTAGTGCTCTGCTGTGTCGAGCTTTTGCTCTCTCTCTCTCTCTCTCTCTCTCTCTCTCTCTCTCTCTCTCTCTCTCGCTCCCTTCTCGCTCTCTGCTTCCCTCGCTTCCCGCCATCCAGCATCTCGCATGCGGGAAGTTTCTGACACACTATACACTCTGTAATGTATACACACCCGCCATAATGGAGGCTATCGACAGCTGGTCGGAAGAGTGATGAATGCTTCGAATTAATAATTCATGTCAGTATTAAGAGTCATGCTGCTGAGGCCAGGGCCAGCTCAGCACTTTGGCATCCGCACCACCACCGCCGGCTCACTGTGCATCGAAAGCTGACAGAAGCCTAAAATCAAAGCCGCTTTTAATTTGGCCTTGTCTTTATTTATTGTTTTGTGATTAGTGCCTTCCTCCTTTATTTCCCACTTTAATTTGGATAAATTGACATGTTTTTAATAAAAAAGTCTATTCTTCTTTCTGGTTGTCATTTGAATGAAAAATACCTCTTGGAGTCCTTCGGTTCCGGCTTTTAGGACACTACACGGACAGCTGTACACAGCTGTGATGCTCAACCTCTCGCTTTACGTTCCTACATCTTGCTCAGAGGCTTTAAGGTGGTGTCACCGCCATAAGGCGGCTCATTGTTTCTCCTCCACTCCCTCCACGGTCCTTCACAGTAACCAGCGACTTGAATCAATGAGTTCCTGGTCCAAAAAAATCCTCCCAACAGGTGAAACCTTGTCAAACTGTTTAGAGAAGCAGAACTTTTTTCTTTTTTTCTGGAAGTTTACCCTGCGAAAGCCGTGGCTCCGTGCCTGCAATCACACTCTTGTTAGAATGGCAGAGGAATGTGTGGCCAATCAGGAATGCCGGTGAACCAGGCACCTCTTTCATTTCGGCTCGCTGGAATGTCTGCTGGGTAAATTTTCTGCATCAATCTTCTGAGGGGGGTTGTGGGGGGCTGGGGGGGGGGGTTCCCCCTCGTTAGCAGTGTGTGTCTCCACATGCAGTGGCCGGCCATCGCCGACGAACCGTCAGAGATAAGAGGAACGAGTTCCCTGCGAGAATACTCTGCGGTCGGCTGTGCATTTCTGCAGCGGGGGGATAATATTTCCATTGTTCGTGCTGCCTTTATGGACCGATATTTTATTCATGAATTCCTTCGAGCAAGCCAGCCACAACTGACTTTACGTGTATGAGCTATATGTAAGCGCAAAAAAAGGAGAAAAGAACCTTTTTCATCCGCCGACGACAGCGGCGCGACGCCAAAGTACACTCGATGCTCCAACCGGCAGAATATGATTGATGAGTTTCAGAATGGCGTACGACCAATGAATGATTGTTTGTTATGTGTCAGCGAGGCTGCTGGAAGAGCCAGATATGCACTGAGATTTGGGAGGAAGGGGGGAGGGGGAGGGGGAGGGGGGGGTCCCCTTCTGTCTTGTGTCCTGTTCAGAGGTGTGTTTCTCCCGCACCTCCCTCCCTCCCTCCCTCCTTAAAAAGCCATCCGTCATCACGGCCCCTGTACTTTACGCTCTTCCCTCTAACTGGTGTGTGATTAATCGATGGCCGTCAAAGGTTAGCCCGGCGCGCCGCTCCTCTTTCTAACTAGCTCACCAGCAGCCCCTCAAACTCGACAGGTAACCCCCGACTGTCACTCCGACACGGAGGAGCTATCGGCTCAGAAAGAGTTTGTGGAAACGGAGTAAAACTCTTCAAGTGAGCGAAAGAAGTTTAGAAAGACTCTTTAGTTGCCGTAGATGTTTCCCTCCGTTTTTTTAAAAAATGTCCTTCGTTTGTTAGTGTTACCGTTAGCACCGGGCTCGCGAGCGCGGCCGCCTGAGCGCCGGTGGGGGGCCTCGGGAGCCCGGCCCGAGCCAAGCCAAGCGGAGTCTCCCTGTAATTACGAGTTCAAACGCTGGAAGAGGCCGGCTCGCTGACTGACGGGGTGACTGACAGGCCGTCCAGGGGCCTCGCCGGGCCCCTAATGGAGGCTTCTGGTAGACAGCAGCTTGATTTATCTGGCCCCAAATGGAGCTCTAAACATGGCTAAACACAGATCCCACTGTGGAGAGCGGGACCACCGCCATTAGCAGCCGGGCCTCTCACGCCCTGCGTCCATGTGTGTGTACGCGTGTGTAGTCAAGAGTGCACGAGGAAGTGTGGATTTCAAGCGAGTATATATGTATATGCATGGACTCATGTTACATTTGGCTGCTTGTGTGTTTTCCCATCTCTAACGGTGTGTGAAATAATGTGTGTGATCATGTTTTAGTGGATTTTGATGTGCACTCATGTGGACACTCCACCAGCGGGATCCCGGACCCCAAGTTGGAGCCATTAATTTGGATAATTTTGGAAAGTTTATCTCATAAATATTGTGCACATGACTGTTTTGAGACCTTTGCTGCAGATCTTATCAATGTAAAGTCACGTTTATTCATTTTCATAATGATTTTATTGTTTTTTATTTATGAATTATCCAAAAACACTATTTTCTCCCTCTTCTCCGACACCTCGAGCCCACCACCCAAACCCACCTTTAGTGCTTCAAAACTGGAATCACGTCCCATTATGGCGACAGTTGCCAGAAGAACCTGTAGGACCCAGCAGTGTTTAGCTGAGTTGTGTTAACCTTTTCTTGGATCAGACATTTCCTGACCTGATCCAAGTTATTATTCTTCTGGATGTGAAGCGGGATGAATTTGTGCAGAGCTGCTGCACAGCTGCTCCGCGTTAAAGAGCCAAACAGTCCTATGTGTGTATGTGTGTGTGTCTTTGCGCGTACCTTGTTATCGCGAGCGGCCCGCCAGTATCTGCGCTTGTACCTGTGTCTCTGTTGGCTGCTGAAGTGCTAACACATTTACAAGTGTGTGTTGATAAAGGAAGGCAGAACATGTGTGTTTATCTGGTGTGAATGGCAGCCTCTTAGGTGCTTTGTGTGTTTGATTATCGGATTAAAGCGCCGACGGGAGCTGGGAAACTTCCTCTTTCTCCCCGCCGCTCCGTCTCTGTAATTTTCGACCCCCCCCCCGCCTCCCTTGGAGATGTTTCACCCCAAGAACACACATTTACACCCATCAGTGCTTCTCTCTCACCCTCTTCCATCACACACTGAAGCCCTTCTCTGAATGGAGCTCAGAGGGGTGGCGGTGGCCTGGTTTGTTTTCCTTCAGACGGTCTGTTTATGTGACCGTCTGTCTTATCAATGAATGGCCGTCTTTCATTCAGCTGACTGACACTCAATGTTCTGTGCATGCGACCGAGTGAGTCTGAGTGTGTGTGTGTGTTTCCGATGGGGGGTCGGCTGTCCGCGTGGTGGGAGATTTTGTCTTTTTATCTGCCGACGAGGGGCCGAGGCGAAAACTTCTGTACCTGCAGATAAACACACTCGCACACAGACTCCCAGTGGTCCTGATATTTGCCCAAAGGCACCGAAACAGTCTGGCTGTTGTTTGCTTCTCATCGTTTTGACCTCACAGCATCACACACCAAGTTGTAACGTTTTAAAGGCATGACAAGAACATTAATGCAAACTTTGGTGCACTCAAGCCTTTGTCAAGTCTGGATTTAATGCAAAGCTGCTTGTAAAAATGTAGTTTTACTTTTTGCCGTAGTTATTTTGTTTTCCAACAGAACCTACGTTTGTTTTTTAGAAAATAACTGTGGAATTAGCAAAGTGTCTTTGCGGGAGACGCCAAAGTCCGAAATTTCCGTCGAGTCTGTGATCGAGACTGCAAAATGTTTACCTGCAAGTCATTAACCTTGTCAGTGTGCCAACCGGCTCTGGGGAGATTGTACACAGTGGATTTAAGGGCCTTTGTATTGGAAACAGCTGACTGATGTGGCTGAAAGTAACGCTCAGGACTGCAACAGAAACGGTGACGCTCCAAACCCGAATCTTGAGACTCTGATGGATTGTGACTTAACCATAAAGCTTTCATCTTTGTTGTTAAACATTCAAGCAGCCACTTGAAAGTCAAATTAACGTGAAATTTCGGATCGATCTACTGGATTTATTGGTAGCGAGAGCTCTCTCAAAGCTCTCCTTCTTAATAAATTATCACGAACAAATTGAGGTTGCAGAGTGTTCATGGGAAACCCTGAAATAAGTCCCAAAACGATGTGATCTTTCTGCCAAGTGATTCGCGGTCGCTGGGGTGAGAAAGCAAGCAAAGCGACCGTCTCGTCCTGTTTTGAATCATGTCAGTAAGATGTTTCTGATTAAAACGGCCTCCAATCTGCTGTGTGCAATCTGCCCGGTGCCATTTGGCTCACTGACAAGGTGAGAGACTCGCAGGTAAACACGGAGCATGTAGCTGCTGGAGAGTTTGGCATTCCTGGTCTGGGAAACCAAAACCACTAATATGAGAATCGTTGCTCGACTTTATGAGCCAGGTGGCCGAGATCGCGATTCCAAATGAATGTTTTCTGCTGTTTATACGCAGCGTTTCCTCTCGGCTCGGCCAACTGTATTAGGTGATAATGTTTCATTGTACGGTTTATGGTCGCTCCGTTCATTTTATCGTAGTCGTCACATCAACGTGGCTGGAGAGCGGCCTGATCGTGCAATAGGGTCTCGTGTGTCACACAGCGCCGTCTTGTAACTCAACTTTTCGGCTCTTCGAACTTTGAACAAGTAAATCACTCGATCTCATCGGCTTTCGTCGATTACGGTGAAGTTCTACAGATCTTACGTGTAATTCTATGTAGAAGTCGGTCATTAAGCGTGTGTTTAGACCGAAAATGATTTAGGTTCACTTACGCGAAGCTTTGAATTGTCGGCAGAATCAGATAAATGTTTGTGATCGAGCCGCCACCCCACCCCCCACCCCCACCTTTCCCCTTCTCAGCCCGGCCCAGAACTGCAGGCGCTCCGACCACCGCACAGTCCGGGCCAAGTCTGGCTCTAATTTCTCTAAATTCCCTGCGGCTCGATCAGGTCAGGTTTCATTTTATTTATCTTCCACAGATTTTAATCAGGTTCGGGCTCATTAAAAGTTGCAGCGGTTGCGGGTGGGATAATACACAATCCATCTCGGCTCCGCCAGGGTCAGGGCGCATTTTTGGACCCGACATGCACCCCGGTACGAGAGTCGCACACAGGGAAAGGAGGGGGAAAACTGAGGATGAAGCATCTGCGCTGTGCTTTATCAGACAGGCATAGATGACCTGCCAGAGGATTTTCTCATAGATGTGGTGGAGCTGGAGGAGACTTTATTATTAACATATGGATGTGGTCAGGAGTGGGAAGGGGGAGAGGCGCTGTCAGGGAGGGGGATCAGAGGGTGAAATCCAGGGAAAAGATAGAGGAGATAGAGAGATGAAAAGACGGAGACAAGAAAGACTTGGATATACAAAGGGCCAGATCTGTGTATTTACCAGAACGTGAGGACGCAGAAAGATGAGGAGGAGGAGGAGGGTGGTGGGAGTTGAAAGGGGACGGAGGGATACAAAAGGGATGGAAAGAGAAACAGACAAGTGCACCCACAGACGAGAAACGTCGGAGCGCAACAGGAGAAAAGAGAGGCAAACACAGTGTACGTCTGTACGCGAAGGGAGTTTATGTAACGGGAGATCCCGGTCCAGAAAAGAGACACATGAGAAATATTGTGCATGAAAAACTGCAGAAGTGAAAAAGTAGATGAAACGGCCGAGGCTGAAGTCACATAAAAAGAAATGAGGCAGATGGCGGAGAGGGAGCCGTCTCCTCCTTCCTCGTTTCTGCCTTTCCTGTCCTCTGATCCCGCAGCTGAAAGAATCAAAGAACAAATCCCACTTTTATTGTCTGCTTTTTCTTCTCCCTCCTGTGCGTCCGCTTTTATCTGTCTGCTGTCTGTCTCGCGAACGACGGGGCGATACGATCTCTCCGTCCGACCGCAAATGTGCTGAGAAAGTTTACGGAGTGTGAGGCAAGAGACCTAGAGGGATGGAATAAAAGAGGGAACAAGTCTTTATGTCCGAGAAGACGGAAAGTGGGAATGAAAACGTGAAAAATGGAGCGATAAGAACCCAGACAAGACCAGCGACGTATTGAAAATATATCACAGAACGTCTGAAAAACGTTCCGCTTGGTCGGCTGGACAATAAAAACGGATGAAATCAACAAACTAGAGGAAATACTGACGTAATATTGATGTTGGAAAGACAAAAATGGACGGAAAATAAAGTTGTATATCGAAAGTGGAGAGTGGTGTTTCTCACCATGCTCCCCACATCTCGTCTCATTGTGTGCTGTCGCTGAGCCCCAAGTGGAGATTTAATAAGTCGTCCATGTTGGAAAGCGGTCACGCTGGGAGGAGATTAAAGAAGTTTTAATTAAACACTCCGGCCGTTCAGCGCCAACGGCACAGATGTGATTTCACACCCGCTCCGCCGGCGGACACCGACCTGGGAACTCCACCCGAGCGTCGCCGTGTCAAAGGTCAGCCTCCGACCGCCCGCCACATTGTTTCTGGCACAGACGGCCGGGCTGCAGCGTCCCAGACCGCAGCAGTTGTGCTGTTTGCATTTCTGCCTCGGTCGTGGGAAGCTTTTGTTTAGCCTTTGCGAGTAAATGAAATCAAGTTGGCAGCCACCCCGGGCGATGTGTGGAGCTTCGTGCTGCCGACCGCAAACTGTAAACTTGCACGGATTTAATGATGCTGTGAGTCAAAAGGGCAAAGCCAAGTGACGATTGAGAATGCCCATTTGTGTTCCTTCCTCTGCATCAGTGTCAGTTGGTGAGGTGGAACCGGCTTCTCGGTTTGAAGGCCAAAAAATGATCGGTATTAAAACTTAAAAGTGGTGAACAAAGCTAAATTGTAATACGTCTGAATTGCTTAAACTTTGTGTTCCTCCCTTCTTTCGCTTACCTTTTTTTCACCAAATATTGAAGCAAAGCCAAACAGTTGGAGACATTGCCACTTTCACGAGTATACAAAAGCAACACCCTTCAAAATAAAAGTACCCCCAGTTCCTGTACCGCAGGGTTTCTCGAACGTTTGGGGCCAGGGACCCCTTTCAGGAGAGAAACCTTTCCAACCTCCTCATAATTGTATCATTTATTAAGGACGCGTTTACTACCATAACCAACAATAATTTCCCGGACTCCAAAGCTATGGTTTGTGGACCCCCAAGGGACCAAGGACCCCACAACAAACTCCTCTTATTTTGTAGCCAATTGTAAAAGTTGTGGTAGAAATAACAAGCTGAGCAAACTGAAACGCAGTAATGTTTTCAGGCTGCTTGTGTCGGGTTTAATCGTTAATCTTTGTTTAGCTTCGACTAACGACTGCACCCGCGCTCCCTTTTGCAGATTCATAAGGGACAAAAAAATAACGAGATTAGACACTTCAGAAAACAGTCGTGCCCACATGACAGGAAATCAACCACATGCATTTGATTTCTGATGTATAAATTCCTGTTTTTAGGGGAATGCCAGCGCTGCGACGACCCTCGTGTGTGCGTGTCATTGCATTATTTAATTAGGAGCGAATCCGACTGTGTGCATGGAGGACGTCATGTGGTCTGCACGTATAGAAACCATACGCACAATGGGACAAGTTGGCAGTCGCTGGGACTGTAATACACTGGAACAATGTATACAGATCTGCACTCGGCGGTGTAGCTAATGGATTTTGGGCGCGGGCTGGAAAGCGTTTGTGCGTGTGGACTTTTCTCTTTGTTTCAAGTAGCAGACGCAGTGTCGGGCATTACTGTGCAGGAATGAGAAACTTCCAAGTCGGGTCTGTTGAGTCGGATCTCTCGGTGGAGGTCAGCTTTTTAGTTTTAATGGGATTTCATAGACGCTATTAGGATTTGCTCTGAGATCTGCAGATGTTCCAACAGAATACAAAGAGTCCCATATTTCTAAGTTCAGAGGTCATTTTTTCAATTTTAATGGAACTATACACATTCTTTTGACTCATACTTGTGTTTTCTGTGGATATATTTAAATTATTTACATTTGCAGTTGTTTTGGAGAAGGACACCCATAGTTTTCAGGGGCTTGATCAGAGTTGGGAACCCCTAATCCAAGCAAACCTGCAATAACCTTGATACGTTTTGTAATTTCCAGAGTTTTATGAAAGGAGTCTTCTGTAAACACAGGGTGAACATGCAAACTGCACACAAGCACTAGCGAGGACTCAAACCTGCAGCTTCAAACTTGGTCACACCCCGTTCCCTGGTTATGAAATCTAAGAGGTGTTTTTTAAGTTTCCTCAGAGTGACAAACCAAACAGCCAATCATCTGTTTTCCCTTCGCATAACAAGAAATCATGAAAAATGTTCGCTGCATGTAGAAAAGCAAGGGAGACGGAGTGAAATTTAGAGGAGAGGCTCCTCCTACTGATGACTCAAATCATCATCCTGACATTCAGAGACATTTGGCAATAAATCATGAAAATTTATACACACTAAATTCTTTATGTCGGTTAAAAAATGGAGGCGTATGTGTGTGTGTGTGTGTGTGTGTGTGTGTGACCCGACATGACTGATCACCCTCACCATTTTCACCTTCTCCAAAGTCAACAGGTCTGTGTGTGTGTGTGTGTGTGTGTGTGTGTGTGTGTGTGTGTGTGTGTGTGTGTGTGTGTGTGTGTGTGTGT
>JASSRZ010000007.1:20535163-20545400 GCA_032164315.1 Malacoctenus gilli
GTGTGTGTGTGTGTGTGTGTGTGTGTGTGTGTGTGTGTGTGTGTGTGTGTGTGTGTGTGTGTGTGTGTGTGTATAGCGTGTGGGGGATGGAGTGTGTTGCTTCTATAAATTATGTGTGTGGGAACCACGAAATCATGTACTCGATATTGTAGATTCTCTGTGGCTTTTTTCCACAGCCGTCAGTGGTCCCTCTGTCCTTTTACGACATTACTTCCAACTACTTTTTGTCACTTTTGCATGAAAAAATAAAGCAAACGGCAACGACGTTAACTCCTTCTTCTCAGATGTAATTTTGAGGAAACGTGAGACTGATTAGACAGAAAAAAGAAAAACATTTCTTTTTACGGATACTGGACTCTTAACTCGTTTGGTGGTCTGCAAACGGCGGTCTGGTGCAAATGGAGGGTGAACGCAGCGCTCAAAAGTTTCCAAAAGCCTGGTTCAAGCTGTTTAGGCTGCAACCAGGTCTTGGTGGAAATGATCAAAAACTATTAAAGCGATCACGGCGCTGACAGCAGCCAAACATTAAGCAAGTGCCGAGACGCAAGACAGAAGGAGACGGCTAATACCACCAGCTCAGCGTCTCCGTCCCAGCTCGCACTTAGAAGCTCGCGCCAAGGACTAAAAGCCGGTTCAGGGTTTATTCTCGCCCACCCTCTTTCTCAAGCGAGGGCCTAGAAGTGTGCGTGTCTGTGTGTGTGCGCGTGTGCGTGACTTACTTCCAACGTGTGAGTGACACGGCACCCACGGATGACCTCGGGAATGAATGAGCGCCGGAGACTTTTCGGGGTTACCCGGGGAGCGAGCGGCAGTTTGAACCCACTGTTTACACTTTGCGTGCAGGTCTTAGAGGAGGCACTTGTCCTCGTGTACCTGTATGTTTGTCGTTCGGTGTTGCGCAAATCAAAACGGCTTACTTTGGCAATCGCCGCGAACCCGGGGTACTCACGCACACGCACGCACTCCCACGTCCACACACACCTTCTTCATCTTCCATCTCTGTTTTCACAGTATCAGATGTCGAGCGCTGAATCCATTTGTCAAACAAACTGCTGGCGTACGTTGGCACTCAGGCCTGCAGATCACTCATTTATCTGAATACACACTCGTCCATTAGTCCCAGATCTGCTTTCACCTCTTCTTTTCCTTTCTTCCTCTCTCTCTCTCTCTCCGTCCACGTCTCCTCCTCGTAGTTCTTCATCTCCTGTTTCCATCTGTCTCTTCGTCCGGCTTGTCCTTTCTTGTTGTCTTCATTTTCATCCGTCATGCTCTGTCCTCACTTGTTCGCGCCGCTCATCTCCACTCCTCCTCTGTTGTCGCAATGACGGAGGGATGGAAGGATTGACCTCTCGCCAGAGGTCAGAGTTCACCTGGTCCCGCCACGCCTCACTCATGCGTTCAGTCACTTTCTGTTGTCCACTGCTGAGCTCTGTGATTTGGTAAACACTTGGAGAACATAAGCGCCACTTATGCTGCTGCTGTTTCATCTTGTCGTCGTTCCACCACCGGTATTTCGATCCTTTCGGCTCGGACGTGTGTGACGCTGAAGCTTCTTCCTTTTGAATAAACAATGCAACACCTCAGTGAGACACCGTCTGTTTCTACAGGAAACCTTTCAGAGTTTGGAGAGTCTGGTTATTGTTTGTTTTGAACTGAGATCTGTGCTTATGTAATAACTGAGTGAACATTTCAAGTGTTCTATCGATTTAACAAAGACCTTTGTTACACTTTGTACTCATACCAGTATTAAACCATCGTTTTTGAACGTCTATTGGTTATTTGTTGGTGGTGATGTTGTAAAAATTTCTTGTAATATTCATTACAAACGCCCTGACAAGCCCAACTCTGCAAGCTGGTTCTAGGAAGAACGCTCCAGGGGATATTAAGTGCGTCTTGTCTCCTCCAGGTGATGACGCTGGCGGAGGCTGCAGAGGAGAACCGAGCGCTCCTGGAGGAGGCGTTCGTCCGGCTGCGGAGCGCCACGCATCTGCTGGTGCTGCTGCTGTCGCTGTGGCAGGGCCTGACCCCCGACCAGACCGCCATCCTGGAGGCCACGCTGCTGCCGCTGCTGCAGGACACGCCGCAACTGGTACGTGCGCACACACACCTATGCAGTCGCACACACACATGCGCATAGAAGGCCATTAACATGTCAATGTCTGTCCATCCATCTGCAGCCCACTCAGTAAACACAGCCCCAGCTTAAACACACACTCTGAAAACTTTTAAAATACATTAAGTACTTCTGCTCCCTGAGGAACACATACACACACACACACACACGGGGGGTCAAGGGCACAATAAGCCTCGGCCTGAATGGATGGCGTATTGCTCTTTTATCAGCCTCTGACTAAGACTTTAGGCTAAAAGTGTACGTGTGTGTGTAGCCGTGTATAATTGTGCGAATGTGTGTATATGTGCTTGTGTGTGTGTGTTGTGCTGGTTGCAGGGGACTCGGCTCAGTATAAACAGCCGTGTTGACAGAGCTCCTGCATTTGCTGCAGTCGCACCATGAAAGATTTCTCACCCCATAGAGACCCAGCGTGTACCTGCCTGTGTGCGTGTGAGGTTGTGTGTATGTGTGTGTGTTGGTTTTTCCACTGCCCTGATCAATCCCCTCAACCTCTTATTACCAGAACGTCTATTTCCAGCGACATTACGCACACACGCACAAGTGTGCATAAAATATTGTACGGCACACTCACACACGCACTGATCGCAGACTGAAATAGGCTGAGTGGGTCAGTTGATGAGCCTCGAGGGACAGTAAACGTTTGTGTGTGTGTGTCTTTGTTGTTTTAAATAGGATTAATGGCATCAAGTGAATTAGCAGTAATCAGGGTCATGTCCACAACATTAAGGCCAACAGGTGGAGCGAGGAGTTATTTTCAGACAACACAACTCTTTCTGCCGTCCAGTGCGGCCGCGACAAACATAGAGGTGATGATGCACGTTTTTTCTTTCACTTCTATCTCTCCATCGATCACGGGTTGCGCTCGCTTGGGATCTCTGTAACTTCATTTACTAATTACGGTCGCGAAGAAACGTCCATCAAGCCGCTTCGCCGCTCCGACCGAGCGAGGGTCATGTGCTGCTGGAGCGTTCCCAGCTGTCCTCGAGGGCGAAACCCTGACAGGTCGCCAGTCCGTCACATGACTGGCGCAGGCAGTCCAGCGGCCAATTTGCAGGAATAAACTCAATGTTTTCTGGACTGTAGTATGAAACCAGAATGCTCGAAATTGAAAAACGAGAGCGAAAAGCCGACAAAGGAAGAAAATTATCTTGAGACTTGAACCAGGGAGCTTTTCACTGTGAGGCGAGAAGATTGACGACTTGAAAACATGCACCTGGAAACTAATTAATTGCTCTGTATTGAAGAGTCCAATCGGAGAGCAAATGTACAAGTTAAAGTTGAGGAACTATAACCTGGTTTCATCCAAGAAGTAGATTTTTTTATGATCGACTTTTTCGTCTAAAGTAAAAAGTCCCTTAATTAGAAACTGAACTGTTACTTTCCTAAAACCACCATTCGCTTCTCTGGGTCAATCCTTTGGGTGTTAAAGTGGATGAGCCTTACCACACTCCCCCTCTTGACCCTTGACCTCTTCTCTGACCACGCAGGTGAGGTCATTCCAGGTGAGTGCGAGTTGGCCTCTCAAAGAGTTTTAACTTTCAAAGGGATAAATCCCAAGAATGCTGCCGACATGAATGAAGGCACGAAGGAGAACAGAGGGGTTGGAGAAGCTGGATTAACAGGAGTGAGGGAAGGTTTTAACAGATCGCGAGGAGGAGGAGGAGGAGGTGGAGGAGGGTAAAGAAAGAGGATACAAAGAATTGCGATTATCAGTTCAAGCCGTTTATTTATTTCTGGTCAACGTATCAGTTGATTGATATTTCTTTTAGAATCGCGTGAAATTGATTTCCTCGCTTTCAATTTGAGAACAGTAAAATATCTCAAAAAAGTTGGAACAGAAGCAGCAGAATGCTGGAGGACTGTTTTGTAAGCAGGTTGAATAGAGTTAGCATCGAAACAGATGTGAAAGTTCAATAGTCTTGAAGACCTGAAGGTTAAAACAAGTACAGAACGTACGATCAGCTGCTTCTAGGAATTTGCCTGTTTTCAGTCTTGCATCTGATTCAGTGCTGCTTGTAGAACTCCAGCATCCAATTTTTGGCTTTCAATCAAAAAGTATTACTGAGGAAAAACTGAGGAAATACTGAGGGTCTGATGGGACGAAGAAGATGAGAGAGAGGGAGAGGGTGGGAGAGAGAGGGAGAGAGAGGGAGAGAGAGGGAGAGAGAGGGAGAGGGAGAGAGAAAGAGGGAGAGAGGGAGAGAGAGAGGAGTCTGTGTGGCATCTAACGTCTCATTTAGTTGCAGCCAAGCAGAACACCTCCTCCTCCATGCATTCCTCTTGCGTCTCCGTTTTTCCTCCTCCTTCCTCCGTCCTCCTCCCTTTTCCTTCTTCTCTCGCTGCAAACGTGTCTGTTCCTTTTCATCCTCCTCTCGTTGCATCGACTCTCTTTTTTTCTCCTCATTCGATCTGTTTGGTCATCAGCATGAGCTCTGAGCTCTCTGGCCTCAACCTGCTTTCCTCTCCCATCTTTTGCCTCTTGCCTCTTTTTTTTTTACTCCATTCTTCTCCAATGTTACATTTTGTCATCCTCTCCTCATTTCACATTCACTGCCCTGACGCCACACTGACTTGTTCCCTCGTTACATTTTACCTCCTGCTGACTCACTTATTCTGTTTGTGTCTCTGCTTGGGATTCTGTCTAGTTTTGGACCTTTCCTTCTTTCCCAGCTCTTTCTCTCCTTTTCAATCTGTCGGTCAACTCTTGATCAAAGTTGCCGACGTTGTCTGTCTGGACGTTATTCCTAAACGACCCCACGCGTCCACCAGAGTCCGTCCCACGAGTGAAACCAGCTGCGCGCCATCTTCCAGCTCTCGCCACCAAATTTTGCTTATATAGTTTCCGAAAGTGTTTTCCGGACCCAAACACCACCACAGAAATATTTTCAGCATCATGAAGAGCTGTTTGGAAGGAAAAAAGAAAAGTTCCACGCAGAATTGAGTTTTTGTTTTAACCGTTGAAGAGACGTGTTTCAGATTAACGTTTTCTCCAACCCCTCATAAGGTCATCATTGTATTTCACCAGGTGTTGTTTTTATATAAAACACACCAGATGGATTCTTGAATCATTGTGGTTTCGTGCGAACGGGACCCCGACCGGCCTCCCCGCTCCACACCCAGCCTCGTATCCCCGAGAATAAACCCCGCCATGCTCGTTTCTGCACCTAGGAGCCGGCGTCGGGGACCCAGTTTAGCGGCGAACATTCCTGCCAATTTTATTTTTTTGTTTTATTGTGAACATATTTCCAGTGTTTACCCTGCGATCTGTGTGACTAAAGATAAAAACAGTGTTCCTTTGATGGCCTTCCAGAGCTGTAAAATCCTGTCCATGAGCACTGGAACCCACCGTGCAGTGTTTTGGCATCTGTGGAGCTTTTAAACCTTCCAGTCTTTCACTCCCACTGGACTTCCTGGATCGCGTTTCGTGTGACGCTCGCGCCCGAAGCGGTACGCGACCACAATCGAGCCCCCTGCTTTAAAACAACCTCCAGCTGACTTTGATCCGCATGCCCACCAAGACCAAGTGTTTTAGGTACCTAACCGTACCTTAATCATAGTTTATTTCCCATAACCGCGGCCTTTCCTGAGAGTCGGCGATGCCACAGTTCTCGCTCGCAAACATGGTGGAGGACATTTTTTGTTATTCTTTTGTCTGGCAGCGAGGATCTACGCTCCATCTAGATGTGCCTGCAACCCTCCATTTCTGTGTCATTACAGACTGTATAGGGACTATACCGCGACCCACCGTATTATTGCAAAGAGTGAATTTCCCCTCGCCATCGAAGGAGCCAACATCTGGTGTTTCAAAGTTCGGGTCACTCATCCGTATTCGATCCACGCTCTGTCCAAGTTGGGGTTTCAGGGAGCTGAATCGATCCATAATTGTCCAAACAAGGGTTTCTTTGGACAGTCGGGGGAGGTCAAGGAAAACCCAGTGACAGTGCTGACGTCCAAGACCGGCGGATTTTAACAGTGAGTGAACATAAAACAGCGAGTTTACGAAATCATCTCCAAACAGCTCTTCCCTGAGCCTTTAAATTGACTCTCAGAAAAGCCATAAAACCCCTTTTCAGACTTTAAAGTGAAGCCAAAAAATGACACACTCCCATGAAAATCCAGAAGAAGCCTTCAAAATAAAAGCAAGATGTAGTTTTTAGGCTTTATCATTTATACTCACCTGTTGAAATGCCTCTAAGCTTAATTTCCAACAACCGCATTGGCCACAAAAAAGCCCAGGTTTGGTTCGGTCTACGCAAACTTTTGGGATCATATTCCCTTATTTAACAAGGTTTTACTGTGGTCACAGCAATATGCAGAGAGCCTCCTTCATGCTGTTCCACTCCCAGCAAAGCTCAGGGTTCTTCAGACCATATTCGGGCTTGTGATTGCCAGTAAGTAAGCGTTTACAGTAATTGCTCATATTTAAAGTTGATTACACCCAGAAGTTGCACAATGGAGGGAACTTAACTGCTCTGTGCCGCGTCCCGTCTGCCTGATATGTATTTCAGAAAATGGATTTCACTCATTCGCTCGAGGGGGAGCGATTGTGTGGATGATGTTTCCCCCGAAGACGGACTGTACGACATTGTTCTCGCAGAGCCGCCGCTCGGCCGTCTCCGATGACTATCCCAGTCTAGATGAGGATGTCAGTACCGGGGGGGGTGGGGTGGGGGGTGCGCGTTCTGAACCTCTTACCTGTCTCTTTGGGAGTCCCCCAAGGTCATGTCCTAGACTCGGGAACTTTTTATCCATGGCTGTGCCAGATAATTGCAATCACACCTGGGATTTCCCATTGTCGGATCTGATATTGCTGATGTGGCGTGTTCGCCGTCGAGGGATCGGAGACTTAAAAAGACGTAACGAAAGAACGAGGAAAGATTGTGCAGATGTTGACATGTTTCTCAGCTTGAACAGCTTCACAGGTGGCTAAACTGAAGAACCGACCGAGAAGATAACCGCTTACTTCAAGTCTTCTGTGTGTTTTTCTGACTTTCCCACAAGACATCACTTTTCACTTGCTTACTTTTTGTTTTTGTTTTGAACTGATAGATAACAGAAACTGACTTGCTTCTCGAAAGAAGAAGCACTGAAGGTGCACGAAAACCCAAAGTCCTCCCTTTTTAAAAAGCAGCACATGTTCACCGACACAAACTCCCTTTTAGTCTTCAAAGATCAGCGGGTAAAACAAACCCTCTCTTGTTTCTGGGCGCAGGAAACAAACTTCCCTCCTTTTTGGGCATTAGTGGGAACTCTGTCTTAATTTATCGCTCTGGCGTCGCTCCAGAGCGGCTCCGCTCCACCTTTTCTTTGCTTCCTTTCTTCTGGCCGGGGAGGATGAATGTCTGCCGTTTAGGTTTAAAGACGTTTAATTTTCCTCCGCAGCATGTGGAACGTATGTGTCAGGGAGCGCGTGTGCGAGCGCGCCAAGTTTCCACAGAAACCTGCAGTTGTCTCGTTCCAAGTATTTGATAACCTGGTGAGGTATTGTGGTGAGAATAGGTCACCCGCCTCCATCTCTCCTCCTCCTCCTCCTCTTCCTTTTCTGCTCCTCCCCTCTCATTTTTTTCCTTCCCCTCAGACTCTTTTTTTCTCTCTCCCTCCTCTGTCTCTTTTTTCCTTTTGTCTTATCTCCGCCAGTCCTCCGTCTTTCCACTCGTCTTGTTTTCTGTCTCTAATATCTAGCGTTCCCCTCTGTCATCATCTCATCTCCTTGACCTTCCCCAACCCTCTCTCTCTCTCTCGCTCGCTCGCTCTCTCTCTCTCGCTCCGTCTTTCTCTCTATGTCTGTATCTCTCTGTCATCATCATTACAGGGTTGATTACCTGTCATTATGGCTCATTAGGGGCCTATCAGCATGGCGGCAGGCAGGGGAAGGAGTCTTGTGGGGGTTGGAGGGCAGAAGGGTGCCTGTCAACACACCCTCGCCCTCTCTCCCGCCCTCCTCACCCACCCGACACACACATACCACATCTTCCTCAAATGTACCCATCCGAATCCATTCAGGTGACTTATTATGGCCTTCTGCAATATGAGTTGGGAAAGCAGGAAGAAAGGGGAGAGGAGAGAGAGGTGCAGAAAAGAGGTCCCAGCCAGAGACCACAAAAAAAGCTGTGGGCAGTTAGGTTCCTTTCTTATCCCTTAGTACTTTTCATGATGGTCTTGCACTTGTTTCAGTTTTTCTTCTTTACATTTTGTGTCCTCATTCTGTTAATAAAAAACAAAGGTTTTGCTTCGAAGGTTTTGTACTCTTTCTCCTGAGATATACATAATTTTGACAGCCTATTTTCTGACATTTGTAAATCAGATTCTTGTCTTCTTTTCCTGCTGCAAGCAGAGTATGTTGTACTTTTGTGTACTGTTATCATGAAGTGGTTAGCAGCTAAGCAGTAGTGACACTGACGGTGGATTTTTTATGCTATGGCCGCTCTCTGAGCTGTAATCAAATATCATGTGGTGTTATCTGCTCCTTCAGTTCAGTGTTGAGTTGTTTTGGCATGTTGTGCATCACAGCAAGCTTTAATGTGTATCGTTATAAACAGGAAGAAGCATTGCAGCTTTGCCTTAGGATGTGGTTTTTAGCTAGCTCATACTCTGCAAGCCAAATCCAAACAGATCTGCATGGATGCACACAATTACATCCACTTTTGAGGCTTCTGAATCGCCCAATCTGAAGTTAACTGTTTTGTCTCTTTGTAGGTTGAAAATAAAAGGCTCCTGTACATCTGTGTTATCGCCATCAGTCGAACTGCTTCTGGTGATGTTTAAAATTGTCTAAACCTTCGATTGTCTGATTTCTCTCCAGGGCTGGGAGGAGAGCTGCGACGCCGCTGTCTCCCACCTTCTGCGCACGTGTCTGTCGCGCAGTCCCAAAGACCAGGCGACGTCTCTGGCCCAGACCGGGGGGCCGGTCCTGGGCCTTCCCCGAGACACCGTGCGGCTCAAGAAACACATCAGCCTGCTGTGCGATCGCATCGGCAAGGGGGGCCGGCTCACCCTGGCCTCTGAGGCCAACGTCCAGGTCCCTGCTCAGGTCCAGAATCTGGCTGCTCCCGGTAAGTGAGGAAAGCGCGAGATCTTCATCTTTGGAGTTTTTTTTTTCATTCATTTTTTAATGGAAAAATGCATTTTTTTGCGCCAAAAACAGAGCAGCTTGCTGGTGTGAGGCAAATGTGTTGCCTTTTCCTAAGCTGGGTCCTGGTATTTGAGCGTGTTGGTGGACGGCCTCGTATGTGCTGCTCCCCTGGTGCAGATTTTAGGCCTCAGCGGGCAAAAACATGAAGCCCATTCATGGCGAGGCTCACAGGCAGCAGCGACTCATATTAAATGCATCTGTACACACACTGTTGGAGAAGGCAACGTCCACAGATATGCACCCATAAGAAAACAAAAAATACTGCAGATGGTCCACACAAACACAGAAACAGAGTGCAAAAACACCCCTGAAAACATGCACACAGTAACACACACAAGCTTTTGAGGGCATGCATAGTTTGCATTATAGCTACTTGTAAAATCATGCATATACACACTCTCTTTCACAAGGAAACACACACATGGTACGGATCATTTAGTCTCGGCTAGAGTTTATAGAGGGCTTCTTTGACAAGATCATCAATTACAGTCGGTTTTTCTCTCCTCCCATAACTCCTTCGTCTCCTCCTCCGTCACTTTTTTAAAGCAAACACGACACTTTACGCATCAAGTTTAAATAACCGATAGTTTGATTGCGTGCAGCTAAAAAAATCCGCTCGCTCACATGGATGCAAAACAACTTCAGGTACTTTTGAGTTCATTAAATGAGAGTTATACTCCTGATTTTGAATTTTATAGCAAACTGCAGGCGATCTCAAGAAACATAGTGTGTGTAAATATAGTTGTACCTCACACACACACACACACACACACACACACACACACATACACAGACCCACAAAGAGAGAGGAAGAGGTCCATAAAATTTAACGGGCTCTTTCAAAAGCGATAATAGTGATAGCAGTAATAAAGTGTAAACTTCAGTGTATCAATTTATTGCGTGTGTGTGTGTGTGTGTGTGTGTGTGTGTGTGTGTGTGTGTGTGTGTGTGTGTGTGTGTGTGTGTGTGTG
>JASSRZ010000007.1:20582793-20595540 GCA_032164315.1 Malacoctenus gilli
TCATCATAGAGACGATGCACCTTCATGTAAATGTGATGGCATGTGACATGTGCACCGTGTAATGAGTTTGAAATGAGCAGTGTGTGTGTGCGTGCGTGCGTGCCGTCGGTCTGTCACACACACAGTTATTTTCCATGCCAGCTACCACACAGCTTTGTTTTTAGACTTTTACATAATGCTGTTGTGTCCTGTCCGACCGCCTCGTCTGGACCGCACAAACACACACACACACACACGGTCGCAGCGGGCACACACACACACACACACTTGGACACAGATCCAATCAGCCCGTCCCTTGTGCTCGGCCTCTCGCAGAGCGGATTCAGTAAATCGTCGGGTTTCCGCCGCGGAGGCCCGGATGCCTCGCCGGCGCGTCATGCGGGCGATCTGTGCGGCCTCCTCTATTTTGACTATGGCTGCCTGCGGATGAATGCGCCACCGCTCACGCACCAATCCAGGCGGAACATGAGGGCTTTGAAGGCGGCGCCGATAGCGTTGCGCCCCTTATCTTATCGGACCGCCGACTTTTGTTGCTGTGGTTTTTGTTTGCGCTCCGCGAGGGACAAACAAGTGTTGCCCTCTAAACTCCGGGGGAAGATGAAGAGCCTTCGAACACGTGGGGAGTCTCCTTTTAGGCGTCATGCTTCGTTGGTGTTTAGGTGATTAACGTTTATGTTATGGAGGCATAACTTACGTATGCAAATATTTACACACTGCATGTGTCACTGCAGTTTTTTTCAGGCTGTCTGGATTTAATTTGCGTCTTTGAAAGCAGAGCAAATTGTCTGAACACAGGAAGAAAAATTGAATGAATGAGAAGAAAACAGTTTATTGATTTGTCAGGACTGAACACAAGATCGGAGTTCACTTCTGGAATGCGTGTAGCTTGTTTTTCTGGTCTTTCTAAACTTCTTTCCACATCGAAGAGTTAAAAAACAACAAATAAACAAGCTGCACAAAATATATGTGAAAGTGTTTCTGTGGTGGATGACATGAAGCTGTTTTCTGAAGGAGGAACTGCGACAGCAACGGTCGTTTTTGTGAGCATTTCAGTCGAGCGGCTTCGGCATCTTGAGACACTTTGGTGCTCTTTTCCAGCCGTGCGTGCAGAAAAAAACCGGCTTCACTTTTCCCGTCCGCAGTTTACCGTGAAATCCCGCCAGGCAGCCGCAAAACCTGAGTCTGAGTAACGCGAAAACCGACACCATGACAAAAAAAAGTCAACAATCACACAGCTGAGGTGCAGCTTCCACAATGGAGTAATAAACGTTTTGGGGTTGTTTTTTTTCCTTAATGTTCAAGCACGGGAACATGGAAACCCAAACCCGCGTCAGAGGCGACACCCCCCCCGCCTCCACTGGACCTGCGAACGAAACCACACACAGGCAATCATGTCATTAGAGGGGGAAGGGGGGGGGGGCCGCCCCCACAGGAGCGCCGTGATCCCCCCCCCCCTCTTTTTTTCCAGAGCATTCCTTTAAATGAAACACCTCCTCTGTAATTTGGCAGAACAATATTATAATAGAGTCGCTCTCCGACGCTGCAGCCGGCCATGCGCAGGAGGAACCACGCGGGCCGCGGTTTCCTTCCGATCGGGTCGCCGAGGAGCGTTTGGACCCCCCCCCGGCGGGTCCGGGTCGCCCCGGTCCCCAGCGAGGAGGGCTTAACGTGGCTGCGACGAGCAGCGTCGGCCTGCGCTCTGTTTAGTCTACAGACTTCCACTTTGTTAGTTTGTTGAAGTAGCCGACTGACAAGCGGTGACCTGACCCCCCCACCCCCCACCCCCCTTCCCCGCCGGGCTCCGTACAGGAGGGGAAGCTGCCATCTTGTCTTACAACGTCAATGTTTACGAACTGGTTGCTACCGCTCCCCCGAGGACGCCGGCTCTCACGCGCACTTTTTAATTCCTGCTCGGAAAGAGTGAAAACAAAAACTTCGGTGGGGGGGGGGGGGGCGCGAGGGGCGGCGGTTTCACTGGGACCTGACGCAAAGGGTTTTCACAGATCGGCTCCGCAGATTCCTGCGCGAGAGTATCCGCTGTCGTTCCCGTCAGACCTCAAATACACTCTGATTTCCTTTTCATCAACATTTCGGTGGGAGCTCCCTCTCTGTGAACATAAACAGCCACGAAACTCAACCTCTGGCTCTAAAAGCACCGACATCACTGGGCTCAAAATATGCGAGATGAGAGACAAAATCACCCAGAATCAGAGTTCAAACTATCTCTGCTCTGAAAGAGAGAGAAGGCCAGAAAACAGTCGTCAACGACGGTCATGTGACTTTAAGTGGGAACAAACAGGAAGTAAGATTGTAGCGAACTCAACGACGTATTTGAAGTCGTCTGTTTGGGAACTGTCCATTCAGCACCACGCAGCCGTCACACAAGCAAGACAACAAGTTGCCACGGTGATCTTCCAACAAGCAGCTTTCTTCTGACCTGATAGAAGTTGGTTTATATCAGAGATCACATCCAGAGAGCTGGAACACATGAAACTTTCGATCCATTCGACACCTCACAGGTACTTTTTTCAACATTAACTTTACTTTACTCGCCGTATTTTGTACCCGTTCCTGCAAAAAAGCATCTCAAACACTTACTTCTTTGCTAACTGGTTGTAGAATCTCAGGGCTCTCACATTATCTCAGGAAAAATTTTGAAAGTAGATAAAAAGATGAAAACAGAAAGAAAAGGAACGAAAGACAAAGAAGGAGGAAAATCGTCATCAGTTTTTGTTTCCCTACAAATTTGCAAGAAATCAGCAATTCGTGACTTTTTACAATTTCAGAGTTTTTAAATATTCCTATATTTTTGTACGTATTGACCAGAACACACAAAAATATATTAAAAAGAGATTAAGCAAATGAAGCTTAGAATAATTGACCAAATAGCTTAGTTTAAATTGGTCAAAAAAGCTCCTACCCTTATTTCTTTTAGCTAGATTAAGCTCAGAGTTTTTTTCAGACAAATTAACTTTTTGTTTTTAATTATTTTTGTAAAGATTTGTTTTTATATTGTTAGTTTACAAAAGAAAGCCTGAAAATTGACTGGACGCCACCTCGTTGTGTTTCATCTTGATGTTGTGTTTATGCTGTGAAAACAAGCCAGTGAGGTGAGGTCCGCTGACCTTTGACCCGGAGCAGATCGGGGGGGGTTTGACCCGCGGGTTGTTTACCTGCTGTCAGAGCGGGCAGCGCGTCCCTGCAGACGCCGTCGCAGACGCGACGTTAATGCGAGCGGACAGTGTTGGGTCACAGCCTGAAGTCAGTCCTGAACCTGAAGTCTGACCCAGGTGACGGTCTGACCCAGGAGTCAGAGCGGACCACCACCGCTGGGATCAGTTTCAGGTTCACACTGACGGTCAGACCACTTAACCGCTTTCACCTTTTCCTTCTGAGGTCCGTATCGATCATGAAAGCAATAAAAACACACCGTCCTTCATGTTGTTTCCTCTCAGCACTCTTCAATTCGTCTCACAAACGCGAATATTTCATTCTTCAGACATTTGTTGTTCCTTGTTGCCTTTTTTTTGTTCCAAACAAATTTTTTTCTGACTTTTTGTTGAACTTTTGACCCCAAATATTGAAGCAATTTCACCAAACCAGTTTGACCTTTGTAGGATTATTTCATTAAGCAATTCATAATTCATCTGCCGTCTTATTGATTGAATCAGAGCAGGAAAACATCGTCCAGCCAACGTCTGCAAACCGATTAAAGGAGAAAAATCAATGCAGGAGAATTAGATACAAGTCTGTTTTGGAGGTTTCTGGTTGTCATCTGAAATGAGTCAAAAAAGCTCTCTAGATGTTAAACAGACCAGTTGTGATTGTTTCACAATCTGGTTCTTCATCACTTTCTTTACACACCCTCCTCTTCAAGGTAAAAAGCTAATCGTGCTCTTCGAGTTGAGTCCATTTATTTGAAATTTTCCACAGTTGGACCTGAAATTAAATCTTCATCCAAGCGTGTCGGAATTTCCGGAGGAGAGCCTCCATTTCTGTAACCGTGGTGACGCAAGTCTCCGATAATCCAACAAATATAACCACAAGAAGGCAAACACACACACACTCGCGAGTGTCGACATCACTCCTCAGCAGCTGAGTCAACAGATACGCTGAGCCTGTAAGTGCCCACAAGTGTGTGTGTAGGTGTGTGTGAGAGCATCCACTCCAAGTGTCACAATGGCATTAGCCTACTCACACAGACACACACACGCACGCACAAACCTGAATCCACACTCTGTCGAGGCGTCTTTACAACACTCCGATCGGCAGACGTGTGTACATTCGTTTGTATCCACAAAACACACACACACACACTCTTTCTTTTGCGGCACTTGTTTCTTTATAGCTGCCTGAACACAAACACACCCTGACTCAACGTTTTCCTCCTTTCATGTCGGCCCATAAAAGCGCCGAAGCCGCAGAGCGACTGACTGAGGGAGGGACGCGATTCGCATGTCAAAGTGTGAATTAGCACAAAGGCGCAACACACTTTGCGGTCACCTGTTTGCGTGTTTGTGCCGCTACACGCTTTTATCGGGACACTGACAGCGTCGCGTGTTGGTGTTTACACAGAAGTGCAGGAGTATCACGTCTGCCCGTGTTTACAGCGCCGGTTTTTGCGGTTATTTGGCGGTAATTTGCTCCGGGTTGGGCGGGTGGGACGCGTGGTCGCAGACGGAAAAACACCAGCGGTTTCAACGAAGCGTCTCAGTTAGCACCTATTAAGCCGTGAGGCATTAAAGTGCTGCGAGCCGCAGATGAAGTCAAACTGCATAAAAAAGACGTTTTAAATCATCCTCGTCTCTTATTCTTTCGGGGGGGTTTTTCGTCGTTTCGGCCCAAAAAACAGGAAGTAAAAGTAAGATTAACAAACGCTGAGAAGTGAAGATTCGAGGTGCGATTTTTGAACGCTACGATTTCACCGACAATAAAATCAAAGCCTGTTTAAACACTATCATAAGAACCAAGAACCTTCTATGTATGGAAACATCTTTAATCTAATTCTTATGACTTTAATGTCTTTTTTAGAGGCTACAATTATTTTAAACTTTACAAATCTCTTGTTTTTCAACTCAAATTACCTAAAAGAAGTTATCAAGCCCCCCCGACACCCGCCTGTCACACACACCCGACCCCAGTCTCTTTTTTTAAGCCACAGACGATGAGCTGTCTGATTAGGGCTTCTGTGTGGAGTCTGTGAACACACACACACACAAACACACGCACACACAGAGTCGAGGAGGAGCCCGTGGACTCCGCCACCTCCACGCAGCCACAGATGCGTCCCCGCCCGGAGACAGCAGCCGATCCTGCGGGAGGCGTTGTCTCGTCTCCAACACACGCGGCGAGATACCGAGCCGCTTGTCTCCAGGCTCTAAAGCTGCTCCGTTCTCATGGAGATAAGAGGTGCGTCTCTTTGTTGGCAGACAACAGCGCCGTTATCTCCTTATCACACAGACTACCCAATCTGAAGGAGGTGGGGCTGCAGACGACAAGTATGTGTGTGTGACAGAGGTTTGGCTTTGGCTAAGTGGGGCTCCTTTGTCATGCAACAGGTGTTGTTGTCGCTCAATTTGTCCTCATAATAAAGCCCCCCCCTGAGTTGTGTTTGCCTCAGTCTGCGAGGGGACAGACCGTCTGATTGCGTGCGTTAATCCCCGCTTTCCCTCTCCAAGGATCCGCTCGCGACGCCCGCTTTCCGGCGTCGCCGCCGTCTTTGCCAGATGACGTCTGAATGTTTGTTTGAACGGCTGTCGAGAGAAACTGTCTGTGATTCTCCAGCCTGTTCAGCTGAGTCTCGACAGGAACGAGTTCTCCATCAATCTTCAAAAGTTGCTTCCAAAATTGATGCATTTCGTTTCAATCTCGTGAAATCTGGGTGTGATGAACACCAAAGTGTTGTTGGAATTCATTTGAAACGCATTTTTAGAGTCACACATATTGTAATTAACAGCTTTGTGTCTTTTGTTTGCATCCTATTTTTCTCCTTTGTGAGTTTCTCGCAGATCAAACGTTCCTCTCGTCTCCTCTCTGAATATTTTTACATGTATACATATTCGTAGCGGATCAACCTGATTAACCTGAGAATTAACTCCTCTGAAACAGCTGTTGAATGTAAATTAACGACTGCTTTTGTTCTTCTTTTCTCGTTTAGAAAAAGAGAAGAAGGAGTCGTCCGGGGAGCCCTCCGAGAAAGCCCTGAAAGAAGAAGTCGGAGACGCCGAGGAGCCCGCCAAGGAGGCCAAGAAGGAGAAGCCGCCCAAGGAGAAGAAGGAGTCCAAGAAGGACTCCAGCAAGGAGCCCAAAGAGGAGGCCAAGAAGGAGTCCAAGAGGGAGTCCTCCTCCTCGTCCTCCTCCTCCAAAGAGAAGAAGGAGTCGTCGTCTTCGTCGAAGGAGAAGAAGGAGAAGGAGGCCAGCAAGGAGTCGGGAGACAAGAAGGTCTCCAAGAAGTCGTCTGTGAAAGTGAAGGAGAAGAAGAAGGAGCCGGAAGCCGCCGAGGACTAACGGCGAGCGGCGGCGGCGGCGGCGGCGGCGGCGGCGGCGCAACGAGCTCACATGAGACGCACACGTAAACAGAACGCAAGTCAAAGAACGCGTCCAAACATCATGGGACGACCAGGAGCTCCCACATATAAATATACATTTATTTATACACAGCGTACATGTAAACATATACAAGGCCGTGTAATTCAGCACCGCACGCAAACACGTTCATATTTGTACTCTAAATATGTATTTAGATGTAAATACGTTCAGTCAGGGTCAAATATCTCAGTAGCCAAGCAGTTTTCACCCAGACGCGGATTCACGTCGGCGGGTAAACGCTGATCCTCACACACACACAAACACACGCACACACACACACACACAGCTGAAACCACAGCACATCCAGCAGTTTTTTGTGTGTGTGTGCGTGTGTTTGGCAGCTGTGGTGAGGTCGGAGCCCAAGCGGGTGAGGATGCAGACGGCGGCGTCCTCTTTTTCGCTGACGCTCTCCTCCGTCCACGTCGCCTCCGTCTTGCCTCAGCAGCGGCGGCGCCCGCAGCCCCGCAACCGCCCTGATCCCGCTCGGGGCCCCGAAACCGCCCCCCCCCCCTCCGCCCACGCACGCTTCTGCCCGTGACGTCAGACCCGCCCCGTCGCCCCCTCGCGTGGCACCGGGCCCCTGCCGGAGCGCCGGCTTCCTCCTCCTCCTCCTCCTCCGCCTGCCCGCGAAGAATAAATAGCCGGACGCGTCCAGCCGCTCCGCTGCTTCCGGGTGAATCGGGGCCACATCCTAAAGCCGCCCGCCGCCCACCGCCGCCGCCCCCTCTGACCACCTCCAGGGAGGCTGTTTGGAATAAAACTGCAAGAAACGGGACACTCGAGGACATGCGGCGACCAACAGACGCAGGCTCCAACCTGTGACTCTCTTTCTGTACGATGGAAACCAGCAGGACATTTGTGGACAGAGTGAAGTGACAATCAGAGCCGTGCGTCCGTCATTTCACGCCGCAGACTTTGAGGGAACTTTTCAAGGAGGGACGCCGGGTTTCAACCTCCTCGTACGTTTACAGGAACACAAAAACTGGACTCGGTTTTTCACTCAGAACGACAAACCTCAAAGCGATCCTGAAAATTCAAAGTCCAACCCCGATTACTGAGTGGATTTCAAAAACGTGTTTGGAAAAGAGTCAAAAACAACTATGTTTTCTTCATATAAAGTGTGAGAGACAAACTCAGACTCGAACCAGGAGCCTCTATTAAACTTTCACGCTTTTCTGTTGGGCGCTGATGGAAATTTGGAAGACAAGTAAACCGGAAACTCAAACTGATCAAACCAAATTTGCACAAAAGTTCAGACACAAAGAGAAGCAAATGTGCAGAATGTGAATATTTGTTTATATCAGAGTATTTTTGAGGCCCATTTAGGTAGGAGTAGCTTAATAAGAGCTTAAAGGTTATTGTAACGTTCTAAAAAAGCAACTTAAACTTGTGTGTGCCGGCGTTTCGCGGTGATCAGGTTCACAGTTCGCTGGTTGAACAACATCGAAACATCGAAGTCGAAGTGAAACCAGGATGGAGAAAGAAACGCGCTCACAGAAGCGCGTTTTTCTGCCAGAATCGAAGCGTTCAGACTTCAGCCGCAGATGCTGCGTCAGCCGCATCGCCTCTGCACGACCGTACGAGCATCGTCCGACTTCACCCCCCCTCGGTCCACTGTGAGAACTCATTTTTTAGCCCGTACTGTGGGACGGATACGTCTCACGACGTAGTGCGACTGTACTTCTCTTCTTGTTCCATCCAGAAAACGGACAAAAACAAGCGGATGTACATACGAGAGCGGAGAGGAAACACAAACTTGAATCGGCATCGACTCGTCGTTGCCAAGAGGAGCAGTTAGGAAACTCCTGGGACGCCTCCGACGCTCCCGCCGGACCCTCAGAAACTCCGAAAACCTTGAATGTTTGTATTATGGGGTAGATTTTTTTTGTATCTCTTGTGTCAGTGGTTCAGACGTACCAGACTCCTGTTTGGAGTCACTTTTCTAGATATCCTCTGAGGAGAGTTTGTGCACCAACAACTTTGTTTCTAGCGTGCAGCCTTTAGAGACCCCCGACGAAGAGGCGGAGATAAACCTTATTTATGAAGTATTTAGTAATAAAATCCATCGACTGTAAGTCCTGGAAGCTGTCTGTCATTTCCTCACATGTCTCTCGGTGCTCTTCTGTTTTTGGCGACGGGTTCGAGTCTCGTCTGAAGACGTCACTCGCAGGTTTGAGCTTCGTGCTTCGCTGTCCGCGTGCTCGCGTTTCACGGCCTCCACTAACACGGTTACGTCGAATCGACCTTCTCAGGAAAGCAAACGTTTGTGTTTCCGACCTTCTGTCGTCTCTGGATTCCAGCCGGACCCCCGCACGTCTGAGCCCACCTCGCCCCCCCCCCGCCCCCCGCCCGGGAGAGTCGGCGGACGGACTAAGAAGCCGATCCGCCGCCTGTCACCTCGGTGAACGCGGCGCGGCCTGACGGCGTTTGAAGCGGCCGCGTTTTTGTTTTCTCTCGGCCCGCCGGTCGGAGATCGGCGACGTATTGGGTGACGGCGCTAAAAGCCGAGCCGCCGCGGGTTCAAATATTTTCATTGGTGCTCGCCGGACTCGTTCCTGGAGCTGCGTTGCTCCTCGATCATCGCTTTCTCTGACAGTTCTCATCAGTTTTCTCTTTCAGTCTGCTGCTTTTTTTCCTTCTTTTTCTCCGTTTGGATTTCCGATCTCCCTTTTTCACGGCCTCGATTGTCTCTTTTAGCTCCTTTCTGGTTTCGTCCCTCCATCTGTCAACCCCTGATGAAATTACCGACCCCTCTTTGTTACTTTCGACCCCCTTAAATGTTCCAGGAACTTTTCCTGGAAGTTTTTGAGGAACTTTATTCTGTTTGTTCACAAAACAAAAAGCTGTTTCAGGTCTTGAACCATATTTCCACTCGAGAAACCTGCTGAGAAGGTTCATGAAAGAGGAATTTGTCCGTGATGTCACACTGATAAACTTCTCTGCAGGAGGAAAACCAATGAATTAACTCTTCATTTGACGCAAAGACTGTTTTTGGATGCCGAAAAGAAGACGTAGAGATTCGAAATGATGAGGAAAAATAGAGTTAAAACACCTTAATGTTGGACAAATTTTTACTCAATGAAAAGTTCTTAAAAACAAAGTTTTTTCTGCCTCTTTGGCCAGTTTCACATGTCAGGATTCATCGTAGCTGGCCAAGTATAGAAACGTGAGACAGGCAAGCTGTTGGAGAAAGCGAGGACAAAACATATTGGAAGAACTAAATACGGCGTCCTCTGAGGGACAAACCGAAGACGTCCCGCTGTGAAGGCTCGTCCATCAGTGGACGTTTGAACCACAACAGAAGACGAAGCGAGGCCACATCCAGGAGACGCCGGCGGCCGTTTTTCTTCTCCCCCGTCATTCTTTTGACTCGTAAAACGAATTCTTCACGACGGGTTTTGTCTCTTTTTCCTCTACTTCTCTCCTCTGCGTTCTTCCCCTTTCTGTCTGTTCTTCTATTTATACTTTCGTGTCGTCCACTTTCCCAGCTCTTTGTTTTTCTCCCCGTCAGCCGCGTCTTCTCTCTTTCGCGCCTTGGCTTCGGTTAAAAAAACCAGCCGCGACGCGAAGGAACCGCCGAACGCAGCCGCACACGCCCAGCCGTTAAAAACATCAAACAACAATGCTCCGACAATCGCGGCGTAACTCTGGACACAATATAATCACGCAGGAGGGTTTGCGTTCCGACGTCTCCCTCCGGGTTTTATGTCGCAGCTTTTTTTCTGTCTCTCGGGGTTTCAGGCGTAAACAAAGCAGATCAGATAATTGCGCCGGCGTTTGGCTCTTTCAAGCGCCGGCGACTTTTTCTACCCCGCGAGGAAACTTTTAAGTGGTTCGGCTTTATTTTCCGTCTGAGTGCGTGAACGACGCTGATCCCCTTTGTTTTGATCTCGGAAGAAAATGACGACAAAATTACAATTTGCTTCTCTTTAAGTCGCCGCGTCGCACTTTTATTCGACTCCCGTGTTTCGACATTTGGTCTCGTTTATGCTTAATTGTTGTTTTCTTTGAGAATACTTGCTCAAGTTCGAGTCCAAATGGAGAAATTTGACATGACAAGCGATAATACTCGTTGCGAAATAAATCAACATCACTTTTTTTTTAGAAAGTATCATAAAAAGAGACACTCTGAGGGAGTTTTTAACTTCAAAAAGGAGAATCTGAGGCTGCTCTGACCACTTTAATGCCTCTAAGAAAAACCTGCAGGCCCCAAGTTCAAACTCTGACTCCCCAAAACATTATAGTGAAGCCAAACACTGACGGAAACAGATTCTCTGGGTTTATCAGTGAAGCCCCCACAAGGGTCCCTGTGATCGCTGACGATTTTGCCCAAATATTTCCTTTTTGTGACAGTTTTCTGGGATCTAACATGTCAGTGATCAAACTGAATTGTGATTGGGTGGTTGCTAGTTCGAGTCCCCGCACAGTTGAGCGATTGGAGCGAGAAAAAGCGAGAGCTGCTGCTTGTCCTCAAGACGACGCCCTCGAGAAAGACCCCGAAAGCCTCGACTGCTCGCCGTAAGTTTGGTTGAACTTTGAGTCGAACGAGCAACTTCACGTCGAAGATCAGCGTAGATCTGGGAGATGTAGAGTGGGTTGGCACAGCGAGGGTTGATGACTTAATTCGAACTTAGGAGGACAAAATCAACTTTTGTATAATTCAGTTTTTTTGCGTTTGTTTCATCTTCTGCGAAAGTCTGCAGGCTTGTTTTGTGTATGCAAAGTTTCGCTATTTTTATCTTTCCTTTTATCGCTGTTTTCCTCCTGCAGGAGGAGGATTTCTGTTGCCTGTTCTTGTTCCTGAAGCAGCAGGTAAAGAGCTCAAGAACCAAGCATTGCTGCAATCACAGAGGAGAGGGGGACCCCTCCTCATCCTCATCACCGCGAAATCTGTTTATCTTCTGACTTGGACCCAAGTTTCGCCGAGACAATTACGTGCTGGATGAGTTTCAGGACCTGTGGGCCTCTGAGGGCCGGAAGAGGAGCGTTCCTCGCTTCCTTCCCGCTGAAGGTTCGCTCCGCCGATGCCCGGCTTCTGTCCGACAGCGGCCAAACACGCCGGGAGATGAAGTCGCTCTGGCTTGTAAATCCGTGAGAGTCGGTGGCGTGAAGGATCCCAAAGCCTGCGAGCCAACCCGGCCGCTCTCTCGCGGCCCCTCTGGGAGCGACGAGGGGAGGAACGCTCGTTTTCCAGGGTGTTTGTCTGTCATGCAAATAATGGTTCATAAAAAGCTCCATAAACACCCTAAATATGGGCCATTTATGCTCTTACAAGGATGTAAAATTCAAACAATTACATGGCACAACTTTTAATTGTGCGGCTCCACCCTCGCTGCTGTCGCTGCGTCTGCGCGAGGGCATTCGCTTTCCCAGCGGCAGGAAGCGACGACGCTTTTGGCAACCGCACATGAGGAGACGCGTCGTCGTTCGCCTCTAATGTGGGAGTTTCTTTTTATGTCGCTTGTTTCTCAGGGGAGGGTTTGTTAGACGTTGCCATGGGAACGTGTTTTACGCCGAAAAACTCTGAAAGAAGGAGGCGATCGAGTTGTTTGGAGGCGAGAGAAGTCGATACCACCGCATGGCCACTAGAGGGACACGAGTTCGAGGAGCCGCGACGCTGAAACGTCGTCGCTCGCTGGTGATCCGAAGGTTTATGGAGGTGAAATTCCCGCCATGTTTTATGTCTTCTCACACAGGGTGAGAGTGAGACAAAGTCACCCCCCACGATCACACCTCGGCACCTTTCACAGACGCCACGATGCAGGAAAGGGGGTAAACTCCCGAAACGCGACGTTCCGTGTGAAACATCCACGCCTTTCGACGTGAATGTGACGGTAACCGGCTGCTCTGTTTCTCTGCAAACGACTTCCAGCAAACTTCGGTCCAGAAAATGCCTCCAAACCTTCACGATGCTGATTTTTCTACTCTTTTTCTTTTTTTTTTTCTTCAGACCCCGAAAGCCAAAAGTAGAAACTCGATGTCTAAATTTAAACGCAGGGTCTCCCATTTAAACTGCCGCTCCACGGTTCCTGGAAGATTTCTTGCGGCGAAAACAGGCTATTAGTGTTGGTGTGGCCTGACTCAGACAGCTGGGCCTACCCTCGCTCGGGGGGGGGGGGGGGGGGGGGGGGGGGGGGGGGGGGCGGGGGGGGGGGGGGG
>JASSRZ010000007.1:20609788-20620411 GCA_032164315.1 Malacoctenus gilli
GCGGCTTCTGAGTTTCACCCCCCCCCCCCCCCCCCCGTCACCTGACTGAGGGACCCGATCGAGGAGCCCCCCCTGCAAGCTCTCACACATCTCCGTGTGACTGAAGAAGCCGCGACAACGATCGTTTTGGCGTCGAAGGCTCGCCGGACAAAAGCAGCTTCATTACAATCAGCGTAAATTCTGATTGTGAGAGGTGACGATTGATGCAACAATCCTGCGACTTAAACAAGTTTTTGCATCATGATTCTGGTTAAAATCGCTTAATTTAA
The DNA here is from genome assembly GCA_032164315.1 of Malacoctenus gilli. NCBI lineage: Eukaryota > Metazoa > Chordata > Actinopteri > Blenniiformes > Labrisomidae > Malacoctenus > Malacoctenus gilli. The sequence continues at coordinate 20,610,058 of JASSRZ010000007.1, forward strand.
TTGACTTTTCAAACCGCCGTGAGGCTCATCGAGGCCTGTTGTGATACCGAGACAAAGGACATTTAAACGGGCCGTGACGCCATAATCCTATGCGGCGTTTGGAGCCCCAGAAGGTTCGAAGGTGCGAATTATAAACACGCTACTGTATGTGTGGCTGAGATTTAAAGTGTCGATGCGTCTGGCAAACAGTTCGAAGGTCAGACGCCGCAATTGGCTGATAGGAAATTGACCAGAAGCCGCCTGAAGATGTGAGGAAACTGGTTCGACAAAGGAGGAACCGAGGTGAGCGCGTCCTCGCGCCGAGTTCCCACCAAGTTTTTACACCCAAGCGGACGAGCGCCGGCCTGAGAAACCCGCTCGCCTCCTTTTTCACTGGCGCTCGGCCGACGGCAGCGACGGCGGGCTCCTGGGACGCTGACATCTGTCTGCTCCTGCCCATAAACCCGCGTGTTTGGGGTCGTTTCCTGCCGCTGGTTCGGATTACATTCACACTCGTAACAAACTCGCCTTTTTAAGAGCTCGGTTTGGGTGTCGGCGCGTCACCTGGACGAGAAAAACACAACAGAAGAGGAAGACAAAGGGAGAAGAAACCTCGAGCCTTCGGTTTGACGGAGAAATTCAATAAAACATGTTGAGAACAAACACCGTCGGCTTGGAGGTTTTACAAACCTGCAGGTTCCTTAATATTTTAGCTTCTTGCTTGCTTTCTTCCTAACCTTTCCGCCATTTCTCCCCCCCGCTCCTCGCAGGTACGGAGGCCAGCTGCGAGAACGAAGGCGAGGTGCTGCACATCCCCAACATCACCGACAACCCCTGCATCACCTGCGTCTGCCTGGTAAGAGCAGCCTCCTCCTCCTCCTCCTCCTCCTCCTCCTCCTCCTCCTCCTCCTCGTGATGAGAAATCGCTGCCTGAGCCTGTCTGATTGTTGTGTTTGTGAAGATGATCGCTGGGCTTTGTGCCCTTTTTCTTGTCTGTCTCTTGTGGGTGATCTGTTGCACAGGAGCAGGACTTTGTATTTCAAGTGTTTGGTTGAGATTCTCCAGCAATTTGTTTCATTTGCTGGTGATTTGAAAGCAGAATCAGATGCGACAGAACGGAGAGGAGGTTCTGTGGCACCTGGAACTCGCTGCGAGTCCAGGAAAAGCTCTTTTGTGTCGCGGGAGCGCCACGACTTTCCGCCGTGTGGCTTCGCAGCGACCTGGAAGTGAAACGTGAAGTGGGGATTGTTTGTTTGACCAGACGGGCCCGTCGTCACGCTGTCTTGGCTCTGCCCGGCTGTTAAAACCAGCCAACAAAACGTTTCGGGGACGACTCTTTCCTGGAACATGTGCACTTTGACCCCTGAGCCTCCGGCCCTCCCCACCTCCACCTCCACCTCCACCTCCGCGCCTCTTCTTTGTTTTAAGGGATGAAAATGGACCAAGAGGCTTTTTGTTGACGGTTTTTGAGCTGCGTTCACTCTGCTGGAAACATGCAGGTGTGAACTTGAGGGGTGTGTTTTGCGTGTTCTCGTCTGTGTTGATGTAAGAGTGTTTATCTCGGCTCTGATCACTGCGACGATCAGCGTCACACTTGGTTAGAGAGGCTGGGAAAGAACAAGGACAGAACCAGGAACTTCCTGTGACCCATAAATGGAGAAAACGATGTAAAAAATTGATTAATTGAGACGAAAATGTTTCATTTAGAGCTAAGAGTTTGGAGGAGGAGCGCATTCCTCCACCAAGATAACCTTTCCTGCTTCATCCTCCTGCTTCTCTTAAAGTGCCACGCTCTTAAAACGCAGCACAGAAATGAAACTTATCATCATTCTGTATCGCTGGATGACTGGACGACCACCAAAATTCATTCACTTATCGACTCCATCGTCCCTCACTCATCCTGCAAGTTTCACACAAATGCAACAAGAACTTTTGGAGTTATCCAGATGGACAGATCAACAAAGGTGAACACATGAACCTCCTCGGTAGAGGGACACTGAGCCCCTCTTGCTGTTCGACGACAGCACCAAACAGCACCAATGTGTGTCTTTATGGACCTGACTGACTTCGGCCTTTGTCGCTGACTCCTGTTCCACTGACATCGAGCCCGCGGGCGGCTCAGACTCCACTTCCTGAAAGGTCGCCGCTCTCGACAATTGAATCAAACGGAACAAAGGCCGCGGGACCCGCAAAGGTCAGCGGTCGGCGCTCGGTCGCAGGCCGATAAATCCCACAGCTGTTGATTTCGGGCCGCATCCAGGTTGATCTTCGTGGTGTTTGTGCAGAAAATGTAAAAGATGTTAAGAATTCAAACACCCCGGTTGACCAAAACGTCAGAGCAGCCCTCTGTTCGCACCTCACTAATCGCTGCGTAATATTAGCACAACAAAAGCTTCAGAAATAGTCACACGAAGCTCCTCGGGGGGGTCAGAAAGTTGGTTTCACACTCGTGGATCCCAAACGTTACACGCATATCGAACGTGGACGTCCGGCTGGCTCCTGATTGGCTGCCGGGGGCGGGGGGGTGGGGGGGCTCCAGTGGGAGCGGGGGGGGGCAGCAGCAGGGAGGCTCCCGTCGGCCTCGGCTGAGCCGTCCTCTGTGTTATCAGGCAGACATCAGCCAAAGCTCTGCTGAATGCTATCAGTCATCAGCAGGCAATGGCTGCGCTTTCATCTCTGCTTTAACCTCCCCCTGTCTCTCTCACACACATATACAAGCACACACACACGCACACACACACACACGCACGCACACACTCACACACACACGAAACTTGACATGCTTTCAGGGCTCAGTCTTGATCCATTTTGACGTCTGTTTATCAGCTTAAATCCTTTTTGACAAATCAGCTTTTGTTGCGTTCGTTGCACAAACCGTCCCTCAGGTTTAGTCACATTCAGCTCATTTAATTGTGAAGCAGTGCTTCCGACAAACCCTGTAAAAGAATGTGTGTACCGCTGAATGCGGAAAAAAATTACTTGATTTAGTTTTTTCCGTCAGATTTTATGAGCTTGTTGATTAAATTTAGGGTCTTTTCTGATCTCGTGTATCGATAAACACCTGCTGAAAATGGAAATGTTGATGTTTCAAAATAAAACTCAGAGTTTATCATTCATACTGGGATTATTTTAGTCTCGGTCCCACCTGAAGTTTGATCTTTCTATCCAATCACAAACTTCCTCGCCCCCAAAAGTGTCATTTTTAAAACAAAATTTACAGCAGGACACACGAGATGATGTTCGCCCATCCCCAACTTACTAACTTACTCCCCCTTCTGAGGACCCCCCCCCCCGTTTCTGTCTTTGGTGGTGGTTCAGGAGCCAGCAAGGGCTCCAGTGTCGCTCATACGCGGAGGCGCAGTGGAGGGGGGGGGGATCGACCCCCCTCTGTGGGTCCGGCGTACCTGCTAATAGCCCTGTGGGCACGGACACACTCACACACACACACACACACGCGCACACATGCGTGCGCACACACAGAGGAGCCATTGTGCGTGGCCGGGTGAGGCCGGGCGCTGTAATGGGGCCAGGAGTGGATGTGGCTGACAGACTGACTGACAGGCAGGTCGCCACGACGATCCGTTATCTCGGAAGGCGTCGCTCCACCTCCGTCACGCTCCTCATCGTCCACCGTCTATCTGTCTGTCCATCTCAATGTCGTTTTCCATTCTCTCATCGGCTCCTTCCCTCCCCTCCCCTCCCTCACCCACTCATCTCCTCCCCCCTCCTCCTCTTCATCGCGCTGTCGTTTGATTCTTTCTGTTCTCCACTCAGATCCGTAAATTTGCTCCAATTTTTGTGAGAAAGCTCGCATGTTTGGACGTTATGATGAGGACTCGTTGTTGGAACTTCGTCCGAAAACTTTCACCTCACACCTGTGGAAAACAGTTCAAAAACCGTGTCGATAACAAAGAATGATAATTGATAAGTTCGAGTTTCAAAGCCTGCAGAGATTCGTGGTTAAAACAGATTCAAGAACAGTGAAATGAGAACAAACATGAACTCGTCTCTCTCACTTCCAGCCTTACAGGTAGCAGCACTGGGAGGGGTCAAAGGTCAGGCTGCAGCTTGTTAATCGATCAAACATTCCAGTCGCGTTGCGTGTTTTTGCGTGCGAGGACTTTTTACACCCGGTAGCAGCCATCGACCCGCTGGAGGTCAGAGGTCGCCTCCTGGCAGCGTGTCAACTCAAACAAGTTCGCGATCAATACCGGACGGGCCCAGTTTCACCTGAGAACGCCGGACCGACTCCGCCCCCGATACCTGCAGTCGCTGAACGTTTCAAAATAAAAGCACGAGCTCGCTCGTTCTCTTGTATCCGCGAAACAGGAAGGAAAACACCAAGTTTGAACAGTCGTTCTTGCAGAAACTTTTCTTCCCAGTGGTATAAAACAATGCTGGTTCGATTCCCGGCTGAGATCCAACTGAGAACATGTGTCTCACAAATTTAGTCGGAGATTTAACAAATGTCAATCCATCAGGTTCAAAAACGATCAAAGTTGTGACTTGGACTTCTGAAGTCGTGTTTCTGCAGCTGATTCCTCAACGTCTTGTTTCGCCGCCTCCTTCCCGTCAGGAGAGATGAAAAAGCGTTCCCGTAAACGGGTTCCCATCCTTCGCCCTCCGCCCGTCTCGCCCCTAAGCTCCTGTGGCTCCTGCTCATTCGCCGCGAGGTCGCGACCCTGAGTGTTTTTTGGAGGGAGGGTGAAAGGTGAGAGGTCGCAGTTGCAAAGGCCGTCGCGGTTTTTGAGAAGTCGGGAAAGGTTAGAGTCCAAGGGCTTAAGTGGGCCTTTAAGTCGGGAGCTGCCGTCCGGCGCTGCGATCACCTGATCCCCCTCCCCGTCTTTCGCCGTGACCGAAAGGAAAGCAGGAGGAGGAGGAGGAGGAGGAGGAGGAGGAGGAGGTGGGAGGAGAGGCGGGGGGAGTTTGATGCATCGGGTGAACCTGGAGTGAAGCTCAAGCCAGTGAAGCTGCGAGACTTGAGATGGATGGAAAGAGAAGCGGAAAGAATATTGCAGCAATATGAGGAGATAATGATGGATGTGGGCAACGATGGAAAGGCCAGATCTGAGCGATGATGAGGAGCGAGGAAGAAAAACCTCCGAATGACGAGAAGGAGGAACATTGTCGCCTCCTAGTGGCAAAAACCCACTTAAACGCCAATAAGGTCGAGTTTAAAAGACAACAAACTGTCACTAATCATGATAAACTAACAGAAAACACAGACGTTTAATGTTTTACTCGCTCTTATTTGTGCTGTTGAGAAGGATCAGTGAATAATGCTGCTGTGGAACATCAATTACTTCCAAAAAAGAGAGAAATTATCTTTAAAATGGAATATTTCAACTTTCAGCTGCACAAAATCTCTTGGATTTGAAGCTCATTCTTGTTCCAGATCGAAAAAAAAATGATGATACTGATTTACTGGTGATAAAAAGCACCTAAAACATTTTCTGAAAGACTTACAGGTTGTTTAAATAAGTCATCACATGAATTTTATCGTCAGTTTTTTTGTTTTTTGCAGCATTTGGACATAAAACATGTTGATGTTTCCCTCTGAGCACTAAACAGCCACGTGGTTTCGGTCGATGCTCCTTCAGCAGCTGACCTTTACCTTCACTTATTAGGTTACCAAATGTCAATGAGTTACACTGAGCGGAATTTAAAAGGCCGAAACCAATTCGATTACGCCGCGCTTATATAAATGTAGATAAACGTCGAGACGATCCCTGTGTGTCACTGAATCGTGACTTTTGTGTGTGTTGTGCGACCAAAAGAACAAACTATCTCGGTTTGAGCGAAGTTGAAGTCTGAAATGTGGAAAAAGTGAAGCAGGAGCCGTTAAAGGAGAAAATTGTTCACCGCAAACGTAACTTAGTTTGAGTGGAAAACCTTCACGCAGACAAACAAACAAGTTTATTATCACCCCGACTTTCTCTTTGTCTGACAAACACACTTATGAGCATACCAGCCATGTGTGTGTGTGTGTGTGTGTGTGTGGGGGGGGGGTCGCTCTCCGCAGCAGCAGACAGTCGTCCGGTCAACCAGGCTTGGTGCCGCGGTGGTATGTCGAGTGTTTATAAGGCGTGGTGACCCGTTGTGACCTTTGACCCCAAGACAAGGAGGGGGGGTGGCAGAGGGGGGGATACATGTACTAACACCACTTTGTGCTAATGGATAACAGGAGAGGGGGGGAGGTGGGAGGGGGGGAGGACATGACCTTGGAGGCTCAACAGGCTCTCTGTCGCTTTAAAACAGGAGGTTTCAAAATAAAAGGATCTGTTGGCTTTTATTTTGAAAGAGAGTGATCGTGAATGTAAAAAATAGCCTGTTTGGATGGAAAGTTCAGAGTCTGTCCATCCATCCATCCATCCATCCATCCATCCATCCATCCATCCATCCATCCATCGAAGACAGTTCTTGCACTTTTCTTGCCTCTCACTCTTTGTCTTTAACTTGTCCTCTGTCCCTTCATCCCATCTACACTCGTCTCGTCCGCCTCCTATCTCATGACACCATCCACCCACTCATCCACCCACTCATCCATCCACTCACTCATCCTTCCACCCACTCATCCATCCATCGGATAAAGTCCTTGCACTCTCTCTCATGGCTTCGCTCAGTCTTTTCCCCTTCGACACGTCCTCTGTCCCTCCTTTCCATCTCCTCTGGTGCCCTCCTCCCCTCCTCTTCCTCCTCCTCCTCCTCCCCCTCCTCCCCCTCTGTCATGACATCATCTGCCCTCAGTGTGGTTCGGGGTTTCAGTTGGAGCGGGGTTGCTATATTAAACCGACCCGATGTATTTTGGCCCCGCTTTGATCCGTCCTCGTTAGAGCGGCCTGCCGCGGTGCCACAGGGCCGCCGGACCTGCCAGGCTCCGCTTTACGAAGCCTCGCAGTGCGTAAAATAAAACATGCAGCATGTGGGCAGAATCAGCAATAAAAAAAACCCGGGTGTGAAAGTCGAGGCGGTATTAAACCAGCGACGACGCTGCGCAGTCCCACGGTGCCGGTGGCGGCGGCAGCGGCGGCGGTGGCGGCGATGACGGACGAGGCCGCGCGGCCTGTTGTGCGGAGGTGACGGGAGGCTCGTTGAGCTGGTGTGAAAAGTCACAGCTCGACCGTGACGACGGCGTCGCTTTCGTTCACTCCCTGAAGTCGAGCTGCGGACTTCAAACCGGGCCGATGTCGGTCGCGGAGGTGGCGAGAGGAGATGGTGAACTGCAGAAACATTTACGGTCCAGCTGGTGATTTTTTTATGTCACTGCAGCCTGAGAAATATTGAGCTGCGTCCGCGAGATGAAATATATCACCGGTCACTTCACAGGCTGCCAAAAAACTCTGCATTCATCCATTTTTTTACCTTTTTTCTCGAGTGAAATTGATCTTTTCTGCAGAAAACCCAAAATCCTGATATCACATCAAGCTTTAAGCTTCAGACAATGTGTGTTTTGGACAAGAGAAGACGTCTGTTTTTGAGACTAGTGTCTTCACAGGATTGATGTGATTGTTTTTATGGATGAACTGAATGTCTCTCTGTCTCTCCATCTGTCCTGCAGGACGGTAAAGCCGACTGCAAGCAGGAAAAATGTCCCCAGGTCTCGGAGGACTGCGCGCTGGTGGTGAAACAGACCGGCGCCTGCTGCGAGAGGTGCAAAGGTGAGACAGGGGGACGGAAGGACGGATGTCCTGAACCAGAGGACGCCTTGTGTCCTCCTGCTGAATCCAAAACAAGTAAACTTTGATGAATAGTGACGGGTTTATTCGTGGGATTTACCTGCAGGTAGGTTGCAGAGAGAGCGGCTGTGAGGGCAGAAACAAAGAGATGCTCTGCAGAGTCGCTGCCCCTCACACAGACACCCTCCAGGGACCCCTTTTTAGTGCCGAACAGGCCAGACCCCAGTACGACCAGTAGGGAGGAAGGTGGGATTGTTCCCCTCCAACAGGCGCAGCTGCAGCGTGTGGAGACAGCGTGGCTGCCGGGGAGGTTCACTGTTGGGTTTACAGGCACCAGAGAGGCAGCGGCTTTTATGAGCCCCCCCCCCAAACGCCACAATATACCCTCATCACATCCACCCCTCCCTCTGTGGTGGCGCTTGCCTATACTCCTGAGGACCAGGGCGTCATGGCCCCTCAACTTCCTGCTCGACTGTTCAGTCGGGAGTCTCTCAAGTCACACATTTTATCAGTTCTCTGATTTAACCGTGCAACCAGTCGGCTGTGTTCTGCTGATTTTTCTCGCCTAAAGATTGCAGATAAAAAGCACTTTTTTCCTCTATTTTTGCAATAAATTTAAAAGAAACAAAAAAGGTTTGTTTTCCGAGCAAAAGAGCAACTTAATATTCTCAAAAAACACATAATAACAACATTTTATTGCCTGAAAAACAATCAGAAATCCAAAAATGTGACATTGCTTCCAATGAATGTTATTTTCCTTTGCAAATTTTGTATTATTTATTTGAAAACATCAACATTTTAGCACAGGATTGTTGAGTTAAAAATATATAAAAACATACACATATAGACAAAGAAATGTGATTTATTTGTTTTTCCAGCTATTGCAGATGCTGAAAGGAAACTTGATCAGAGTTATTTTTAATCTTTTGACCCGATAACAAAGTAGTTTGAGTTCAAATGTGATCAAATTTGACTTTAGATCGAAATAAACGCTGGTTTCTTTGTTCCTGCTTGTTTCTGGTGTCTTTGGGAGAAACAAAGGGACATTTTTATAGTTGTAAGAACAGTTTAAAATGTTTCTTCTGCATTAGTTTTGGAAACGTTATTTGATTTTCACCAGCTATCGTTCGATCTGTATTGTGAGAGCAGCGAGCAGAGGAGGCGGTCTTAAGTTGAGTTGTGTCCTTGTTGCTGTGTGGGAACATAATGACACAAAGAAAACACCTTCCCTGTTACTCACAGCAGAGGCTCGGCTCTTTTGTTTGCGGTTTAGTGATTATTTTTTACGACGCGGCACCTCATTAAGAGGCGTCGAACACACTCGGCGGCTCGGACACGGAAAGCCCCGGATCGCCACATCGGACCGTGTTCGTTTTCTGTCCCGCGGTCGACTTGTGGCCGCCGTGGTCGAAATTGAACACTCCTCCATTTCTTTGGGTGGAAAAATACACCAAGTGTTACTTGTCATATCACTATTTTCACATTTTTATGAAGTCGAACGCAGAATTTAAGAGGGCCAAAGCCACATTGTGTCAGTTTATTAGGAGTTTACTGCTTTAATTAGTCCATTTTTGCTTGCAGCAGCTAGAAAACAGTGTTCAGAGTGACGTTCTTGATAGAAAACTGTCATTTTCGTCTGTCAGTGGAAGTATGAGGAGCAGATGGGTCCCTGTGGAGCATCTGTCAGCTCATCCGAGCTGTTTTTTTTATTCCAGCACGCTGGAACAGACGGTTGGGTTTCACAGGGAGAAGTGGATCAATGGATGTGATCACGTTTCATCGTATGGAAAGTTAAACATTGATCTGAGGCCACTTACTGTAAATGGCGGGGGGGGGGGGTAAATGAATAGGCTATTCATTTAGCGGCTCAGTGGACGGCAGGTGGACAGGCGGCGCGCTCAGTTACCGACGCCGGACTGGAGCTTCTGTTAGTTTGGACGCAGCTGCTGTGACTTCAAAGTTTTACCACGAAAAAACAAAAAGATTGAAACTGAAATGTCCTCCAGATGTTTTCATTACCTGGAAATTACACAATAAACACGTGAGAGGAGGAAGATTCCTTTATTCCTCCTGTTAAATGGATCATACATGGAAATTATCTCACTCTAAATCGTTCAAATAATCAGTTTGTTGTCGAAAAAAAGCTGCTTTTCAAATTTATGTGAAATAAAAGGAACTAGAGCGTTGAATTGATTCACGTTCCCACTCTCTTCTGTATCGATGAGCAGCTCCAAAGCAAAACAAGGTGTTCTGTGCAGCTGGGAGGTTTTTTGGGGGGGGTTTCTACCTTCACTTCACACACAGCAGGTTTTTATTGCTGCTGGGAATCCGACTGTGTCTGACTTCATTGTGGCGCAGATGCAGGTGAAGCCAGTTCACCAGATGCATCAATTTCCTCCCAGAACATAAAAGAAAAATGTACACTGAAGTTTGTTTTTCGCTTTATATGACTCTGTCTCTGTCTCTGTCTCTGTCTCTGTCTCTGTCTCTGTCTCTGTCTCCGTCTCTGTTTCTGTCTCTGTCTCTGTCTCTCTCTTTTCCAGGATGCATGTTAGATGGACGCTCTTACAACAGCTCGGTGTCCTGGACCACCTCCACCAAACCCTGCATAACCAGGCGCTGTCAGGTGCGTGTGTGTGTGTGTGTGTGTGTGTGTGTGTGTGTGTGTGTGTGTGTGTGTGTGTGTGTGTGTGTGTGTG
>JASSRZ010000007.1:20629598-20642211 GCA_032164315.1 Malacoctenus gilli
CACGCACGCGCGCGCGCACACACACACACACACACACACACACACACACACACACACACACACACACACACACACACTCACACTCACAGCGGGTCCTGTTACACAGACAAAGTTCAGCGGTTGAAGCTGGCGTATCGGTGTCTCTGAGGCCGTCCTGGTTTGACTGTGAACTTGTCAAAACGTGAAGCGTTTTCCTCCCGCTCGACCTTTCATTCTGCTGCTGCTCCGTCCGTCTGAGTGGCAGCACAAAAACATGGTTGTTACCTCCGGTCCTTTGCACCACGACACGGTCGGCGTCCCCGTCGACTGATTCCCAATATCCACTGAAAGCTTGTCAAGGGGGAGTTTTTTGGGTCGGAGCTCTTTGAGACGACGTGTTTGTTGTCAGCATTAGCCAAACTGGGAACGTGTTTGTGTTGTTTTTGTTTTTTTTACGTGAGTTTCTACTAATTCCTCTGGTTTTCTTACTTTATCTTGCCAAATCTTTCTTCCCTTTGTGTCTTTTCAGTGGCATTTCCACCGGTTAACTTCAACCCCCAGTAATCTATGATCCAATTTTAGTAGCAGCAAAGACCCCAGAGCGGATCATGTGCTCTTTGTGTATGTTTTCATTACCTTTGTAATACTCTAATGTTAAGAAATACTTCACCCCCTTGCACACCAGACTGAGTCAAACTATCCTATAAGATGCCACAGAGACGTCCTGTTTCTGTGTTTCTTGAAAAAATATGACCAGATCAACACCAAAATTTAACACCTTATGCCAGATATCAACCCTCGCACTTCATGCAAGTTTCATGCTCATCCAACGTGTCTTTTGTGTCTGCAGAATAAGATCCTGAACAGAACGGGCTGCTGTCCAGTTTGCACTGAAAGTGAGTAAGTCCCTCCCTCCACGGAGATCCGTCCCCGCCGTGACTTGCGGGATTCTCGCCGCAGTGTCCTCTAATCTCAATCGAACCTAAATCCAGCCTTTAATTTGAGGCTTTGAGAGTCTCAAAATACCCTAAACATATTGGCACAGGTTTGTTTGTTGTTAGATTTCCTGTAGACGTGCCTGCGACGTATCGAAAGATTGTTTTTATTGGAGGACGCTCAGAAAGCCGTAAACCCTCGAAACCAACACGAGCTGAGTCTGTGCCGGCTCAGACGGGTCTTCCCTCTGCAGCTTTGGTCCAGACAGCGGTTTGTTCGTAAATAAACCCAAAAACGTCACTGATGTTTCACCACCAGTTGATGGTTGTACATCAAAGTCCAGTTAAGGCCTCATATTCTCTACTTTATTGTAAATTTAATTTTCCTTCTTAATGCCAGCCAAATACATTGACTTTTCCCTCGATATAGCGTTATTTCAACGATGGCCTCTTCCTCTTCCTCGTCTTCCAGAGCCAGGTGTGTGCACCGTGTTTGGGGACCCCCACTACAACACCTTCGACGGCAGGACCTTCAACTTCCAGGGCACCTGTCAATACGTGCTGACCCGGGACTGTGGTGGCGCCCCCTCTGGAGGGCCCGGGAATAACGCCAACACCAACAACCCGGACTCCAGCTTCACGGTACAAATCTAACTACATACCTACTTACGTACCTCAAATTGCATTCACCTGGTTTAATTACACATTTTATTATACAATTGTGACCAGGTTTTATGTATAATAAACAATTTGGATTAAAAGGAGGTTAAAAAAGAATATCTTTTAACTCCTTTTCATGAACAAACTTGCAAAAAAGGAAGTCAAAGAGTTTGTTGACACAGCAACTGTTCACACATATCCTCCTTTTCTCTACAAGTTTATTTCGGACAATTTTTGTTCCTACTTTTAGATGACTACAAATACTTTTTCTCAATTGATTTGTGAGTTTTAGTTTGCAGCTGAAAATACTAACACTGACCTGCTTTTGACGTGCAGGTGCTGGTGAAGAACGACGCCCGCAGGACTCGCTCCTTCTCCTGGACTCAGTCTGTGGAGGTGCTGCTGGGCGGCCTGAGCCTCAGCTTGCACCAGCACCTGACGGTGCGCAGGAACGGCACCCGCATCGCGCTGCCCTACCACGGCCCCGGCGTGCACATCGATCTGGACGGATACCTGCTCAAGCTCACCACCATCGCAGGTCAGTGCACGGCTCTCTCTTTGGTCACAGCGTTCACAAGGATTCATTCCTGATTACAGCTTCGCATACTCTTTTTTTCCCCTCGATTAATCTGAGATTAAGTCAGAAAACACTCGACATTTTAGGTTTGATGCAGTTTTAGAAATTAAATGAAGTCACCTTTTTTAATGCACTTGTTCGTTAAGTTTTTCTTCACTCGGTTCCTCCTCGTCTCTGCAGGTCTGGAGATCACGTGGGACGGCGACAGTTTCGTGGAGGTGGTCGCTGCGCCGCACCTGCGCGGTCGCCTCTGCGGCCTCTGCGGCAACTACAACGGGCACAAGCGCGACGACACCATGGGGGGCGACGGGCAGTTCAAGTTCGACGTGGACGAGTTCGCCGAGTCGTGGCGGGTGGAGGGCAACGAGCTGTGCTCCCAGCAGCACCCCCATCGCAGGCCCACCTCCTTCCTCTGCCCCGGCAGCGTCAAGGTCAAGTTCAGGGCCCACCGGGAGTGCCAGAAGATAAAGTCGTGGGAGTTTCAGAAGTGCCACCGCGTGGTCGACTTTGCTCCTTTTTACAGGTACAGAAAGTTGCTGTTAGGAAGAGTTCGGGGGGACTGAATGAAAATCACGAATATCGCAAAAGAAAAGGGTTCAAGCATTCGTCCTTTTTTTCGGCAGAATTGTTTCAGTGACTGCAAACTAACCTGAACGCTGCCCCCTGCAGGTCGTGTGTGACGGACATGTGCGAGTGTCCGGTCCATAAAAACTGCTTCTGCGAGTCCTTCCTCGCCTACAGCCGAGCCTGCGAGAGGGAAGGAGCGCCCGTCCACTGGAAGCCGGACGCCGTTTGTATGGGTCAGTGACGACATTTCTGATTGGACCACCTGAAATCAAAGCTCCTGATGGAGCCGAAAACTTTAACAGAGCAAAAATAAACAGCTTGTACAAGAGTTTCACCTTAAATGAAACAATCAGGAAGTTTCTGGAGGATAAGTTGTGCCACAAAAGATTTAATTTTGTCTTGCTCTTTTATTATGTACAGAAAAAAACTTTGAGAGAGAAAAGAGAAAAGAAACATTATTAAAATTAAATACAAATCAACTAAAAATCATCAAGTTTTGGTAACATGACTGAAAATGTAAATGAAAAAAAGATAATTTTATGTACATCTTTAAAAACAAAGTTTATAGTGCATCAACAAAAATATTTGAAAATATTACCAATCATGAAATTAAAATTTGCCTGAAAATTACATAAAATAAAAAGACGATAAAACAGATTAATGATGATAATATGAAAAATCAAGAGAAACAAAATTGGTGAAAATTGACTAAAGAAAAAGAATCACCTTAATGGTTATGAGACAAAGTTTTGTGTTGATGTTTATTTCAACCTGCCACCAAAAACTGTGATGGCCTGACCCCCTCTCCCCTCCCTCCCCCTTCCCCCCATCAGCCACCCAGTGTAAACACGACGCCGTGTACGACACCTGCGGCCCTGGCTGCACCAAAACCTGCGACAACTGGAACGAGATCGGGCCGTGCCACAAGCCCTGCGTGGCCGGCTGCCACTGCCCCGCCAACCTGGTGCTCTTCCAGGGACGCTGCATCAAACCCACAGCCTGCCCCGGCCGGTGACCCTTGTGACCCGGGCGGGTCGGCAGGCGGAGGTTAGGGGAGGGTCTTCTCTGGCATCCGAATACGGGGCCCAAACGTTCGGGAGGACGCTGAAGGGTCTGAAGCTGACCGATCGGGTGGACGAAGGTACTCAGGGTCCATAACTGTGCAAGGACACGTGTCGCAGCGGCGCAGACGTCAGGAAATGCAAACTATGGCGACAGACTGAAGGAAACTCGCCGTCACCGCAGAGTTCGGCCCCGGAGTTTCCTCCTGTGATACCAGGCGTGAGCACAGGGGGGCGCTGATTTCGCGACTCAGAGAAGAAAAACCTCAGGGGCCCCATTTCAAATCTCAATCCCAGAAACCAGAACCAGGCCGTTGTGGACCTTTAGGAAACTATCCGGGCCGCAGGACTCCCGCCGGAGCCAACATGGCGTCCGACTTTCTCTTGCGAACACACGAAAGAGAGAAACTGAGCGTCCGCGTTTGGAATCGAGAGACTGAACGTGGAGAAACTCTGCGACGCGTCATATCAAACTGCCCTCAGGATCTCTGCTCCAATATTTCATACTGTAAGCTAGCCAGATTTATATGAAAGACAGACAGCTTTTATATTAATATTGTTCTAATTATTAATATTATTTGTCGTTGAAGTTGTTAATTTATATATCGGTCAATGGACACGTTGTAGCAAGAGCCAAGAATCATGAATTATAAGTGCGTTATGAAATGATTTAAAGGGAAACAAAAAGCTATTTATGTATTTGTCGTGTACTTTTTTTGTGTTACTGTTTGAAGAGAAAAATGCCGAAATGTGACTCAGACGTTGCACCGCCGCAGGGAAAAAGTACTGTATTGTATCGTGCAACCGTGTGCAGGTTGTTGTGGTCCGTAGCAAACTGAAGGCGTTCATGTAAAACATGTGTTTCACTTGACGATGAACTATTTAAGACCAGCAATATAATCTTTTCTCTGAGTTTCACTCTGGACCGCCGTCTTTACTCTCCGAAGTGTTGAAGCGTTTTCGTCTGAATTTTCAAGCTGCTGATAAAAATTACCAACAAAAGAAAACTTCTTTCATCTTTAGAAGCATCTGAGGTTGGATTGTTTTATTAAAAAAAAGGTCCAGAAAAGTAAGTCAAAAATTGAGAATATTTGACATTTCGCTCCCATATTTAAATGAAAATGTTGGCATGAGTTGTTGAGAACTATTGTTGAAATATAGTTTGGACATTTTAGCTTTAAGTTTAAAACCCAAAAATGCGACTTTACTGTCATGTGACCTCTAAAACAGTTTCAGACAAATACTTCCTTCTTCCATCAGTATCTCAGTCTTCTATTAAACGAAGGGATTTCAGGTTTGACACAAACTTGTTGCGAATAAATGACGCCGCCATCAGTCCACGATGTTTCAAATGAGCCCACAGGTGAGGATTACCGTATTTTCTGTCCTTTGAGGTGCACTAGATTGTAAAGCGCACAAACCTCTCGTCGCGGCTGGGGTTGTATTATGAATCCACTGACTACGGTAGCCATAAGTGACCAATTTTGATCCATAGACAAGGCGTATTGGATTTTAAGGCGCACTGTTGTTTTTTGAGAAAATTAAAGGTTTTTAGGTGCGTCTCGTAGTGCGGAAACTACGGTAGCTGCAACAGACAGTTTCTTCCTGCGTCTGAAAATCTGTCCGTGTGGATGCGTGTGTGATTTCAAAAGAGAGGACACTATTTCAGATCATTTGCACACTTTTATTACACATTAGTTTTGTACAAACGGACTTCACGTGAACACGCATCTAAAAGAAAACACACTGAGAACTAAAAAGCACCGTATTCAACAAAAAAAAACAACAAAACAAATTTTTTTTAAAGAGTTTTCGACAAAGTTTTTTCAGGGGAAACACCGAAGTGGATCTTTAGTTTTTTTTCCCCAACATCTCATTTGGTTGATGTTGAGAACGAACACCATCTTTCCAACGGTGCCTACGCAGCCTCACACGGACCGACTCCGCCCGTGAGTTTTCGTCTCTTTTCGAGCACCTGCTCGGCCACGACTCCAAACAAGCCGAGTCGGGCTGAGAGCGAGCGAGTTGCCACGCTGCGTGCGGGACGCAGTCGTCATGGAAACACAATCCGTGCCATGTTGTGTGAGGCTGCGCGGGTACGGATGGAAACCAGTCAGAAGTTAACAACAGAAAGTCAGAGCAGCGAGAAAGCTGCTCATCGACAGGTGGCCGAGTTCTCCCCCGTATGAAAGAACAAAAGCAATACTGGAGCAGTGACATATCTGAGATATGTGATTCCCAACTGTGACGGTTTGTAGCACTGTGCGGCATGCGAGTAAAAGCTTACAATCATGTTGGCTCTGTGAGTTCATGATACCAACTCGGTCTGATGATCGCGGCCACAAGAAACGCAGGAGTCACCGTGGACGATTTCAGCTTTCTGGCCGTCTTTGTAAAACCAGATTCAATGTGTGGACACTCGATTATCACTGATACGCAGCTAATTCAAACCAGCAAATTCACATTGGATATAAATAACTCGTTTCTTTTTGGTCGCCAGCGAATCTTTGAGAAGCTTGTGAACACTTTCCTATTTTTTTCCCTTCAACGCGCGAGTTTTTTGTTTTGTTTGCACGTGCACGCAGGTGTGTTTACTTGTTTTTCTTCCCAGAGTGTCCGAGCGGCTCCGTGCTCAGGGATGAAGTGAGATAAGAGTGACACAAGGTCAAACGTACCCCCCTGAGAGCGAGAGTATGTGTTCACTTTTCCGACATTCACTGTCTTTCTTCAGTATTACAGAATAAAAGCGCTTGCAGAGTGAACAGAGTCGTGCTGCGGTCCAACTCCTCACGTTTTGGTTAAATGTCCTCTGCAGGTTGAGGTGCTGCGTTATTAACTCGTTACTGTCCGTGACTCTGATGTTTGGTAGCACCAGACGCTCTGGTTTAAAGTTCCAGGGCGACGTCACAACACAGACCCAAGTGGGACGGACACACGGACGCGACACTGTTTCACCGTTCCTGCACAGGACGAGGGGGCAGTTCTCTTTGGCATGCTTCAGAAAATGACACATTCACCTTCATTTCCCAACTGAAATGCGGTAAGGCATGAAATGGTAACATGGTAAAAGGTTTCATCTGCAAGCTCTGGATCAAAAATAAGATTCTTATGTTTTGGAAAAGTCAGCAAACGTCTGATAACAGCATGAACTTGGTGGCGAATAGCTATTTCTGAACGAGAATAATACGAAAATAAAATACTTTTCCTCTCTCTTTCTCAACATAATCCTACGTATTCTCTATTTTAGGTGTTCCTCCTCCCAACAGGTAAGTTATTTGTGTACTCAATAATGGAGAAATCCACCTAAATCCAAACATTTCCCTCATATTTAATCAACAAAGGGAGTTTCGTCGCCCTGACAATCATTGGGAGTGTTTAATATCTTCCATATTTCTCACATAGATGCTTCCAGTCAGTGAAAATGCACTGCTCTCATCCGTGTCAGTTGCAGGACAAAGATCTGAGGTTTTACTCGTCAATACTAATCTTTGAGATTCTCCATCTCCAAACTAAAGAAGCTCTGTTTAAGATTCCTAGTCGGCTCCTTGATATGAAGGTTTGCAGCTCCTCCTGATGCAGGAAAACAAGCATGAACAACAAGGGCTGATAGTTTTAGAGAACCACGCAAATAAGAGTGGAAGTCAATGAGAAGCTGGTGAGGATAGTTTGACATCTTGCAGCTTAGGAGTCTGATTTCAGGAGCTGCTGAAAAGAGACAGCGACGTTTTTTCAGTCCTGAGGTTAAATTCGTTTGTCAACCTTTTCTGCCCTCTTGTGGAAGGAAAAAAACACTGACTGGAGCTCCAAAGTTTGCGGTACGTTTCACTGTGGATTTCCTATGATTCTAAACAACAAACAGAAACAAAAGCTAAATCCTGAACTCCCTCCTGAACCTCTGACAAAAGTGACCTGAAATTATTTATTTTGCATTTTCTGTGATTTGTGATTGTGATTTAAAAAAGCAGTCTGGAAATATATTTTCTAAAGCCAAAAAATTCTTCGAAACACTATCATATTTTACAAAATTCCCACTTGAGCCCCAAATTTCACTGAAGCACTAAATAATTCCAAGTCCTTGTTAAAAATTCAGCTTCATGTTTGTGA
The DNA here is from genome assembly GCA_032164315.1 of Malacoctenus gilli. Classification (NCBI taxonomy): domain Eukaryota; kingdom Metazoa; phylum Chordata; class Actinopteri; order Blenniiformes; family Labrisomidae; genus Malacoctenus; species Malacoctenus gilli. Next base: position 20,637,482 of record JASSRZ010000007.1, read on the forward strand.
GGGGAACTAAAAACCAGTGAACTGCTGAACCTTGGGCTGAGCTCACTATGTACGAATGTAGCTGAACCTTCCTCTTTGATTTGTTTCTCATTTTCAGGATATCTGTGCAAGTCTGCATTTCTTTTTTGTATTATTAGCAAAGCAAAGAAACAAAATGAACAACCGCATGAGCGAGAACTCCCACATCTGTCTGTGATAAACGAGGGCGACTCCAGACCCGCTCATCCTACTCGATGCAAAACAAAAATCCAACACAAAAACCTGATGATAAAACTAGCTGCTTTAAGTACAGAAAATATGTATGTGCACTCTAATATATACTCTTCCAAACGTCTCAAGTAAAATGTTCCTTTTTCTAAAATTCTGCTATACAAAACAAAATATACATCTAATAAAAAATACACTTTGAAAATTCAAGGCTGGCCAGCTTCAAGGATACACAAGGAGAAAATGAAAAGACACACAGCCGGGGTCAGCTACCACTGCAAAGGAACGGGGGGAGCCAGGAGGAGGAGGAGGAGGAGGAGGAGGAGGAGTGTGGAGGACGTCTGACCCACAGGTTCAGTCGTCATCGCTGTCGCTGCCCGACTCGCTGAGCTGCAGGTCGTTTCCTGTGTGAAGTGAAAGGAACAGGTGAGAGAATTGTTCGAGTTTTGCTTGTTGTTATCAAATGTCTGAAGGTCAGATGTTGGCACCCATGGGGTGACACTCACGGAGTGTGTTCATCAGCTGGGTGCTGCCCTGCTGCCAGTCGGCCCCTCCGTTGGCCATGGGGTGGCGGCTGGGGGAGGTCTGGCTGAGCGGCCGCGGGGCGTCGTGCTCGCCGTCGCTGCTGCTGCTGTCGTCGCCGCTCCCCGAGGCGCTGGCCGAGTCCGAGGAGCTGCTGCTGCCGCTGCTGCTCATCTGCTCGATCACCTCCACCTCTGCACGCAGCTCTGCGCGGAGCAAGGGCGAGTCAGCAGGCCCAGCATCAAGTGCAAATGACAAGAGATGGCGGTGAGACTCTTCACGCTCTGTGTTGTGAGTGCGTCCGATGTCCACGCTAGGCCTGAACCTCCTCACCCCTCTTGATGTCGTCCAGCTGAGGCTCCGGGGAGGGATTGTCCTTCGATGGGGAGGGCGACGTTTTGATGCCGGCTCCGGGTTTGGTGGGGGCCCTGAACTGAGAGCTCGGCTGGCTGGAGCGGACGGACTGCTGCTCGATCCGAGCTTGGATCTTACTGCTGCCTTCCGCCCTGAAAAGCAGAAGAATGTAAACGTGTCAATCTTGTGCTCTTCACACTGACAATTTAGCGTATTCAAACGAAGCATCTGTGTTGGATCGTTCTTCTTTCCCAAGTATTGTCCTCTCACCTGGTTTTCTTGACCTGGATGCTGCTGCTCAGCTTCTCCAACACGAACTCGCCGGTGTCGTGGTTGATGATGAGGACGCAGTCCTTCTGGTAGGGCCGCTTGTTCCCTTTGAATACCGTCATTGGAGGCGTGGAGCCCTGAAGGAAGAACAGTCAATCAGAAGTCCGTCCATCCTTCTGCTCTTCTCTGTTTCTCACGCCAAAGACGATCACGCAGACTTACTGGAATGTGAGGTAGCGTGATGGTGACTTCATCTCCTTTCCCAACCTGCAGCTCTCCCTCGCAGCTCGTGTCGATGGATGCTGGTTTGAAGTCGTCTGAGGAGCACAGGTCAGTTCCTATCAGCTGTTTGAAGTTGTGCTTCTTCTTGGCTTGTTAGTGATATTATAAGCTTACAGCAACAGCACTGTATAGTTATTAAAAGTAATTCAAGGTGAAGATGTAGTTATATAGGTAATATAAATATCTTATTTATGTGTGATACCTTTAACGTTCAAAATTTACTCTCTTTTACTCTCTTATACTACAATGGAGTTTGAGGCTTAACTAATTAGGACATAAAAGTCTCGTTTCAAAAGTCTCAAAACAAATAAATAATTCCAAAATGGTGTTGATCTTGATAATTGGCTTTGTTGTTGTTGTGTAAGACGCAGCCTCCTACAACATGTGAGCCAACTAATCCCCCACTACACACACGCGCGCGCGCGCACACACATACACACACGACGGTGCGAAAGAGCAACACTTTCTGTCGTCTGGTGCAAAACTTTCACAGAAACACGCGCGGCGCAGCTTGCCGGCACTCACATCTGATGGTGTGAAACGACGATTTTGGCCTCTTCTCAAAGCTTTCTCCGAGCTTCAAAACATGCTCCTCTTTGTCCAGCAGCGGGTTCGTGCTCCCGTTCATGGCGGCTCTGTTTCCTTCGCGATGGCTTGAAATTCACATTTATCCACAAAAGAGAGAAAAATCTTCGTAAAATTCAACAACTTTGGAGAAGCTAGTCGATAAATAAATCAACTGCAAGACAAAGTTAGCAGTGTGTGGCTAAACGTTACCAAAACACAGGTGACGTCACGTTTACTGTCCTTTTCCGCAAACGGTCCGACGGCTACAAAAAACCCGGAAGTGTAAAGTTTAACTATTAATGTTCCCAAATACAACAAAATAACACGACAAAGGTCATTATTTCAGGGTAAATTTGTCGTACTTTACCATATTAGCCTGAATTTTTTGTAGCATTAATGTATTGCGTTTTGAAATATAATTTTCTCATTAAGTTTTTCATAAGTCAAAAATATGTTTTATGGATACTTACTTAAGTCCAATTGATTAAATAATTGAGTGTTTAGAGTCTTTAAATCTTTGTAATTTCATACTATTTTTTAAATTGAACAATCAAAGCGTTTTTGTCGGGAACGCAAAAAACTGTAAACGTCGCGCGGAAGTATTTCCGTGACGGACAACATGTAGGGAAATGTGTTGAAGTACCACGACTAAAGTCTTTTTTTAAATTTTCCTGATTCGATACTTTCCTATTCTTCATCCAACGTTTACATAAATATGCGGTGATGGGCAAAAGAACTTATTGACATCGAAAATCAAATCAAACAGATTTAATTCCATTTAAAAACAACCTGGTGCTGTTTAACAGTGAGAACTCGGGAGGTTTTTATCAAGGGGCCACAAACAGACGTGATGGAGCCCAGAGACGGGACGTCCTCATGTGTCCCGGGGCAGACTGAAATCTCCACCCCCGCCGGGGCTTTGCCGCCGGGGGAACCGGGGAGGCTGAGCGCGGAGAGTACACTGGTGTCCGACTTTAAACAGATGAAGCTGGAGAGAGAGGCGCAGAAAAACTGGGACCTGTTCTACAAAAGGAACACCACCAACTTCTTCAAGGACAGACACTGGACCACCAGGGAGTTTGAAGAGCTCAAAGCTTGCAGAGAGGTGACGACAAGACCGTGAGATTATCTCTCAAATCTGCTCATAATGTGTGAAATGGGTCCTTTACATACATGTTGGTGACATCCACCAAGATACCAGATATGTGTCGTGTTTATTTTTGTTTCCGGGTCCTTAACTGGTGCAATTGCTGTAAGATTTGTCCCTGTTTTAATTCATCTTGTCACTAATTCCCGATTTCTTATATTCAGTTTCGTTAAAGAGATGAAGGGTTTGTTTTTTCTTATCAGTGATATATTGTGAAGTTAACACCTTGTTCAGTGATTCCCGCCTCTTATTCCTGCCTTCAACTTGTCTGTTTTCCAGTTTGAGTCTCAGAAACTTGTGCTGCTGGAGGCCGGCTGCGGTGTCGGCAACTGCATCTTCCCGCTGCTGGAGGACGACAGCAACATCTTCGTTTACGCCTGCGACTTCTCACCGCGAGCTGTCGAATTTGTCAAAGTAAGATGTCTCTGAATCTGACTTGCTTTTGCAGGTTGACCAGCTCTGAGAAAAAGATACAGAAAGTCACATATTTATACTTGAGAGAACTGAGTAAATTTGGGCTTTTTCAGTGACTGATGACTATAAAAGACTGTAGAAATGTTGGACTGTTAAAGAGGATAAATGCTTGATAGTTTATAGGTGTTTAATTAGAATAAAAACAATAAAATGAAACTTATTGTTGGTGTGTTTTACAGCAAAACCCTCTATACTGCCCTGAGCGCTGCAGTGCTTTCCAGTGTGATTTAACCAAAGACGATCTGACAGAAAATGTGCCCGAGAGCAGCGTGAACGTCGTCACTCTCATTTTCGTCCTGTCCGGCGTCCATCCGGACAAGATGAAGCTGGTTTTACAGAACATCTACAAGGTGAGAGAAGAGACACACGGATTGGGGGACGGAAGAAAGACGCTCGTTTGCAGCTGGATTTTATTTGTGCGATATTGTGGCTTTTAGGTGGTGAAGCCCGGAGGCGTCGTCCTGTTCAGAGACTACGGTCTGAACGATCACGCCATGCTGCGGTTCAAATCCGGCAGCAAGCTGGGGGAGAACTTCTACGTCCGCCAGGATGGCACCAGGTCCTACTTCTTCTCTAAAGGTCAGTGGAATCCATGAAATGAGTCTTTCTTTATTGTTTATGAGGAGATTGATATGAAACATTGCTTTTCCATGTCCACAGTATTTCACTTTTATTAGCTCCTTTGTTGACTCTATTCACCGTTTTATGTCAGATTGATAAAAGAAACTTCTGAGGTGGAATCTCGCTGTAAACATGGACGATTTTGACATACTTGTGTCCAACTTACTGCAGTTATTTTTGCAGTTTTTGGTTCCACTGATGATCCTATAAAGATGTTTTGAAGCACCTCAACATGCATTAAGCCCTGCACTCACTCACTGAACTCCTGCCTTCCTGTGTCCGTCCG
>JASSRZ010000007.1:20651250-20662354 GCA_032164315.1 Malacoctenus gilli
GAACAACGCTCAAGATAAACCTTAGTTTCAGTATTAATGCAGACTGTAAATCATTGTGTTTTGATGCCAAGTTTGAAAACAATCTTCCATATTTTCCATGGATTGCTTTCTTCTTTTATAAAGGCGTATTGTATCGCTGTAAATTCACGTGATGAGGCTATAAAAAATTAACGTCGGCCTCCGCTGAGACCCAGGATCCCTTGATGTCGGATGAAATGAAGGATCTATATAATCCTGCATTCCTGCAGCAGCCTCATGGTTTAACTGTTGACCTTTGGCTGAAGGTGACCACTAAGTATTCATAAGCCAACATTGCCTTGGATTCCTCAACTGCAGTCCATGGAATCACAACGCACTCACTCCGATTTCCTCCTCCTGAAAGCAGAAAGAAAGTCGTGTTTCATGCAGCGTTCGGATCGGCCCGCTGCCGACGAGACGAGCTCTTGAAATCAGAAGATCAAATGTGTTTTTGAAGCTGCGAAATGTCAAGTTGAGAAATATTATGAGATACAACGTGCATAACTTTACTGGAGGATGCTGCAGGAAACTGCTCCAGTTTTCATCACTGCGATCATCTCACTTGAGGAAACTTCGTTCAAGTTAAACTGCGAAATCTCACTTAAAAGTGTTTCTTTCAAACCATGAAGTGTCTTTCGGTTTAATGCTCGTCTGCTTCAATGTTCAAGCTTTATCTGTTGCCAGGTTTGAGTCATTTTTGTTGGTTTGTAGCAGGAGTGAAACGCTACTTTCTCATCTTCTTTGGTGTAAGTTTCTTTTCCGTAAACACTGTTCAACTTTCAACTGTCGCTGGACTGTAAGAAACTTGTGTTTCATCCACTAAGAGCCCATGATGGGTCATAATTAATTTGCATGCTGTGTCACTTTGAGAAAATCCTCGTTTGAAAGATTTATGTCATTAATTTGATGAAATGGACGAAGTCGCTTCTTCTCAAGTTGAAAGATTTTCAGAAAAAGCAAATTTCAGATGAGGATTTTCCAATTTCTCGATGTCCACTTGAGTAACTGATTAACCACAAACGCTATTCTATTAAAGCGTGAGAAAGCTGTCGGTAATTTCTCTATATAGCAGTTTGGCCATTCAAATCTGGATAAAGGCACTGGCTTTTATATGACACCATTTATGAGACAAATGAGGACAAACTCTGATCATAATCATGATGTTGGTGCTTTGGGACCCTCGCTCACATGACAGGCGACCTTGCACCGTCACTGCAGTGATGCAGACGATATAAAATTTAGCAGAAAGCCACAAGTGTCAAGCCTAACGCCCGAGGACGTAAATATGTCGAGGCCGGAGTGCGTCACGGTGTCAGGCTGCTGAGCCCAGAGCGGTAGGACGGAGACACTGCACTGCAGTCTGCATCAGCATCTGGACAGCAGAGCGAGAGGGACGGGAGGAGGAAAGGACAGAGGGGCCACATGGATGTGTGTGAGACCCCTGCGGTCTCCGATCATTTAGATGGAGATTCATTGGGCCTCCTGGATGCTGTGTTGGTCCTCAGACAGATGGTGGACTCCTTCTCTGAAATGTCAGGTTTCTAAAACATTAGAGTGTCACTGAACAAAGCAGACATGTCAGATGATGCGAATTAATCCTTGGACATTAAAAGCTGGTTCTGACAGAGCAACTCGAAGGGAAACTGGGAGGACTGATAGATTTCCCTGTGTTAAAACGGTAGAATAGAGTAGAGTAAAGTTGAGTTCGAAAATGAAGAGGACAAAGTGTCCCTGTGTTGATTTGAGGTCCCTGCGCTGCTCCGTCCCCCCCGAGACAGCTTCAGACCTTTGCAACCCGAACCATCAACCTGTTTGGCAATTAAGGAGCGACTTAAAGGTCTGAAAAACAACCCTGTGTATCCTTCGTTATTCAATTTGTGGCGCCTAAAAAATTGGCAAAAAAAGGGTTGTTTTCCTTCATCCTGACCGCGGATAACTTGTTTACTGAGCTTTGGCTTGATAACCTTAAAAGTCAGGTCAGAGATGTTCTGCCTGTAGGAGCGAGTCTCCATCCATGAAATAAAAACAGCTTCCCTGTGCTGCTCTGAAGAATTTTCCAACTTGTTTTTGTACTTCTTGTTTCTACTTGTGAGAAAACCGCTCTTCACGCCAATTAGATAGCCGAGATAAAACTTCAGAGACAAAAGTCTGAGAGAGTCCTCTTGAACACCAGTGGACAAACAAGTCTGACTGAGATGAAACAAATGCCCCACTTTTTTTTTTTTGACATTAATGTTTTAACAGGCTGCTCCAATCAATTTGGCTGCGGTCTATTTTTCAGTGTTTATTGGGACGCATGCTGGAAAAGCTGATTTCCCAAGCTCATGGTGCGAATAAAGTTTCCTGATTGCGGTTGAAGTTTCTGATGCACGTTTTGATCTTTTTATTTTGGAAAAGTTTACTTGGAGGCAGCAAGTTTCATTTTGCACACGAGCAACTTCCGAGGCCGCGAATGGAGGTCAGAGCGACGATGCCCTGACTAACGATGGATCAAGTGCTCTCAAAAGCTCCCTAATTTGTGAGCAAATTCACTGTGAGAAGTTTAATTCGACTCCCACTCAATAGGTGGGAGCTGACACCGGAATTAAGCACCGTTTGGTAATTGGTGGATCGCTTTGAAGCACAAAATGCTCCACAGAGTGAGCTGTTTTAGGACTGTCAAGCATCATTAGACTCCATTATGTTTGAGCAACTTGAAGTTGAGAATCAAAGACTTTTGGACACGAGAAGTGAAGAGACAACTCGCTTTACCTGCAGAACTGTTTTGTTACTTGGTTTCCTGAATCTGCCTCGATGTCTTTATTTGTTCTCCAATCAGGACGCGAGACAGAAGTTCCGCTCGGTTCTGGTGGAGGCCACGGTGAAGCTGGACGAACTGGTGAAGAAGATCGGCAAGGCCGTGGAGGAGTCCAAGCCTTACTGGGAGGCCCGCAGGTTGGCCAGACAGGTCAGTGCATCCAGAGTCTGTTTTCACGGACACTTTTTGTATGAATCCTGCTTTTTTTGTTCATTTTTGTCCAGGGTGTGTTGCTGAGGTGAATATTTACGTCTCTTTTTGGTGCAAATACAACTTGTCTGGTCCTAATTAAGCCTTTTCCAGTCGTTTTTTGCTTCGCTCCAGTCTTGAACTGCAAACTGCTGCTCAGTCCTGCTAATTAGGTGGCTCTGCAGTTGCTTGGTAGCATTCTGAGTGCAAATAGCTGATTCCTGCTGCATTAAGTTGAACTCATTTGTTCTCCACTGACCTTGAAATTAAATCTCACCAAATCGCCTCCTTGCGTTTCGTCTGTGTTTTCAGATTTGGTTAGTTGAGTGTTTGAGTTACGTTTCTCACCACAACGCAGAAATTTATCTCGCTCTGAGCTGGTGAAGATGACGGCTTATGCAACCGTGTTGGACCAATCTCACTTCCCTTTTTCTGTGTGTGCGTGATGTGTGTGCAGAAAGCGAAGGAAGCCACCTGCGCCTCTCAGCGAGAGCCAGCGCAGCTGTAAGTGCAGCGATCCAGCCAGACGCCAAAGACCTTATTGTGTCATAATCTGGCTCTCTGCCCACTGACTGGCTTCCTATGAGGAGACTATCAGCAGCGTGCACATTTTCACGAGGAGATTATTAATGCTTGTTCATTCGAAGGGTAATTTCACCACGTTGTGCTCGAGGACAGGCACAGTTGAAGGACTTTCTCCGGTGACACAACTGCTGGACTTCCTCCTTCGAAAATGCGTGTCCTTCTTTGACCCTTATAAACTTGTTTTTCCTGACAGCGCTGCTGTAATTAGACGTCACATAAAAAGGTTTGAGAAATTCTTTTGAGAGTTCAACGACATCCAGATCGTGCTGACAAGACAAAAATACATTGAAACGGTTTCAGTTTTGGCCTCCCAGCAGAATGGGATTGTCTTTAATCTGGGATTAAAGTGGAGTCAGATTACCTCTTGCGCTTCCTCTTCTCTTTGAGGTCGAAGGTCATAATCTCACCTCCGGCAATCTCAGATCTCACCTAACTCGGATAAAAAAATGCTGAGCGAAAAGCAGTCGCGGAAAATTCTCGCAAGTTTCAATTTAAAGGAGAGAAATCTTCAGTTTTTTTGGAAAAGTTTTGGGAAAAGTCGTCTGGTCGTGGATGACGAAGCTTCTCGACATTCACGACCGTTTGGGGAACTGAGACAAGGATGCGCGTGGCTCCGTTGTCCCACTTCCTTCGTACCTGTCGCTTCACCTGCTGGCCCAGTTTTATTTCGGTCTGTTTGTTCATTATTTTCGGCTTGTATGTGGAGCAACTTGCGCTCCGTTCTTCACCTCCATATTCCCCAGACGGAGGGGAGCGACGACAGGATTTTAATCCTGTCGCGAGATAAAGAAGAGGAATATAGAGATGCATTAAAAGAAAGATTAAGATTAAGCTCGCTTTGTGCTTTCTGCTTTCTGCTGCAGTTTTGTTCCCACTCGCACTGTTTCACTCTGACAAACCTTTCAATATGGATTCATTTTCTTACTTGGTTGACAGTTGAAAGGTTTGTACGTTCTTTGCTGGGTTAGATAACACCTATTCTTACTGATACTGTGACACAACTTCCCTAAAACATTTAGCAGTAAGCCTTGAGGTTATTTTTCCACTCCATAAAATGAGACTATGTTGTCGTTCTTGTGTTTTAAGATAAGGGACAACCTTGACTTGGGAACATGTGTGACCATCCGTCACTGCTACACAACAATAACGGCCTCGCTGCGCTTCCATGTGACACTTTTATGCAACGCAACGAAAAAAAAGTGAAGCTATTGTTCTGAATTCCTCCTGAATTTCAGTTCACGGTCAAGTTGAATAAGTTGCATAACTGGGTGGATTTTTCAAAACGTAATCCTCCTGTAGACTTATAAAGCACCTCTTTTTGTCTTTGGGTGTCGGTTTTCTCCGTGACACGTTTTTTTCAGACCAGAGTTAAGCAAACCTGATGATTGTGAGCAGAATGAACTGTTTGTTTTTACAAAGACTCAACATTTTGGAGATGCTATTATTCTAATTGGAGTGAAATGACCAAAAATGGTCAATATGCATCTTAAATACTCGATACTGGTCTATTCAGGTGCCAATACCTTCGCTATAACGCGTTATTACAGCACACAGAATGTGATGCACTGAACTGAAGCCACCCTGCCTCATCAATGCAAAATAATTCTTATTTTTTGCTGAATTTTTTCTGTAAGCCCGCCTTTGCTTTGTTGCTAGATGATGTCAATGAACCAAGAAAGGCAACAAAAAAAGGAGAATATAAATGAGGACTTTGTTTCATTTTTGTATTGCTTCTCTGTGCACCTCGTTGTTTACCCGCTCTCCCTCCAATAGTTCAGCCTATTATCTCCTCTCTCTCCGACAATTATTGGCTGAGGTGTTAATGTCATGGAAATTAAGTTGGCAAACAGAAACCTCACACAGCCAGAGTGATTCGCTCCGCCATAGTTTTTAGCGTCACGTTCGCTGTACTTGTTTCATGTGAGCGTGTTTGTAGTTCAAACGTTGAATCAAAGGGCTCATTTATCTCCCACCTTCAGGTTTTTCTCAGTAGAGGGTTGGGTTTTTTTTGTTGTTTTTTTTTTAACGCTGCCACTTTGAAATCGCAGCCAGCTTCGCCCGACTCCACCGCAGCTCCATCCACCGTCCTATGTAAAACGCTTTCCTCCTGCCGCGCCGCCGCTTGTTTGCTCACTTGAACGCCTCCCAGGGCAGATTTAGCTGTTGTTCTGCTTTATACCGACAGAGAAAGGATAAACATCAGTTTTGGGGGTGCCGGTTTTTGTTCTGCTCTCAGATGTGCTCATCACTGCGCAGCACTGCTGCCTGCACGCTGTCAGTCTTTGTCTTTCTGTCTTTCATGCAGGCAGAAGTTGGGTTTTTTTCATGCCTCCGTGGTAGAATATTTAATAGAAGTAAATCCACGATAGAAATACTTGGGATTTTTTTCTGGCTTGGAGTTCAAAAGAAGTTTTTATTCTTCTTGTGTTCTGCTGGTTTTCATGTGCTTTAATCACTGAGATCAGTCGCAGTCTGCTGCTTCCTGCAGGTAGTGAACAGGGAAGGTTGCTCGCGTGCTGCTGGATGGATGAAGCAGAATCCTTAAAAGCAAAAGGGAGAAAAAAAACAACAACCCTGGACTCCCGATTTGTTATTCGGCATCCCAAACAAGCCTCGGATTCTTTGCAGGCTTCCAGCATCCGCCCCTCTTGTCTCTTTTGTTTCGTGCTATTTCCAGCGTGTCTCTCTTTAAATGAGCCGCGGGCTCTCGAAGGCGTTCGAGTCTTCAACAACACTGCCGTCCTTTTAACTCCCCGCGGCTCTGCTGACATTTAAAAGGTAAACTTGTAGGGTTTGTGGTGATACATCGCTTGTTTCTCTGAACAGATGGTGGAGGAAAAAAAAAAAAAAGCTTTTGGAATCAAAATAGTCGCGCGAGAACAGCTGCTGGTTGGATCCCGTGAAGGCGTTTTTAAATTTCTTTTCTTCTTGCTGTGTTTAATGACTCTAATAAAGCCGTTTCCAGCTGGAGAATCATGTAAGCGGCTTCCTGACACATTGAGGCAAACTTGCACCAAATCACCTTGGAGTGTTTTTGCTCTAATGATCCGCCAACTAAAAATATCTAGACACAAAACTTCTTCCTCGCTGCTCCTGATCAACAATGTTGGAGTCCAATTTTTGACATTTCAAAAAACAAACCATGAATCGATTTACCAACAGCGACATTAAAAACCAGCCCGAGTTCTTCCCGCAACACTCGTCTTTGGCCTTTCCCATTCTTCAGAGAATCTTCCCGCTTTTCTTCTCACTCACTTCTCCTCCATATTAATGTGCCCACAATATTTAGCTTGTCTCATTTTTTGTTTGCCTGCTTTTTTTCCCTCTCTACGCTTTGGCTTCATCACTCCGCCGCCACACTCGATAGGAAATGAATTACTCGCGGTAGCGGATAAGAGGCGCCGTGGGCTGCGGCGAACGGAGACCAAACTTTGACCTTGAGATGAGATGGAAGACAAAACGCAGAGTCATAACTCTGAAAGTGGTGGACAACCCGCATTAGCACACCGGCCATGCATCTGGCAGCGGCTGATTCATGCGTGAGTCAACTGCAGGCGAGGCTTTCCCGCTGAGTTTCCCACAGGGGTCAAGAAAATGCATTAAAACTCAAATTTGACAGCAAAATAAGAACCTTTTGAACAGCAGTTTAACAGTAATTAAATTTCCTCAAATTTATCTCATTGTATTGTGAGTCATGATAATAATAATGTGTCTATATGAACCAAATATAATGAGCTGAAGCACAATTACTCTTTTTTTTAATGCTATTAACACGTTTCTGTGTATTGAATTTATGAGGCAAGTTTCAGAGCAACACTGAAAAGAGGAATGAGTCATAGCCACAAGAGTTTGACTCGGCTCCTTTTCACATGGAGGAGCAGCAGCTCTGCTCTGAGCTCCTCTCTGCTGATCGAGCTCCTTATTAGTTCATGACCGCGACTGCGAGAAGGTACGCACACTGTTGGGGACACTTGAGGTTGCCGCGCTAAACGTCGCCTGAGGTGAACTCAGAAGAGCAGTTAAAGCAAACGGGTTGAAACGTCTCGTTTCTGCCTTTGAACTCTCCCGTGAAGGTTTGTCAGGCGGGTCGGTAACCAAAGGGAAAAAGAACACAGCTGCTGACGAGCCGTAGTCCCAGAAGTGGGTCGGAGTGACGAGGCTGGAAAAGTTCCGAGTGAATTCTCGAGTGCTCATCACTTTGACGACACACGCTGTTAAGTGCTGACTCTGGCGGGACGGACGGGGGCTGCTGTGGCTCAAGTTAAACCTTCAGAAGTGTGTGTGGGTTTTTTCTTTTTTACCCAAACGTCATGAAATATGTACTAGATTCAGGATTAATTCCACCTCACCACTCAAGACGGGTGAAAGCAAAGGAGGAGGCACGTGCAAGTACATCACGTATATATCATTTAGAGAGAGATGCTGAACACTGCATCTGACAACTAAGATTGCTGCGTTGCTTCTTTCTTGTCCTACATTTTGGACATTATCTGAGACAAATTCTTCGTCCTCTCTGGCCGCTGTGTCGGTTCGAAGTTTAAAAATTCGTAGCATCAGTGAATCGGCTGAATTTGTCTCTTGCACGAGTCCTTGGGCGAGGGTGACTCAGACCCTCCTTATTAATGTGGAAACTCCAAAGTCTGACAGCACAGTGCAGCAAGCTGAGCTGCTGCTGGTTGTAATCAGGCTGCAGGTTTAGCTGACGTCCAGAGAGGAAGGAGAAAAGGGAAGAGAGGTGACTGGATTCCAGAGCATTAAACACAGAGAGGCGGATTGAGGATGAGTTAAGACCTGAGAAAAGGATTTGTGGGAAGGAACCGCCGAGTCAATTTGCAATAAGATCATATTAAGGAGGTTTTTCTGTGATGAATCTGATGCTTTGGTGCGAGAGGAGAAGGCATCAGGGCAGCCGGGGGGGATTGGGACGGACTGACGTGCAAGAACGATGGAGACTCGTAAATTTCAGTCTCATCATGAAAATAACTGGACGACTGATGATGTATCTGTCACCTTAGTGGCTCCGTGTTCTCACAAAGGACAAGAAACATATCAGTCTCTAAGTTAATGTTGTCAATATGTTTAAGGAAATCACATTTAGTCTCGAAAGTAATCTCAGTTAAACAGGTTTTTTAGTGTTCGTCTGCCTTCAAAATACACCATTTTAGACGGATTTACTTCCTTTTTGATGACAAAATTGTTTGTACTTCATGATACGTTCAGAGGAAGACAAACTTTGACTCCTGTTTCCTATTAAACTGATATTTGTTGGTCAGACTCGGTTTAAATGCACTTTCTCCTGCTTTACATCCATGGTGTGTTATCACAACGTGAGCCTCCCCCAGGGAGGACGTTGCATCAGAGATCAGCTTCGCGGACGTCCTCAGGGACCATAAATATGGTCTGAGAGTCTGAACAGATGTCTGGATTAGCGAGGGGGGGGGGGGGAGTGAAGTGAACTGAATGAGCCAAATCCATGGCGATGGAGAAGATGAGATTTAGAGAGGGAGAGTTCGTGCAGCTGGCAGAGGAAGCTGTGAAAAGGAGAGAGAGAGGGAGGTGAGAGGGAGGTGAGAGGGAGGTGAGAGGGAGGCGAGAGGGAGGCGAGAGGGAGGCGAGAGGGAGGCGAGAGGAGGAGCAGCAAAGACACGTTTCACTCGGTGGCTGCGATTGTTCGGGCTCTGTGTCAGCAGTCACACTGCGTCGCACCTCCTCTGGTGGCATCAGACAGACGGGAGGGGGGGCTCGGGGAGCGGCTGAGTGGGGGGCTAATCTGGTGATAAGAGGGATGGAGGTTTGGGTGAAGCAGCAGGGAACATTTCCCTTTAATGTCCCACCGGATCGCTTCATGTGAAACACTGGCAGAGCTGCATTAGCTGACAAATACAATGCAAACACCAGGAGTTCATTAAAGCTGCGTATCATCAGAAAAGTCAACAGAATGGAGGTTCAACATTCGTTCGGAAGACGAGAATAACTCGTTTCTGTTGTTTACATGTTGATAAATGGCAATTGAACGAGGTAAACAAGCTCATGATTGCCTCAGATTATCCGTGGCTCCACAGTTGAGCTGATTCAGCTGCACTGAAATGATTTTTCCTGCCAAATGGGACTCCGCTCCATCACGCTTCCAGTCGACAATATGGCAAAACAATAAAAAGCCACCGTGCAATCTGGAGGCCTTCTGTTCCCAGCAGCATGTTTGGATCATGGCTAAAAAAAAAAAAATTGAAATAAAAAATTGTTGATTTCGGAGAACATTTCATTGTTTACCAACAAGCTTCACGGGAACGAATGTCGGATGCAACGGCCGCCTGTCGACGTGAACTGCGAGCACTTTTTAGGTTCAGGGAAGGGAAAGGAGATTAAAAGCCGCTCGACATGTTCTGTTACAATCAACTCGAATTTACGAGTCACTCCGGTTGCTCTGCTGCTATTTTGGGGGAAAAAGGTTTGTTTTTTTCCCCTGGTAAACAACGATTACCTGTAACTTGATCTTTTCATTCTGCGAGACGTTTAGACAGATTTCCGCCTGCTTTTGCAACATAAAGTACATTTATGTTCCCTCATTGTGGGTAGACACTGCTCTCAATTCTCCTGAGCAGACCAGAGAAGAGTTTGCGATTAGTGTTGTGTCATATTGAACAAAATTGAGTTTAAAGATCATAGTTATCTTATTAGAGAGACAAATTGGGTTTCGGGAATGACTCATTAATTACAGTGTGTCCTCGCACGGTATTGTCCCGATGTTGAAGGCTTTCAGTCTTCTCTGACTTCGTCTTATCTCACTTCCCTCCTCCTTTTCCTCCTCTCTGTTTACCCCCCCCCCCCACCTACTCCCACCCGGGGGAGGAAGTGCGTCTGGCAATCAGCGCAGGTACACCGCGCAGGGATGTCGATGATGGATGGACTGAAATGGATTGAAAGATGGGGGGGATTTGGGGGATTTAGCAGAGGTCGGCAGAGGAAGGTCAACGCCATCTGGTCTCGCTTGGGCCACCTGGGTCCGTCTCTGTGAGGCTGTGCGTCTGTGTGGATGTCAGACTGTTGCGACACCGCTCGTCTGTCCGATGTTGCGTAACGACTGTGGTCGACTCATCAAAGGAGCAGATCTGACACAGTGTTTTGTGGTTGGTGGTTGGCTTCCTTTTGTGCCTGTTGACAAGGCCTCAATAGTTTCTGTGGGTGTGTTTCACTCAAGTCCTTTATAAAATACGGAGCCAGATGATTACACACACTTGAAATTCCCGATGTTACAGTGTGGAGTTTGGTCGTGGTGAAAATAAGATGAAATGTTGTCATGACTAAAATATTAAGCTTGAAGGATGGTTCAGCACTTTCATACTTTCTCGTCCACAAAGTTGGACAGTCATGGTATTAAATTGGACCAAGAACTGTTGATTTAAAGTGAAGTTCGTCCTTCCAGGCCAGCAGCTCTGAGCCTTTTTGTACTGTTTGTTGAATGTGACACCAGTGTGAAACCAAACAACCTGAGATCTTGTTTTTATTTCACAGACA